>CM022758.1:10077610-10592610 GCA_012411365.1 Ameiurus melas
TTCTACAATATATGATACGTGTCATGATCATACAGCTCTCCCAAAAGTCTCCATACATAGGGTAAATTGTTCATATTTAGTTAGTATATACGTTAGTATATACATATTTACATATATAATATATACAATTTTCAGATAGCCTATAATGCCTTTGACAGAAGAAGAACGTATTGAAATCATTTTCAAAACTGGATTGGGAAGCTGTTGCAAAGATTGATGGACTTTAAAAGGAAACACATAGGCATCATAGTCTCTAACTGGTGTCTAAACCACAAACGCTTTTTCTTGTCCCCCAAATACACTAGCAGCTAAACTCTATTTTTACTTAAAGTCAGAAAGGAGCAAAATAAGAACTACTACAGTTTAAAATGTAATGTAAAATACATTTCAACATACAAATGCATACAAATACAGTACTTTTTTATTATTATTATAATTTTTTTAATGTAATAAAATTTATGTTTTCGTGACATTTGCTAGTGTGGATCATAAAAAAAGTAATAAATAAATAAAAACTGAAGAACTGCCCATTTTATCTCCAGCTATGAATGTTTGAGTATGTTTTTCAGATTTAGGTGACACCAGCTGTGCTTATTTCTGGGTGGATTGTGTCTCACGAGGAGCTCTGAATTAATGAGAAGGACAGCCACTGAAGGGTACGAGGCCAGAAGTGTTCCAGAAGCGTTAAAAATGGAGGCGGGTGATCTTTGTTTCGAGATTCACATTAATCACAAGGACATGAAAGCACGTTCCCGTCGAGGAGGCCAGGCACTTATCGGACCTTGGGTGATCTTTTCATGTTCTTTACCAGCAAGAGCATCTATCAGGATTCTGAGGACATAATTTTGTGATTCCAAGTAATTGATTGTTACTGTAAACAGAGCCACAAATGAGGCGACGCGAAGGCGACACCCAATTGCCTGGTCAATCTGTAATGGCACCGGTGACAGATTTATACAGAAGGGCAGATACTTTATTGATCACGTGATGGGGAATTGCCTTTTTACAGAAACCAAACAGCCAGTTGCACTAATGAAGAGCTGTACATACAGACGGGAATAAGTGAAATCTAACACCATGATGAATGGATGGATGGATAACACCATGATATTAACCCTGATGCAAAGACACAGTCTGGTGCCGACTGTTATAACAGGCTGTGACTAGAATAGCACACATCATTTACAAGGTCATTTCCATTTAATTATTATTTTTTTAATCATATGGAAAGTCTAACAAAGAGCCTTTTCTCTATGGGGACCCATATTCAGTTCTGGTCACATACATGGGTGTTAGCTGAGCCCAGAATCTCCTCCATCAAAAAACATTTTTTTAAAAATTTACTTCTAAATAGACAATTTGCATTTTTTCTTGCATGTAAGGGCTAATTACTAAAGAAAATGTGAAAATTAGACAAAAATTGTCATTTATCATAAAAACCTCAGGTGTCATCACTGTTTGCAGGACTACCAGACCAATAAAATCTAAAGGTTTTTGGCCATCCAAAACAAGACTAGGCTAGTTTGGTATCACTAGGCAAGGGGAGGCACAAATAAGCAACCACTGTATGAGTTTAGCTGCTACAGTGCCATGCAAAGTATGCTATCTGTCATTATGCTCTGTTCATATCATATTCACAAACGCATATAGACATTTTCACACCTTGTTTTCCTGCTCAGCATGAGAGGATGTTAGTGTTTCAGTTTCAATTTCCATTTATTGTTTTTTTTTTTTTTAAATTGGCGTATGTCTATTTTCCTCACAATGACTGACTGTGTGAGCTAGTGTTTGACAGAATTGAGACTTAACAGCCAATAAGACACAAACATTTTCACATATACTGTATTCCTGTAAACCCTGACTGATTGGACTTGCCTCCGTTCTCTGAAGATACAAAATTACTGGGTTTTTTTCGTTTACTGATGATTAGTTACGTAGTGACAAACAGCTTCAAGTGTAGAATTAAAAAAATATAAAGAAAAAATCTTAGGGCTACAGCCCTGAATGCCCAGGCAAGATGAATATTTTCTTCAAATTTTTGCCAAGTTATTCTGACAGCCATTTGTTTTATGCCCTGGAATGGCATGCACTCATTAGGCAGTGCACTCACCCAAACAACACTCCTCTACATGGAGATCAGATTCAACGACACCTGCAAATTGCCCGGTTTCTCCCCTACCAAGCGATTTCTTTTCCCAGTCTTCTTATTATTATTATACTCTCATTCCAGGCTAAAGCAGAGTCATGCTTTTGGTTTGTTTGGAGCCCCAATAAGGAAGGTACGTAAAGAGACCATGAATGGAGAGCTACCCCATAAAATGTTACCACCGCTCATGAGCAAATTGCAGATTTTTCAAGTGCTTCTAAGCGAAGCCTGGAAAATGAAAAGGCGTAGCCTTGAGCCTTGAAGCTAGGTGATAAAGATAAATTAAAGTGCCACAAGGCTTTCTTATATGTTGTAATAGCATCTCACAGTTCCTGCGGAGCCAGAAGCCAATGAGGAAGGGACTCTGTAGTCAAATAGCAAGCTATCAATATGAAATCATGATAAGGAGAGAGTGCTATAATATTAAGGACACTTTGCAGTGAGGGTATACAGGATGCAAGGCAATAACTTGATTTGCTCTTGCTTGATTTAGACTGGAATGATGGAAGTGTCATTTGGTATTTAAACATTTGTTTACTGTGCATGACAACAGCAAAAGCAAAAAAAGAAAGTGTTATAAACCTCTGGATTAAAGCGGCTTTTCGGCATGGATTTTAACAGGCCCCAGTCTCTCCCAACTATTTCTTCTCAGTAACCTGAGGGCCGTTTCAGTGCTTTATGAGCTCAAGTGACGTTTGATAGATAGCCACTTGTATGCCTGAGGGATTATAAAATGCATCTGTAGATGGTGTTGCAATCTGGTGGAATTTCATTTATGAAAAAAATCTAGATTAAGCTGTTTATAAACATGTAAACCAGAACCATATACATTCACTATCCACTTTATTATGAATGCCATACTAATACGAGGTAGTACTGCCCTTTGCCACTGAGTTAGCCACTGAAAAAAGGGGCACTAAATTAACTTAATTCAGTTGCATACACTGGTTCCACATGATTGAACAGTTTTTGTACAGTGGTCTCATCTGACCAAAATGAACTGGGTGAAAGTGTTGTGGTCAGATGAGACCAAAATGGAGCTCATCTCGCCATGTTTGGAGGAGGAGGAATGCTGCCTATTACTCCAAGAACACCATCCCCACCGTCAAACATGGAGGTGGAAACAATATGCTTTGGGGGTTTTTTTCTGCTAAGGGGACAGGACAACTTCACCGCATCAAAGGGACGATGGACGGGGCCATGTACCGTCAAATCTTGGGTGAGAACCTCCTTCCCTCAGCCAGGGCATTGAAAATTAAAAGTAATTACTAAGTCATTACCAAGTACTAAGTCATGTTTTGCAGAGGGGTCAAATACAAATTTCCTTCATTAAAATGCAAATCAATTCATAACATTTTTGACATGCGTTTTTCTGGATTTTTTTGTTGTTATTCTGTCTCTCACTGTTCAAATAAATCTACCATTAAAATTTATAGACTGATCATTTCTTTGTTAGTGGGCAAATGTACAAAATCAGCAGGGGATCAAATACTTTTTTCCCCCACTGTACATATGCACAGGCATATGTAAAATACAGCTAGCACAACCAGGAAGGTTCCAGGCACGACATAGCATTTGAGTTTGTCAGACCACTGGGGTTTCCGTGGATTACTCTCCCAGCCAGAAAGCAACAAAGGCAGCACAGAGAGCGGAAGCAGAAGCAAGGGTGCAGAGCTGGATACAAGCTAGGCTAGGCAGAGACCCTTCACTGCCAAGCCTTTTCATCACAAACGCAAGATCACTTCCCAACAAAATTGAGGAGCTGGAACTTATTACATCTATGCAGAAAACTTTCCAGGACTGCTGTGTCATGACAAGTACAGAGACTTAAGAGGCTCAACCCAGCTGTCCCAGCAAAGGCTATTCGGCTAGCAGGAGACGCAATATGGGGCCTTTGTGTTTACACTAACAACTGGTGCACAAACGCCCCAATAACTGACACTCATCGCTCTCTGGACCTGGAATACTTATCAGTAAGATGTCGCCCCTTCTATCTGCTGTGAGAATTCACTGTTGTTGTAATCACTGCTGTTTACATACCTCTGATTGCTAACACCACAACAGCTTTGGGCTACTTGCTAACCGCCATTAGTAAACAACAGCAGGGCCATCCAGATGGAGTCTTTGTAATAGCTGTCCTGTGTCCAACTAGAGGAAAAAACACACTTGACCATGTATATAGCAACATGAAGCATGGATATAAAACATCCGACCCCCACCCCCACCCACCCACCCATCTTGGACTGTCTGACCACATTTCACTGTTTCTGACTTTGTCATATAGACCACTTATCAAGAGGGTCAAACCCACTGCTAAAGCAATACAAGTGTGGCCAGAGGGGAAACGGAGCAGCTGCAGGACAGCTGACTGGATTGCATTTGTGGATGACAATATCGACATCTATACATCCTCTGTGCTATTTTACATGTATTGCTGCATTGACAATGTCAACACCACAAAATCACGGTTCCTAACAGCAAGCCGTGGATGACCAAGAATGTAAAATTCCTGCTGAAGGCCGAAGGCTGAATTCTGCTTTCTGGTCGGGTGATATGCTGTACAGTGCAGCCAGGACGAACCTGAAAATGGGCATCAGGGATGCTAGGGCAGCCTATAGGCGGAGGATCGAGAATCACTTTAGAAACTCTGACCCCTGCCAGGCATGGCAGGGGATTGGTCACATCAATGGGCAGAATTACACCAGCAGCCTGACCAACAGCAGTGCTACAGCAGAGGCAGAGCAACTCAAGCAGTTCTTTGGCCAGTAGTTCTTTGAGGTAGAAAGAACTGGGACTACCATCAATACAGTTCCCACCACCAGACACTCGTCTAGCCTGCTGAGGTGATACGCACTCTCTCCGTAAAATCATCATATGGAAAGCAGCTGGTCCAGACGGTATCAAAGGGTGCATCCTCAGAGACTGTGCAGCAGAGTTAGGTGAGGTATTTACTAATATCTTTAACATTTCTCTGTTGCAGTGAACTGGTAGTCCATGGGTGTCTTCAGGCAAGTTGTAACACTGGCACTAGCCAGTGCCAAAGCAGGCTGCCAGCATATCCCTTAATGATTATAGATTAATGCACTGACACCTGTTATCATGAAATGCTTGGAGAGGCTGGTTCTGCATCACATCAAGGCTGCTCTGCCTCTCACCTTGGACCCATACAGGGCCAACAGGACAACAGATGATGCCATTTTCACTGCCCTCCACACTGTACTGTGCCACCTGGAACACCAAAGAACATATGCACAGCTGATGTTCATGGACTACAGTTCTGCATTTTACACAACAAATTGATCTCCAAGATGTTTGACCTAGGAATACAGCACAGCATCTGCCTGTGGATTAAGGACTTCTTAACAAAGCGGCCATAGTCAGTGAGGATGGGCCTACATCATTCCTCAACTCTTCCTCAGCACAGGAGTACCACAGGGTTGTATGCCGAGCTCGTTTCTCTATTCTCTGTATACCCATGACTGTATACCATCCTATAACACTAACACCATTATCAAATTTGCGAATGACATGACTGTGGTTGGGTTGATCACCAGAGGCAATGAGTCTGCCTACAGAGAGCAGGTACAGAGGCTGATGGTGCAGTGCAAAGAGGATAGTCTGACTCTAAACATAAAGAAAACAAAATAACTCATTATTGATTTCAGAAAGAAGCAGGATGTTCACAGACCACTGCCTATAAACATGGAGATGGTGGAAAGAGTGTCCAGCTTTAAATTCCTGGGCACATACATCTCAGAGGACCTCTCATGGACCTATCACAACGGCTCTCGGGGTCATTCTACCGCAGCTCCATTAAGAGTGTCCTCATACATGGTATGCTGGTGTGGTATGGAGGCAGCTCCGCAGATGATAAAAAGTCCTTGCAGAGATTCATAAAGACTGAACAGAACATCATTACAAACCAACAGTTATCTGACCTGTACAACATATTTACCTCTCTTTGCCTGCAGAAAATACATAACATTCTGAAGGACTCATATCACCCTGCCCATAATTTGTTGCCATCTATAAAACACTACAGGTCTACCAAACACGCACCACAAGATTCATGAACAGTTTTTATCCTAAAGCTATCACCATACTGAACCTTGAACTAAAAACACACCCTCCAGCTACAACACATCCTTGATATGCGAGAACCATTCTTGTGCAAAAACATTATGAGAATTTATTCCATTTATCATTTATGTGCAAAAACATTATGAGCACTTTATTTCATTGATGTGGACTATGGCCTTTGTTTGTAATATGCACGTAATTATTGTCACTGTGTATATGTTGGCAAGTCCATAATTTCATTGTATATTTGTACAATGACAATAAATAAAAAAAGAAACTTGTGGAAATTAAATGTAGTATAATCAATGAAATCATGTTTTGATGAGAAACTTAATTTCTTAATAGAACTTTATTAGAAACACCTGTACACCTACTCATTCATGCAATTATCTAATCAACCAATTATATGGCAGAAGTGCAATGTATAAAAATCATGCAGATATGGGCCAGCAGCTTCAGGTAATGTTCACATCAACCATCACAATATGGAAAAAATGTGATCTATGACCATGGTGTCATTGTTGTTGCCAGACAGGCTGGTTTGAGTATTTCTATACCTGCTGATCTCCTGGGGTATTCAAACACAACAGTCTCTACAGTTTACACAGAATTGTGCAAGAATAATAAAAAAATAACAAAAAATGGTAAACGTGCACTTATACAGCGCTTTTATCCAAAGCGCTTTACATTGTGTCTCATTCACCCATTCTAGCAGAGCTGAAGTGCAAGGCGCTACCTTGCCATCGGGAACAACTTGGGGTTCAGTGTCTTGCCCAAGGACACTTTGGCATGTGGAGTCACCCGGGCCGGGAATCGAACCACCAACCCTACGATTAGCGGACAACCCGCTCTACCAACTGCGCCACAGCCGCCCCTTAAAAATAAAATAAAAACAATGCCTTGTTGATGAGAGGAGTCAACAGAGAATAGTCAGACTGGTTCGAGCTGACAGAAAGGCTACAGTCACTCAGATAACCATGCTGTACAATTGTGGTGAGCAGAAGAGAATCTCAGAATACACATCATGTCGAACCTTGAGGCAGATAGGCTACAACAGCAGACGACTACTTCGGGTTCCGATTCTGTCAGCCAAGAACAGAAAGCTGACGTTACGGTGGGCACAGGCTCACCAAAACTAACCAATTGAAGACTAAATAAACATAGCCTGGTCAGATGAATCTCGATTTCTGGTGAGGCACATCATGGACCTGCCTTGTCTCAACAGTCCAGGCTGGTGCAAGTACAAAGGTGTGGGGAATATTTTCTTACAACAATTTCATCCCATTAATACCAATCATTGCTTAAATGTCACAGCCTATTTAAGTATTGGTGCTGACCATGTGTATCCCTTCATGGCCACAATTTACCCCTCTTCTAATGGCAAATTCCAGCATAATAATGCACCAACAATGCAAGGAAAAGACGTCTTAAACTGCTTTCATAAACATGACAATGAGTTCAGTGTTCTTCAGTGACCTTCCCAGTCACTGGATCTGAATTCTATAGAACACCTTTGGCATGTGGTAGAACAGAAGATTCGCAACATGAAAGTGCACCTGGAAAATCTGCAGGAATTGCATGATTCAATTATGTCAATATGGACCAGGGACTCAAAGGAGTTTCCAACATGCCACGAAGAGTTGTGACTGTTTTGAGATCAAGGGGAAGTTCTACTCAGTATTAGTATAGTGTTCCAAATAAAGTGCTCAGTGAGTGTGTATTCTCTTAAATCTGACTGACCACATGACTTTTTTTCAAGTATAGGTAACTAGTTAAAGTGCTAGATCAAGCAGTTCGAAAGACAAAATAACTATGTAATGTAATTCATGGAAATTGTTTTAATGATGTTTACTGATCAGAAGTTTTGGGATTTCAGCTCCAGCACTGTCAAGCTGCCACTGTTGAACCCTTGAGCCTTAACCTTCTCAGCTCCAGGAGCTAACCCTGTGCTCTGATTCCAGCTTCCTAACAAGCTGGAATCTGTGAAGAAAATAATTTCACTGTGCTGTAATATATGTGTGACAAAGGCTACTTCTTCTTCTTAATGATATTCTTTCCGACAAGTTTATGCTTCTTTCAAAAATCTCTTTGTACTGAAACTAGACTGAGTGCTCCGACTGGGTTGTAACAGTGACCACAGTGGCAGAAAGACAGCATCTAGCTTTTGGTTTTGACCTTGTACGATTAGTGCCAAGCCATTTTTATCACATTGTTTTACAGCATACTATAGATCATTTGATATTCCTCTTTTGTGTTTGTGTCTTTTTATTATTCTTATCCTAAACTGGATTATGCTTGTGTTATTTTTTGTGATTTATCTTATTGAACCATCCGGTTTGGAAAGATGTACTAAACCTAATTATTGGCTTTTTGTTATTTGCGCACATAAAAATGTCTGGAAAGACAGAGCCAGACTCCATGATTAAGAAACACAATATGGAATATTGACTAAAGAATGCCTAAAATCATTAATTCCTGTAATTGCTAGTTGAAAATGCCTAATGTTCCTATATGACTCTTAAGTCTAGGTTGCCCTCTGGATCCCTCACAGCTTGAGGGCTAAATATCCTATTAGCTTCTGGTAAACATCACATCAAAGGGAGTAGGACCTCTCGTTACAGCACTCGTATCCCATCAGCTCCCACTGTCGAGACGCATGCTGCGAACCACTATTCCGCCTTATGGAAATGTCACCAGGCAGGCTCACATTTAAGCCGAAATGAGAAAAGTGGAGTTATATCTCAGCTGATGTAGCGACTATGACTCACTCGAGTTTCACTGGATGCTTGGCCAAAGGGTGTGGACAAAGTGGCAATTTGTGTTGAATCACACACAGTCTTAGCAGGACGGCTGGATTGCTTCAGAGCGGCTTGGAAAGAGCAATTTTGAAATAATGGATGGAAATGTCCTTTTAACCTTTCTCAGCTCTTTGAATTTCAGGATTGTTTTATTTATTTATTTATTTATGTATTTATTTGTTGAAACGTGCTACGGAAATATGATGCTTCCTACTTCCTTTTTCCAATATGTGCAATATTGGACAAGTGCATCTCTAGTTATCAGAATATTTTCAAGCACTGGTGGATCAGTATCGAATAAGATTTTATAGATTTTCCTTTCTAAGCCACTGGCATAATTTTGAGAGTGGACTCTCTTCTGTCTTCTATATTTACCACCCATGCAGATTTTAGGCACACCAGTGTATCTATAGTGATGCACTAAAACAGCATTATACTTTAAACAATGGCCTTGTTTTCTTTTGGCTTCAGTTAAAATGTAAATTAAACAATATCAAAATCATGTCAGAAAAATAATACATTTCATATGTTGCTGTACAGTATTTTATGTCTATGTGACGATGTGTGTGTAGTGTATAGGAATGTGTAAAATCTGATTATTTTTTTCTTTTTAAGCAATTTTCCCAGTTTAAATATGTCAATAGCTTAAAAGAAACATAATGGTAAATACTGTGAATATTGTCCACACAGTATTACCATTAAAATAATTAGAGCAAAAAAAGGGTATCAGATCAGTATCAGGCGTCAAATAAAAATAAAAATTTCCAATACTCACCCAGCCCAATTTCAGTCAGCCTGTGCCCACTGTAGCCTCAGATTCATGCAGAACCTGATGTGCTCTTCGTCTTTTTGGTCAATCCACCTCAAGATTCAACGTTTGAGATGTTTTCTGCTCAAGGTTGTAAAGAGTCCTTATTATAGTTACTATAAACCTCCTGTCAGCTGAAACCATTCTAGCCATTCTCCTCTGAACTCTCTCATCAAGTCAGCCTTGTTCTGCCTTTAGAACTGCTGCTCTCTGGATGATTTCTGTTTTTTGTACCATTCTATGAGACTAACTCTAGAGACTGTCATGTGCGAAATTCCCAGGAGATTTTCTGAAATCACTGAAATCAGCCTGTCAAACACCATCAGCCATGAGATTGAGCTGTTTTATGCTGTTTTATGATGTTTGAAGTGACATAACTAAAGCTTTTGACCAGTATTTGTATGATTTTATGCATTGCTCAGTTGCTACATGATTGACTGATTGGATAGTTGCAGGAACAAGCTGGGGAACATGTCCTCCTATTAAAGTGGCTGGTGGGGATATATTTCATTTCATAATTTAATGCCATTGTTACATGCTAAATGCTGAATTATGTCCATGTGCTAAATGCTTGATGCCTTCTAGTCCACAGGCTTCCACACTCCACTTTAAACATGCTGCAATACATTATTATAATAGATTTAAGGCTTTGAATGTATGTGTGTGCGGAAACAATGTGCATAAGAGTGCACGGTACAGAGGACTGCCTCTGAATTAGACCTAAGCTCAACATGAAATGCTGCAACAAAGAACTCTGTGTATTCAGAGGACACCATTGAGAATGTCACTCTACATGAGTACTTCAAAACCCAAATGACACTTCAACTCTGAGTGCCCCTAATATGCTTATGGAAAATAAGGGCCCTTGATATTTTGCTGTTAAGGAAAAGATGAAATGTCATTGTGTATGCCTCGTGTTTTGTTCAGTACTTAGCAGGGGGCATTTAATCGACCAAATGTGTGTGTGTGTGTGTGTGTATATATGTGTGTGTGTGTTTGTATATATATATATATATATATATATATATATATATATATATATATATATATATATATACTAACCTTTCAGTAGATCTGTTAAAGATTAAATATATATATATATATATATATATATATATATATATATATATATATATATATATATATATATATATATATATATATATAAAATATATTTAATCTTTAACAGATCTACTGAAAAGTTAATCGAAGAACCACTGCAAGCATTTTAGCATTCCCAATACCTCCTATCTTTTAAAAATTTTATGAACCATTAACATAAATATCAGTATGATGAGCCAGTATAACAGGGCTAAGCTTTGATTTGGGATAATTAAGTAAGATTTCTTCATCAAATCATGATTATTCATACACATTTCATGAATATTAAACATATTTACTTCACTGTCAAAATACATTCACTCCAGAATGTCTCCTTTACTGCTAATAAGAATTTTCATTGAAGTTTTACCTTCCAGGAAATAGATGGTATTTATGTCTTTTTTGGTTGCAGAACGCAAAACACTTCATAGTTTAGTGTATACCCATCTCTAGTTAAATAAATGAACTACTTTTTTTTACTTAAATAGGATGTGTTCACTTGAAAAAACACCTTTTTAGATCAATTTACTACTTTAGTGTGGTTTAACTCTTGTGAGAACGTGATTCGAGTCTGAATCGATCCTGCAGGAAGTGAAACAAACATGCTTTGTATTATATATGGGCGGTGGACAAAATTTTTTCCTTTAGATGTTATCTGTTAAACTGATCCAAAGAAAAGCGCTTAAGTCCTGCAGAAATATGATCCACCCTAGATATCAGGACTGCATAGAAGAAATGCTGGATATTATGCAATTGTCTCAATGCCTGATTATTTATTGGTTGATTTCCGTAATTTTTACGCATTGTCAAATTAGTATTTGACAAAAGAATAACATGAGCTTCACAGCTCTGATTTTAGCTCTGCCCCTTGCCACACATCCTTAAAATCTGTCAATATCACGATGCTCTGTATGATCTTTAGTCTTTTAAGCAATGAAGAAGCCTTGTAGTAAAAAAGCTTCTCCACTTTTGTATGTAAATAAGAATATGGTCACATGATTATATGATTGTGTAGCTCATATAAGTTTAATAAGCATTCATTGCAAGTGTACCATACTGTTAATGCTGTAAATATTTCTAGATTATAAAATACCATCATACTGTCTGTAGATCATCATACTCCATGCTCCTGGTGTAATGAAATCTAGGCTGTTAATCTAATTGATTAAGCTGCTTATTTGCCTAATGCAGTGAGAGTGTGAGAATGAACGCATAGTAAAAACATCTTGCATCACATATCCTTAGTCATTATGTGCAGTGCTGCAGGGGCTTTTATTTTCTTTGTTTAAGGGAACTGAACTGTTATTTAATGTGCATCTCTATAATTAATTTGGAAAATGAGACTACCTCATCCATGACTGATGCTAGTCACACAAATTGGCAGCCAGAGGGCTAGGCTGGTTCATTATGGAGCGGCGAGATAATTTTCACGAATCCATCATCGAACGTTATCTGATGAGGATGTGGCAGTAAACAAAGGCCGTGTGTTGATGGAGCTTTGTCCGTGAAACCTCGGTAAGTGACACACATCCTCATGGGGGGAAAAACACTCTTAAAGAGACACTGCTGGTTATATCTGATTGTGAGTGTGATTGGGGAATGTGAAAGAAAAGCTAAACTGGATGAATAACAACATCTTATTCATAAAATGAGGCTTTCTTATAAGACTCCTCCATTAGGGATAGAAGTATAAATACAAGATCATAGTATTCTGTTATATAGAGAAACTAAAATAGATCAGTGTTAGCCTTTAGTAGTTTATCAAAACTTTATTTTGGAAATAGAGAATAGTTTTTTTTTCTTGTTTTTTGTATCTTAAAGTTGACTGAGAATCTTAAAGTATCTTAAAGTATCTTAAGTATCAAGTATGTCATTGTCTATATACATCAATCAGCCATAACATTAAAACCACCTGCCTGATATCGTGTCCTCCTTGTGCCGCCAAAACATCTCTGACACGTTGAGGCAAGGACTCCACAAGACCTCCGAAGGTGTGCTGTGGTATCCGGACTTGTTTGTCCAGCACATCCCACAGATGCTTGGTCAGACTGAGATATGGGGAATTTGGAGGCCAAGTCAACACCTTGAACTCTTTGTTGTGTTCTTCAAACCATCCCTAAACTATTTTTGCAGTGTGGCAGGGTGCATTATCCTGTTGAAAGAAGCCATTGCCATTAGGGAATATTGTTTACATGAAGGTGTGTACTTGGTCTGCAACAATGTTTAGGTAGGTGGTATGTGTCAAAGTAACATCCATATGAATGGCAGGACCAAAGATTTCCCAGCAGAACATTGCCTTGCCTTCTTCCTATAGTTCATCCTAGTGCCATCTCTTCCCCAGGTAAGCGACGCACATCAGACCAGGCCACCTTCTTCTATTGCTCCATGGTCCAGTTCTGATGCTCACATGCCCGTTGTAGGAGCTTTCAGAGGTGGACAGGTGACAGCATGGGCACTCTGACAAGTCTACAGCTATGCAGTCCCATATGCAACAAGCTGCGAGGCATTGTGTGTTCTGACACCTTTCAATCATAGCCAGCATTAACCTTTTCAGCAATTTGTGCTACAGTAGATCTTCTGTGGAATCGGACCAGAAGGGCTCCTAGCAAAAACTATGGAATCACCACGTTAGAGGATGTTCACCTGGCTTTTTTACTTCGTAGCAAATAAGCAAATCACAGATATGACACAAAATATGTTTTGTTTCTGGCTCTGTGAAATATACCTCAAACAAATTAAAGGAACTAATTTTAATCAATGGCATATTTTTTTCCCAGATCAAGTAGAGAAAAAAATATGAAATCACTCAATGTTGAGGAAAAAATTATAGAATTATCAACAACAACAAAAAAATCACAATTGGTACATTGTTGTTCCATCTTGGGCTTTTATGATGGCCTGAGTTCCCTGAGGCATGGACTTCACTAATGAAAAACAATATTCTCCATCAAGCTCTTTCAAACTTTCTCAAATAGGGGTTGCCAGATCAGCTTTGTAGGATGGAGCCTTGTCATGCACCAATTTTTTTTTTTTTATTTCCACCATAAATGTTCAATTGGGTTGAGATCTGTACTGTTTGCTGGCCATGCCATTGAGTTGACATGCCGTTCCTGAAGCCGTTCCTCTAATTGTGATAATACCATAATTTTTGCCAGGGGTCGTAGCCTTCATTCCCCCTTTGACATCAATAAGCCTTGGCCATCCATGACCCTGTCACCGGTTCACCACTTTTGGTAGGTACTAACTGTATACCATGTACACCCCACAAGACCTGTCATTTTGGTGATGCTCTGACCAAGTTGTCTAGCCATCACAATTTTGCCCATGTCAAAGACATTCAGATCCTTACGCTTGCCCATTTTTCCTGTTTTCGATACATCAACTTCAAAAACTGACTGTTCACTTGCTGCCTAATATATCCCACCCCTTTTCCATGTCCCATTGTAACAAGATAATCAATGTTGTTCACTTCACCTGTTAGTGTTATACTTCCAGGATATCATAAGCTTAATTCTATGACTATTTCCGTTTTCTTTATCACAATAAACCACACATTACTTCTTTATAAATAATCCAAGGGCTGTGTTTAATATTAATACTGTTGGTAATTTCATTCATCATTCCATGTCACATAGGCCTGATGTCAGCGTCTTCCCAATATGAAAAGAACAGTAGGTCAGCGATTACAAAGAATTCCACCTTGTACACAACATTTCTGCCAGGGAAGGGGGGTGGAGGGTAAGAAAGAAATAGAGTATTCCGGCTTGTACTTCTTGAAAGATAATGCTTTTAAGGGAAGGTTCAACTCTGTGTTTTGCTCCATATTAAGCTTTGAAATGCAGACAGAGAATAAAATAATCTCTCTTCCTTTTCATGACAAACATGCAGAGAGCGTTCTAAACAGATTTCAGGATGTTCTTAGGCATTTATTTCAGTCCTTAAGCTTGCGGTAGTGAATACACTTCTCCCCAGAAAATTAGTTGATCATGAGTTCAATCACTCACCTGAGTATTAGCATCAAACTTCTTCTGTTTGCATTTATGTCAATCTATCTGTAAGATTTGGGATGATGTTATCTGATGAACAACTTATGTACGGCAGTCTTTTATGTCCCACAGATTATTGTTAACCAACTACTTAAACTGGCAAACTTGCAACTGCACAAAATTGTCTTTCGCAGTGATGTTTTGTGGTAAATGAGACTCATGTTCGACTCACGTGAATAGAGGAGGATTTTGACTGAATGTGTTTTGTGATTACATCATGGCACATTGGTTTGGCCCAAATCTGAGGAAAATCTGCAGTAAACCTCAGAATATTGCAGAATTTCCTTGATTTTACGCTAATTTATGTGATCGTAAAATCACAAAATCATGGAAGGACTGAATAAACACATTGTTTTTTTAAAGTGTTGTTTAACAAAGCAAAACATTATAATCATTGATTTGGTGGAGCTTTTTCTTAGTAGATGTTTATTTAACATTTATGGAAGGAGTCTCCAGTCTCAGCACTTTGTAACAGTCAATAAATTTCCCAACACAGGAAGGGAGGACTTATCAGTGTCTCTGTAACATGATTTGGGTCAGATTTTTTGACTTATTTACTTCAAGATGGAGGAAAAAAAACACAGGCTGGCGAGGGAGCAACTATTAATAACTGCTATAAAATAAATGATAACAGAAAGTTGAAAAGCATGATGTGTACAATTGAAAATTGTAATCCGTGGAAAACCATCAGGCGGTGTGTTATTCTTTACATAACATAATGCGATCAATTAGAGATGATAATGTTCTTTGTCTTTGGCAGCAATATTGTCTAAAGTTTAATGAATTTACTTGGTTATATTTCGGGGGACATTGTAGCTTAGTGCTTAGCAGGTTTGTCTTGCACCTCCAGGTTGGGGGTTTGAATCCGGCCTCCACCCTGTGTTTGCATGTTCAACTTGTACCCTGTGTTTTGGGGAGGACATGCTGATTGACATTTCCAAATTGTCTGTAGTGTGTGAATGGGTGTGTGATTGTGCCCTGTGATGGTTGGCACCCTGTCCTCCGCTTTGTCCCCCAAGCTCCCTACGATTGGCTCCAGGCTCCCCTGCGACCCTGTGTAGGATAAGCGGTATGGAAAATGGATGGATGTTTACATTTCCAAATATTCTAGTTTCCCAGACCAGACAGTTTTCCGGCAAAAATATATTATTTGTTTAGATCAAATTATCTATTCATTACGAATAAAGGATTTGTATGGTTTATTGTAGAATGGTAGGAAGTATACCATCGGTGTAAATAAACTATTAGCACTAAGACAAGGAAAAATTCCATGAGACAACATGAGGAAGAAACCTTGAGAGGAACCAGACTCAATAGCAAACCCATCCTCATTTGGGTGACACCTGATAGTGCAATTACACTATATATATGTATTATATAGTCAAATATCAATAATTGTGTTAACGGACACTTGAGTATGAGCATCATTAGAGTTGTAACTTCAACAATGCTGTCTATCATATCAAACTGAAATTATTATGTGTTCAACGATGGAGACTGGATTGTATACTGTTCTTTGCAAACTGTTCTTAGATTCTTAGTCTACCTAACCATAATCCATTCAGACCTTTCCTGATTTCTTTCAAAACTTGTGTTTTTCATCATGAAGCTCTTTGGACTTTCTAATAAATAAAAAGTGTTATTAAATCAGAAAGGTCATGCTGTGATGCGCATCACTATTGAGCAATGTCTTCTGTACAGTATGCTCCAAGGTTATCAAGTCTCATCTCAGCTTCAAGGATTTTAAGGTAACTTTATTGAATAAATGCTATACAGTAGTCAAAAGGCAAAAGCATTACACTTTCATCCCTCTATTTCTATGGAGAGCTTGTAGGTCAGACTTTCATGAGCAAGTTAATATGTATCTTCTTCTCAGCAGGAATTTCTACAAAATGACTCAGCTCATGCTGATCTAAATCTGAATACACACGTTCAAAGGTGTGTAGCCTGTTGCTCAAGTAGCCCTGTACCAATATGATACATTACAATATTTGTAAAGGCAAAAGATTGTTTTTATATACATGTTGAACTACCTTCATGAAATATCTATATAGCAAATAGATTCCTGAAGAAAATAAGCAGAAAGTAGTTTTAAAAATCTGTATGTCTTGTGATCACACTTTACCTTTTAAATCTGGATTAATTAACTTAGATACACACTCAGTGGATTTGTTAGGCACACCAATGTAGAAAAATATTAAATAAACATTTAATACCAATTTTATAACTGAATATGGGGTGTCGAAGACTTTTACACAGTATTGTATCTCATAATATTTATGTAGCACTAAAGCGTTTTAGGACTAGTCAGCTCACTTCTGAATACAAGAGCTATTTTTTTGTACAAAATGATGCCTGATTAGACAAAAACAAACAAAAAAACATTAAAATTACAATATTATACTGCACCTGAATCACGTTCTTGTTAACGAGCACTCATGTATATAACCACAGTTTGCACTGCACTCCTTGCTGAGCCGCGCACATGGGCTGCATGGGCTCTGCGGTGGCATATTTAATTGTGACACTACACGCTGGACAACGGCTCTGAAGAAGTCAATCCAGTTGGATGTTCAGGTCAAAGAGAGAGTCGAGGGTGAGTTGATCATCATGACAGGCCAGCTCCAACACAAATTTCTGTTTAAGTCTAAACACCGTCTTGAGAGCTGGTTCGTTCCACTCACACCTTGCACCAATGGTCTGGAACTCGAGGGCATATTCTGCAACATGTCGTGTGCCTTGAGGAGCTCCTCTCCTGTTTCCTTGCCATGGTGTGTGATCAATGACACACCAGAACAGTCCCATAAACTTTTTATAAGAGAAGATGGCCTCACAGAGAGCCTCACTCCCCCCTTTGGCCTCGCAGAGAACTTTGGTCCTCCTTCTGGCCTCACGGAGAACTTCACTCCCCCCTCTAGCATCATGGGGAATGTCACTTCCCCGTCAGGCTCCGCCTTGAGCTTCGTTCCTTCTGCTGGCTGTGCAGTAGCCATCGCTCCGTATTCAAGCCAGGCTGGGGATTAACTTCATCTATATAATTAAAGTTGTCTCTTTGCGGTGCGGTGGACATTTTGCCAAGAGGGCCAGGACCGCTGGGGGAGGGAGTGTTTTCTGTTTTCTTTTGTTCTGTCATGTATCAGAGAAGGATGTCTGAACTACAGATCTCAGCAGCCATTGCGCCTCACTACATCACAGTCACATGACCACCAGCACCCGAATCACATTCTTATTAACGAGCATTCATGTTTATACAGCCACTCCTTGTCTTATGTTTGTCTTTCTTTGCTGTTGTCTCTATTGCTCTGTTTAGGTCTTTGGTTTATGTTTAGTCTTTGCCATAAAGTTTTGCCATAATGTCTTAGTGTCTTTTATGTTTTTGTTATGTTCCTTATTAAACTTATTATCTGCACTTGCATCCATCTCTAAATCGTGGCATTCAGTAACAGATTTATCCTGGTCAGGGTCACAGTGATCATGATATTTAAATATAGTCTAGAATGATGTGAAGTTACACTTGGGTTTAAACACACATTGTCACAATTGTGATCTGCAAATAATTCCTAATATGATGTTCAATCTCCTATAGTTTACAGTACATACAACACATACTGTATATTGTGCTTATATAGGCTTTTATTAGTTCTCATGTTTGCATATGTACATGTTATGTTGTTACATTTATATCCTCATGCTCTGTGTGTCATTTGTGCATCTTGACAATTGAATTTCAAAAACAGCCTTGAGCTTAAGAAAATGCTACAGTTCATGCATACAACTTAGTAGTACTTAGAACTAGTGTTTGTATTATTATCGTGTATTTTCTTGTAAAGCTTTAAACTGCCACCACGTCAGCAAAGAGCAAAGTAATTTCCATCAACAGCAAAAAATAAATAAATAAATAAAGCAAATAATAATTTTTAAAAACACTATAATTTTCAAGCATGCATATCTAAACCCCCTTGCTGCTTCAAACACAGTCCTACTCACCAGGGGAGCCGCTTTTCAAAAGCCTCCTATGTTTGACCTTATAATGCTGAAATGAACAACTCGATCACACTAATTTTCTGGTCAAAAGTCCAATGACCTCCTACTTACATTTCTCAAACACACACATACAACCACCCAAACTGAGAGAATAGCTGCAATAAAAACCCACATCCGTACACAATTCTGGGATGTGCTAGGGCTGTAAAGGTAACCTTGACAAAAAAGGGTGATTTTTATATTAATTACATATGGTTACACAATCAGCCTCTCTATCATCCATCCATTAAGATGGAATGAATATGCATGCAATTAATCTGACAGCATCGCTTCCCTCGTAGTTCTGCCTACTTGTGTTCCAAATCAATGCACACATGACCTGCACTTGGCAGGAGAATCACTTGGGATCTGCAGCGACTACTTTTCATAGACACCTTGATTGTAAGCACTAAATACAACCTGAGATAGAAGTCCTTTTGTCCACAGGCCTTCGCCAATCAAAATCTAAAAGGGCAAAGGTAAAGACATGACAGTCATTCTGATCCGCTCTCCCAGGGGCAATGTCATATAGTCGGTATCTTCAGTTGAATCTAAATAAATATTAGGTTGGGTGCAGATACTGTCTATTTAAATGGTTGTGTAATGATATTTAAAGATATTTCTGGTAGCCCCTTGGTACACACACTCTTAGGTAACCAGCAATTAATTTCTGCAGGATTATGTTATAGTCTGCTCCTGTTTGCATCCTGTTGTCTCCCTGTACCATGTCTGCCCTCACAATGTTCCTGGTTATTGCTCACATCTGTTCCTTATTGTGTGTCATTCTCCATGCGTGTACTGTATACTCAGGTTTGTTAATGCTTTGTAAAATCTTACCCTGTGAGCCTATTGTCCCATCCACATGCATATCGATATTTTACAAATTTTATGGTTTTCTCTCATGTCTAAACTGTAATCGCTGTCCACATAAAATTTTTAAAGCATGCCAGCCCAGGAAGTGTTGATAGTATAAACATTTAGGTCAAACACCTCAAGAATAACGTTAAGAGCTACGTATCGAGTGTTAGAGACGGCAAAATACATTACAACACCAACATGCCCACCAGTTATAAAATACAAACAGAATGATTCTGTCAACGATGTAGAACCACTGCTTAAAGTTACACTTTTATACAAAAGTATTAAGTGGGTCTTATCTAAAATCTCCATTCGCCGTGAGGTTTGTACCACTGGTGGATTCAGCATGTACTGTACCATACTATATACAGTGTAATAAGAAAAAAGTGAAATGATAATGCAAGCAGGTTTCTAAATACCAGACCAAAAAAGAACAACCAAACAGAGTCCTAGCACATTCATACAAGATGAAAACTGCAACGGCCACTCACAGGATGAAGTGACATTTTCAAAATCATGCATTTTTCCCATCCACATGAAAGTAATGAAAACTGAGATTTCATAGTTCACAGTTGAGAAGGTTTTTGAAAATATTACCATTTTTAGTGAGCCAAAATGCCATTCTCATCTGAACAAGAGGCAAAAAACAGATTTCAGATATATCCATATACCAGTCCTTCCAGGATTTTGCAGTCTAAAAACGTAATGCAAAATAAAGGAAACTCCGCAGTAGATTTTATGTAGATTTGGGCCAAGACACACCATGGGACATCACCAAAATGCACATTCAGCCCACTTCGATTCATGGGCATCAAGCATGAGTACAGTTAAAAAGTCTCATTTACCAACAAACATCACTGCAAAAGGCATACAAAACAATTTTTTATAAAAAATAATTTTTCTTCATTTACTTGCATTAAATAGTACAACGTAAAGTAATCTAATTTTAGATTCAGTTCAGTCAAAAGCATTCAACTTCACTCCGAGTGTCATGTCAGGGATTTTGAGGCGGATGCAAATGCAGAATATACGTGAAACGTTTCATAATGTTTCCAACAAACACAACACAAGACTTGCATGAAACCAGGGCGAGCATAACGTGAACCGGAAAGACAAACCAAAGAACGCAAGACAACACTTCAGTGCTGAACGTGTATATATACACACTCATGGTTTCTTTTTATATATACACACTCATGCTAATGCGTTAAAATGTGAAACAACTGAAATGAGACATGTAACATGGTGGCGAGTTCTCATCGAGGCCAGAGTGGGTAGCGAAGTTCTCTGTAAGGCCAGAGGAGGGAAAGATGCTCTCCGTGGAGCAGGAAGGGGGAGCGACATACAGTGCGAAGCAAAAGAAAGGAGCTATGTCTTGAGTGGAACATCGAGGAGGAGCGACGTCCTCAGCCGAGCAGGATGGCAGAACAATGTCCGAAGAGGAGGAGCCTGGCATAGTGACATCTGAGGCAGAGCAGGGAAGCAAAGAGGAGCTCTTGGCCGCACTTTGAGGCGGAGCAAGGTCTTCAGCTGTACTGGTATGATGAGCAGCATCCTCAATCGTTCTCGACATTCTCCGTTAACTCAGCAGGCTGAATGAGATCCACAGTGGGGGAGGGAGGGTAGGAGATGGTTTCAGCCTGGTTGGAAGGCTTCATGGTATATATCCTGATATATCAAGCCATTCCCTACTTGACCTCGGTTTTTCCATTTCATAAAGGGCCTCTTGGAGCCTGAAAAATTCTGCTACATCCAATTTATTTGGTCTGGCATTCTGTCACATCAGGGATTTTAAGGCAGATGCAAATGCAAAATGTAAGTGAAATGTTTAATAATGTATCCAACAAAATACAACACAAGACTTGCATGAAACCAGGATGAACATAACATGAAACAGAAAGACACTCCAAACAACGCAAGACAACAGTTCAGGGCCAAATGTGACTATATATACACCCATCCTAATGAGCCAAAATGTGAAACATGTGAAATGAGACATGTGTCATGGTGCAGTGGCTGATGGGAAACGTAGTTTCTAGTCCTTTTCCGATATTACTTGACCAAGAGGGTCAGAGTCCAGCACAGTTTACTGATTTTCCCCTGATTCAGCTCACCAGATAATCACCAGCTTTAGTAAATGTATAGGGAAAGTCCTTCAGGACTGGAGCTCATGACCCCCGCTGTAGTCCTTGTTCATAGTCTTACAGCTGTCACCAAAGTTAATCTAACACTTGTTTTATATGGCTGTCAGCCATCTATGTGATTCTTCAGGGTGAGGTTTTTTTAAGGTTTTAGAATTAATTATTGATTTTTTTCTTTTAGCTCCACGATGCGTGACTGACGGCTACAAAGGAACTAATAAAAGGCCGCACATGCCACACAAATGCAACCAGTCTAAAGGAATCGACTACAGTTGATGAAACCTACAAAAAATTGTTAAGGGGAAAACAAATCTGGTGCCTGAAGTGGCAGAAAATACCTACATATCACAGCGCTTTGACCTACCTACAGTACTATACCAAAAAATGCCACAATACAGTAAATACTGTTGGGTGGTTCAGTAAATTGAAGGTTCTTGTAGTTCCGGGCTTTAAATAAAAAAAAGAAAGAAAATTAGCTGCAACACCCCCCCATTGATTTTTAATTCACACTGCCTTTACCTGTCTAATTACATTCTCCCAGTTTTATCATACTTTAGCTTTTCATAAAAAAATGTGAAATTCATGTAAAAATGTACAAGTATATGGTATAATTTGTAATCCAATATAGAACAGGCATTTTTACAGTGTAAAGTAAAAAATAAATGAAAACAACTGCACCAAATTATATATATATATATATATATATATATATATATATATAATATATATATATATATATATATAAATATATATATATATATATATATATATATATATATATATATATATATATATATATATATATATATATATATATATATAAACTGCTCAAAAAAATAAAGGGAACACAATGTAACGCGAGTGTTCCTTTATTTTTGGGGCTAGGTATATATATATACATATATATATATATATATATATATATATATATATATAATATAATATATATATATATATATATATGATAAATAAAATACACAGGACATTTACTTTATCTGATATTGTACCATGCCCAAATGTTTGTCCTGGCAAAAAAACACCCCAGCGTTCCATCTCATGTCATGTTGGGACCCTCATCCGTCCCCGAGCTCCCGATAAGAGGCATGTTGCTGCCTTAGCGGAGACATCGGATCTGAAAGGACATCCCCTCGTTAGGCCACTCGAAGACGTTGGACGCTTGCGGAGAGACAGCAGACGGCCATTATCTCTGTCACCTGACACACACGACAGGGCCGGGGCTTTACTCTTTAATGTCTCTGTGGTGAACCTGAGAGCATCCATTTTGCTTGTCCTGGCTGTTTCATCCGATCCCGTCAGTAGGGATTGCGGGGGCTCATAAATGATGGAGGAGGTTTTTATCGTTCCTGTTCTGTCATATTTCGGGGATTGTAGTGCTGCGATTTGCAGAGAAATGAGATTTGATCCTTCTGCAAATATTTGATGTCTTCTCTGCTTGATTACTTGATAGTACTGCAAAATTTCCTGACGCTTTGTGCTTGATGGAAAGGTTTGCAAAGAAATTATCCTCATTGCTTACTATCGGCTGTCTGTCTACACTCTGAAGGGGAAATGAAAAGAGATACTAAACTGTAAACCTTTACTTTCTTTACCTTTTGTACATGTAAAATGTAGCTTTTGAACTGCAGATGAGAATGTTTTGTACATTTAGAAAAGATTTAAGGTGCATAAAAGTACTGTAATTTGAGTTTTTGAGTTAAGATATAAAATGCACCATACTCTGTAAGAGATGTGTAAGAAGGGTATAAAGGTGCAATTTTTATGATACAGTTTAGCAGACTTATTTTTCTTTTTTTTTTTTAGAACTTGCACAGCTGATTAAAAAAAAAGAAGACTTTGCAAAACTGTTCCATATCATTTAATCAAACCCGTCTGTCTTCAGAAGCATTCAGGTGATGATGAACTTCCATCCAAAGGACCCATTTTTCTCCTAAGAAACTTTTTTCTTTCCCTACACCGGATACCAGATCTCTCTCTCTCTCACACACACACACACACACACACACACACATCCATACAGTGCATTATTATCACTGCGTCCTGTGATTCTCTGAATCAATCCCCAATGACCCATAATTGCACGTATAGCGAGAAGGTTGTGTCTCGGGGCAGGACTGCATTATTTCATACCTCCTGCGCACAGTGCATTGACGTAGGGAACACGGGCCGTTTGGGACTCGGCCTGTGTCGATCCCTTGAGTGGAAAGCTCCTCGCAGTGCCCTGCTGTTATAGCTCACTATTACCACCCCCTGAGGAAGACATGTACAGGAACGCTGTACGGAGTAATGAAAGGAAACGAGAAATCGGTGGTTGATGAACTCGGGTTCTAACCGATTGATAATTGTCCTGAGTGCTGAGTGCTGAGTGCTGAGAGACGACTGCAGTGAAATATCTAACAGCCCACAGACTTACTGCTGCCAGGTGCACGCTGTAGGTGTTTTTTTTTTTTTGTGCCCCGCCCCCCCTCCTCCTTATAACATATTTTCATCATGTTCATAATATTTTCTACTGAATTCTTCACGCAGATTTCAGTCTAACTTTGTATCCAAGTAACTTTTTTTGTTTGTTTATTTGTTTGTTTTTTGACTCGCACTCTTCCCTACACCCCAGTGTTAGTAAACCACCTGCAGGTATTCATTACTTCTTACATGGATTATACAGTATGTGTCGGGTTGAATTAATAGAAACGCAGATGTGCTGCGCGCAACCATGCGTAAGTCTACATGGGTGTGTGGGGAGGGGAACACAACACTGGAAGGCAATGCTCACGCGCGGATGTTTAGACTAAAGGTAATTTTTCACACATCACTTTCATGGACACATCCCTGCCTCTGACTCAGGGTGTGTATGTGCTCTGTTAATGACCCGTGAAAATGAAATGGCAGCTTGTGAAATGTTGCGCGTCTCATTAAAACGCGTTAATTACGCGTATGGGTTTCCTAACTTGTTGAAGGAAATAAGAAGGAGGATGTAGGGGGATGTGCGCGCACGCGCGCGCGCGCGCGTGTGTGTGTATGTGTGAGAAAAGAAAGAGAGGGGGGGGGGGGGGGGGGATGAAAAAAAAAAAAAGACTTACAGTGAGCGGCAGCCATGGCTGAGCTGAACACGGCGAGCAGAGATGCACCGAGCGCGCAACACCGCCACTTCTGTAACTCCATGGCCGCGTAAAAGCTCCGGTAAATCCGAAACCAAGACCAAAAACGGGATGTATTTCCGAAGTGTGCCGCCGACGTGCTTCCGCTCCGACAACTCGAGCCTCTGTGAGCAGACAGATGTGAGCTCTGACAGCTCTGTGGTCTGCCGCCGGTGATAGGAAATGCTCAGCGAGTGGGAAAAACAGACGCTCTTAAAGCCACGCGGCTCTCCCTGCGCGCATCTCTCTCTCTCTCTCTCTCTCTCTCTCTCTCTCTCTCTCTCTCACACATACACCACTCTCTGTCTGTCTCTCCCACTTTTACACGAATCTCTCTCCCCCACACACATACTCTCTCTCGCTCTGTCTCTCTCACACACACACACACACACACACACACACACTCGCTCTATTCCCCACACACATACTCTCTCTCACACACAACTCACTCTCCTCTACTTCTCTCTCTCTCTCTCTCTCTCTCTCTACACACACACACACACACACACACACACACAACACACACTACTTCTCTCTCTCTCTCTCTCTCTCTCACACACACACACACTCGCTCTATTCCCCCACACATACTCTCTCTCACACACACACTCACTCTCACTCTACTTCTCTCTCTCTCTCACTCTCACTCACACCCACACACACCCACACACACACACACACACACACACACACACACACACACACACACAATACTTCTCTCTCTCTCTCTCTCTCTCTCTCTCACACACACACACACACACACACACACTCTACTTCTCTCTCTCTCTCTCTCTCTCTCTTTCTCTCTCACACACACACACTCACTCTCACTCTACTTCTCTCTGTCTGTATCTCTGTCTCTCTCTCTCTCTCTCTCTCTCTCTCTCTCTCTCTCTCTCTCTCTCTCTCTCTCTCTCTCTTTCACACACACACAAACACTCTACTTCTCTCTCTCTCTCTCTTTCTCTCTCACACACACACTCACTCTCACTCTACTTCTCTCTGTCTGTATCTCTGTCTCTCTCTCTCTCTCTCTCTCTCTCTCTCTCTCTCTCTCTTTCACACACACACACACACACACTCACTCTCACTCTCTACTTCTCTCTCTCTCTCTCTCACACACTCTCTACTTCTCTCTGTCTCTATCTCTCTCTTTCTCTCTCACACACACAGACTCACTCTCTACTTCTCTCTGTCTGTCTCTCACTCTCTCTCCCACTTCCACGCGCAGCTCTCTCTCTCTCTCTGCGTATGCATGGTGGAAGAGCGAGTGTGGTGTGTTGGCGCGTGAGACCGTTTTTGTGTTTGTTTTTTTCCTTGAAAAAATCTCAGATTAATTACGTTTAGTGTGTGAGCGAGTAACTGTGTTTGTGTGTAAGAAGTGTGTTTTATCGGTTGGAGATGTGGTGGGGCACGAGAACATTGTCTCAGCCAACGCATGAACTGTACAATTTTAGCAGGGCATTGTGATTAATAACAAACTTACAATGGCTTCTCACCTCAGATCCCCATCAAAAAAGATTGTGCTTTCCAATGTACCTCCTTTTATCTCTGATGTGATAATCTCAAAGGAGATACGGGTGACTAGTCTCCCCCATAAAGAAAATCCTCCTTAGCTGTAAATCCCCACTGGTTAAACACCTGGTGTCTTTTAGGAGAATGGTTTTTATGATTCTTAAGGATGGAATGGAAGAACAAAACCTAGTGTTTAAATTCAGTGTTGATGATTTTGACTACAGTATCTTTGTATCTTTGGATGTGGACATGAAGCATTTTAAATGTAGTAAACAGGTCCGGGCCTGTCCTGAGATACAGAGTGACCCCGGTGTTTCTGAGCGGCTGGGGCCAGACGTAGCTGAGCCTGCCGGGGCCATTCCCTCTCTGGCTCCAGCTCAGCCTGCCGCTGAAAGCCCCGTAGCTGCTGCTGCACCAGAGCCCAAAGAGAGTGAACCTCAAGCCTAGCCTGCTGTCTAGGAGCCTACTAGGGCTGCACCAACCCCAGAGATGCCCTGCTTGTCTTAACTGGCTCCGGAGAGGTCTTGCGTGGCTGATCTTTTATTTATTTTTTGAATGGTTTTAAATCAGAAAAGGTTTATTTTAGTTCTATACAACAGTGGTGGGATGTGGCTAAAGCACAAACTAAAACATTTTGTCAACAGTACACTTAATGTCATTGAGATTGAAATAGTGGAACTCCAGTATTTGGAGACCACAGGAGATCGAGGGCATATTGAAGCCCTCAGAAGTAAAAAAATAAAATAAATAAAAACCTAATGAATGCCCTGTTTGGCATTACAACACAGTTGGTCCGCTCACGCTTTAAAAGTATGACTGAGATAGATGCTCCTTCTGAGAACTTCTCTGTTGTAGAGCAAAAGAATGGACAGAAAGGACTCATACATGCTGTGCGAACAGACTCAGGGGATCTCTTGTCAGATCCCACTGAAATTCGCAAGCAGACATTCAGCTTCTACTCGAAGCTGTACAGGAGTGAGTGGTTCGGGGCACAGATGGAGGAGGAGAGCTTACTTAAGAACCTGACAAAATTCTCAGAGCAAGTGGCCAGAGAAATGGGTAAAGAGCTGACATTGGGAGAGCTCTATGAGGCTCTCCAGGGTATGGAGAATGGATGGGTGCCATCCGATAGTCTCCCTGGAGTTCTACATAGCCTTCTGGGCAGTAATAGGGCAGGATGCGATAGAAGTTCTACATGTCTATGTGAAGGGAGGTGAGCTCCCATTGAGCTGCAGGAGAGCCGTCCTGACCCTACTGCCAAAAAAGGGAGACCTGACATACTTGAAGAAATAGAGCCTATATAGAAAATATATCAAAATATGTATAAGAAAATAGCTAGAACGTGTGATCAATATGTGCGGCTCACTTCTGGATATGTTAATGAAGTGTATTCGGTGTGTGGCCTGCATTTGGAAGAGTTACTTAAGGCATATTCAAATAACTGTGTGGGTCAAGAAGCATAATCTGTATGTATAGTCCATAGTTGTAAGCATAATCTAAACTCATTGAACAATGGTAGGTTAAGTTATATTCTGAGTAGATTTGAATTGGATGAACGCCATGTCATACTGTAGACCAAAGAAGTTCTTCTGTACTAGCTGGCACCTTTCTACACAGCAATAATTGGGCATTATGCGTTCACCTTTGTGGGAGAAAACTTTGAAGCCAGGGGCCTATCGAAGTATGAAGAGGGCTTCAGGAAGGGAGTGTGGTTCAAGGACAGGACAGATAAGCCTGGGTGAAACCTTCTCCTTGTTAAAAAGAAGAAAACTTGTCCTTATAAAACCTTTTCAGGAAAATCAACTCACTGCGCATGCTCCACAAATTTAAGATAAGGTATAGACATGAATAATTAATTAAGGCTATAGAGATTGGTCAGTTCTAAAAAGAAAAGTTGAATGCCACACCTAGGAATTCTTTTTTACTGTTTTGGCAGGTATATAAAGACATGTTTGTGTATTTACAAGTTGGACTCTCTGCAGACAGTCACCTTTGTTGGTTTCCAATAAAGTTTATTACTTTTGACATCTACTAAACTCTCTGTCGTAGAAGTTTTTTGACTTAGGCTAGAAAGGTTGATTTTATCCACAACACCTACTCTCACTGCTGTGCACTGACTGCAATCTGTTCTGAAAAACATTAGCTTCAAGACTGACGAAGGTAATGGAGCTAATCATTCACCATGACCAGACATACTGTGTGCCTGGCAAGTCTATATTTGATAATGTATACTTAATTTGTGACGTTTTGAACGTCTCCAGGCTATTGAACTTAAAAGACTGGTCTCATTTTTCTAGATCAGGAAAGGGCTTTTGACCGGTTGAACATGAATACTTGTGGAAGGTGCTTTGGTTCAACCCAGGTTTTAGAGCTATGTGTCATGAAATTGTACAGTGAAATTGAGACTGTACTGAAGGTTAATGGAGGTTTATGTGCCCCTTTTAGAGTTTACAGAGGCTGTTTTCTCTCAGGCATGCTGTACACTCTAGCAATTGAACCTCTTTCATGCAAACTGAGAAATCAACCTTCTGGTGTTAATATACATCACTCCAGCACTTCCCTCTGTCTCTCAGCATATGCAGATGAACTGGTTGTAATGGTAGGAGCACAAACAGATGTGAATATTTGAAATTACTTTGACATTTTATCATCTGCTAAGGTCAACTGAGCCAAAAGTGAAGTCATTCTAGTTGGAGAATGACTTCATTCCAGGAATACTTGGGTGTTTATCTGAGCAGAACTGTGTTTTTCAATAAAAAATTGTGAAGGTATTTATGAACTTGTAAAGGGCAGACTGAGCAGATGGAAGTGGCTGGTCCAAAATATGGCTTCTGGTCATCAACAGCTTAGCAGCATCATCCCTGTGGCTCAAGCTGGCATGTGTGGATCCGCCACCAAATCTGCTAGCAATTGTCCAGGTCCTGTTAATGGACTTCTGGGATAGTCTACACTGGATTCCTCAAAATGTCCTTCATCTACATAAGGAGGAGGGGAAGCAGGGGCTGGTCCACTTGATCAGCAGAACTGCAGCCTTTCATCTCCAGTTCATCCAGAGACTCCTCACTGGACCCAGGAATTTAGCATGGAGAGCAGCAACCTATATACGGTTACACATAGTAGGAGGACTGGGGTTGGACTGAACTGTGTTTTTATTGGACAAAATAATGCTAGATGTTGTTGGACTACTAATTGGAATTTTATCATGAGCTTTTAAAAAAATTGGAACTTAAAAAAAAAAAACGTAAGGGGTGCAGAACATTACACTGGCTGCTTGAAGAACCCCTGGTTTACAGTGGGCATTTGGACATGTCTAGTGTGACCACTCCTGCACTGTTCAGGGTTCTGGTCTCCTCAAAGATTGTGACACTCCGGCATCTGGAGAACATTATAGGGACAGACCTATCACAGTCAGAGGATTTGGCAGCGTGTATCGTACTGCGGTCCCTATATAATGTGAACAAGCTCCTGCATTGCTGGAAGTCCACCCTAATGTCAGAGAAGCGTGTTCAGCTGATGGACTACAACACAACTACAAAACAAGTCCTACAGAGGAAGAAACTATTCCCCAGCTGGGCATTACTCCAGACCTAGATGGGTGTCGCAGGCCCCTCCTGGAGTGCAGGGGTGAGGGATAAATGAACATTGAGACAGTGTAAGAATAAGCTACTGTATAAGGCCTGTGTGAAAGTTTTAAACAAGAAAAAAAAAAAAAACTGAATGAGAGGGTGGACACTCCATGGCGAAGTGTACAGGGTTTTAATGATGATATTAAACCAGAGTGAAGGGTACTGTACAAACCACCATTAACCAACAATGTTGCTGATCTCCAATGGAGGATTTTACATGGAATTGTCTCTGTTAACTCTTTTATGTCCATTTTAAACCCTGAGGTCACACAGGAATGCCAATTTTGTTCACAGAGAAAGACTGTTATTCATACTTTTATGCTTATATTGCTCCAAGTTGCAGTCATTGTTTGTGTTTTTACAAAGCATCTTAAGGTCAATTTATGTGGATTTTACTTTTCAGATTTTCATTCTTGGTTTTATATTTGGTCAAAAGAAACACGTTCAAGTGTCAGGTTATTAATTTTGTCTTTGGCCAGGCCAAAATGGCAATATACGTGAGCAGAAAAAACACAAAAGTGGCACAAACACAGACTCCGATACCATAAGATATTATCTCTAGACTAATTAAAGCAAAAGGAAAAACCTTGTTTTGTACCAGCATTAGAGTGATAGATTCTACATACTCAAACTGTTCAATGTTAATTTAACCTAAATTATTTTATTTTATTTGTTGATGCTTCTTTAAATATTTATTTATGTATTGAGTCAACCTTATTTCATTGTGTATAATGAGACTTTTGTAAAATAAAGGATTGTATAGTCTCAAAGTCTCTATCCACTTCTCTTTTTCTGTTTCTCACTCTCTCTCTTTTTTTTTTTTTTTTTGTGATAAAATTGCAATTGCACTAAATTGTTTTGCATGGTTTGTCATAGTGATGTTTGTTGGTAAATGAGACCTTTTAGCTATACTCATGTTTGATGCACATGAATCGAAGCGGGCATTGGCTGAATGCTGATGACGTCACATGATGTGTCTTGGCGCAAATCTATAGAAAATCTGTAATAATTAAAAAAATTCAAGCTCCTCAGAATATTGTGTAGTTTGCTTGATTTTGTGTTCATTTCTGCGGTCGCAAAAGCAGGAGAAGGACTGCTTGGATGATGAAACGTGAATTAAGAATTAGCCTGATCAGTTAAAATGTTGTGTTTTACCTGATGTCCCAATGCTCCTGATTGAACCATGTTAAACTTACAGTTATGTATGTTAAACTTGAATTTGGAACATTAGTATGTTTAACTTGCTGTGAAATATAAATTGGATCCAAACAATATGCTGAACTTACTTTAAATTACAGATTTTTTAAACATGGACTGGAATATTTGTATGTTAATTGTTACATTTTTTGTTTAGTGTTCTGTTCTTATCCAAACTGAGCTTGGTATATCATCATGTTCCACTTATTTTAGGACATTTGATATTGGGGCATAACTGTGAAGAACGGTTCGTAGATTGTGCCCATAATGTGACATTTACTGAAATTCAGTTTGAGCAAGAGAGCAAGGAGACAGCTCTTTTACACAAAACTAGAAAAGTTACTCTTCTTTTAAAGAGTCTGTTTCTTTCACAACTTGACAGTTCCATTTAGAACTTTCATTATTATTTTTATTTTAATTTATATTTTGGATTTTGCACCTAATTTTTCTTCCAGTGTGTGTGTGTGTGTGTGTGTGTGTGTGTGTGTTTGACATATCCCACCCACTAGCTCTGCTCTGTCGCGCAACAGCTACACTGAGGGTAAAGGCTAGCATATGCTTCATCTAAGACATGTAAAGACAGCAACCACATCTTTTCAAAGTGGTCAGGCTGTGTCACAGGCCAGCTGAACATTCTCAGAGAAAAGCACTCTCTGGCCTCTTCTTCACTGAGGGGCTGCTAGTGATGCTGTGATTGACAGGGAAGAAAGATTAATGCCATGCCTCCCACTCAGACAGAACAGCCATTTTTGCTCTCTTTGGCACTGTGGATGATTGTTGCATTCAAAAATACAACCTCTAACAAATACCAAAACAAAACACACAATAAATAACCAAATAACTACATTGCTGTGAAAAAAGTATTTGATTTCTCTTTTTTCCAGTTTCATTTTTATTGAACATTTCTGCTGAAAAAAAAATATTTGATTTCTTCTGTTTTCTGTAAATCTCACACTAAATTGTTTCAGAAATTAAAACAAAGGCAATCTGACTAAACACAAATGCTTTTTATTGAAGCACAAATGTTATACAATACCAACTGGTCCTGTGTGAAAATTAATTTGCCCTCCACATATCCACATATCCATATTCATATCCACATATCTATGAAATTGTATTCATAATGGTATTCAGCTGGACTAGACACAACCAGGGCGCATGGTGGCTTTAGTAGTCAGTACTTTGGCCTCACACCTCCAGGGCCCGGGGTTTGAGTCATGTGTGTGCGGAGTTTGCATGTTCTCCCTGTGCTGCGGGGGTTTCCTCCGGTATTCCAGTTTCCTCCCCCAGTCCAAACACATGCATGGTAGGCTGATTGGCATGTCTAAAGTGTCCGTAGTGTATGAATGGGTGTGTGAGTGTGTATGTGATTGTGCCCTGCGATGGACTGGCACCCTGTCCAGGGTGTAACCTGCCTCGTGCTCCCTGGGATAGGCTCCAGGTTCCCTGTGACCCTGAAAAGGAGTAAGCAGTAGAAGATGGGTGCATGGATAGACACAACCATAACCATGTTCAATGAAATAAACACTTCGATAGACCTTTTTCAACAGCATGAAGTTGGTTAAAAGGTCCTACCCAGTAACACACTATGCCAAATTTGAAAGAAATTTCAGAAATGATGAGTTAGAAAATGATTGAAATGCGTCCATCTGGGAAGGGTTACAAAGCTATTTCAAAGGTTCCAAAACTACAAAGGACCACAGTAAGAGCCATTATCACCAAATGGAAAAAGTCGGCACAGTCGTGAACCTTCCCAGAAGTGGACGACCTTCCAAAATTCCTCCAAGAGAACAGCAACTATTCATCCGGGAAGTCACAAAAGACCCAAGGACAACATCAAAAGAAGTATTCGTGACTCTGTTCATGACTCCACTATCGGAAGGACAGTAAAAATGGCATCCATGGAATATGGCGAGGCGTGAACCACTTCTAACAAAGAAGAACATTAAGGAACATTTGAGTTGAAAATGGAATTCTTTGGAAGATAGGGGTCCATTGCATGTGTAAAAGAAACACAGACGTCCACAAAAAGAGCATCATACCTACAGTCAGGCACGGTGGTGGGAATGTGATGGTGTGGGGATGCTTTGCTGCAACTTTAAATAATTGAGGGAAACATGAATTATGCTCTCTACCAGAAAATCCTTAAGAAGTCCTTCCGGTCTTCAGTCCATAAGTTGAAACTCAAGCGCAACTGGATTATGCAGCAAGACAATGCTCCAAAGCATAGGAGTAAGTCCTAGTCCTAGAAGCAAGTGAAAGACTGATCTCCAGCTATCGGAAGGATTTGGTTGCAGTAATTGCTGCTAAAGGTGGCACAAACAGATTTTAAGTTTAAGTGGGAAATCAGTTTTTCACACTGGTGATAGCGGTTGGATAACATTTTTGCTTCAATAAAAAAAAAGTATTGTGTGTTTACTCAGCTTGCTTTTGTTTTATGTTGTATTTTGTTTGAAGATCAAAAACTATTTAGTATGAGATATACAGCCTAAATTTATCAATCATCCAAGCCGTACTTGCTGTCCATAGCATAACAAACTGTCCAACCCATACCATTAAAACCATCTGTCTAATATTTTGTAGGTCCCCTTGTCCCACCAAAACAGCTCTGACCCATCGAGGCATGGGCTCTAAAGGTGTGCTGTGGTATCTGGTAACAAGACATTAGCAGCAGATCCTTTAAGTCCTATAAGTGGAACCTCCATGGATTGGACTTGTTTGACCAACACATCCCACAGATGCTCGATCGGATGGAGATCTGGGGAACTTGGAGGCCAAGTCAACACCTTGAACTCTTTGTCATGTTCCTCAAACCGTCCATCCATCCATCCATCCATCCATCCATCCATCCTCTACAGCTTTATCTTTTTCAGGGTCATGAGGAAACCTGGAGCCTATCCCAGGAAGCTTCCTCAAACCATTCCTGGTTATATAAAGTCTAGCCATCACAATTTGTCCCTTGTCAAAGTCACTCAGATACTTACACTTGCCCATTTTTCCTTCTTCTAACACATCAACTTCAAGAACTGACTTGCTGCTTTGAGTATTAGGGGAAAAAGGGATCCGGTTTCAAAAAGTTGCCACTACATGTTAGTGTACTTTCATCAATATTTATAGATAACAGGTTCACACACCATATTAGTAAGTCTATTAAAGATTATGGTTTTTGAAATTGAAGATTGTGATGATTGCGTTTGTGTAATGCTAAACTAGAGACTATATAATCTTTCATAAACGTCTTCCTCCAGGAACTCAGGAATTTGCAGAATCTTCAAATGTCAACCTCACCGACTCACCCAGCACACACACACACACACACACACACACACACACACACACACACACTATAACTCAACCAATTTAGTCAACCTCAGGTATACAGTTTAACTGTATTATGTTTGCATTTTTCATTTATCTGTAAATACATGACAAAAATAGTTTTTTTTTTATAACTACAAAATGTATCATCATCCTCTTGTGCAGCAAATCAGGAAATTAGTTCAAATGACAAATTTGTCTTTTGTGCCACTGAAATAATTCCCCTGTTGCCTCACGTTAATTAAAGTTTTCTGATTTTGTAAAACATTTCTATTCTGCTCTGTGAGCACCCAGGTGAGATTCAGGGTTGGCTGTTTTTTTTCCCTCCAGGCTCCATCTGAGTGCTTCCTAGTGTGCAGCATATCAAATTTTCTCTTGCTTTAAAAAACTGTAAGCAAATGAATCACACTATAAGGTAGCTTCACGATGTAGAAGTACAAATTATATATAACACTTCAAACTTAATCAACCTCAGTGTATACAGTATATCTGTCATTTGTTTGCATTTTGCATTATTGCTAAACCTTCTCTCATGCGTTTATCATTTCTGTGTATGACCCATGCCTCATTTTCTAGCCTTAGCTATGACCCTTTCTTTTTATTTTTGCCTTAGTCTATTTTTATGCCCTGTTTTGATCCTGGCTTTGACATCACTGTTCTTGGATTTGCTCTGGTTTTGGATTCTTAGCCTTTCTTAAACCATCTGCTTTGTATCACCTGCAAGTGTTTCTACAACTCCCAGGAGTATTTGGCTCTTCCAGACTTGCAGTTCTCAAACTCGTAGATACATACATTCCACAAACTTAGTATGTATGCAGTTTTCTTATTTGCGCTTTTACATAATAATAGGTTCTAACAGGAATACCTGAATAATGACATCAGTGTATCCTTCAGCACTGTAGTATCAGGACTACTGTAGAGATCCTTTGTTTATTTATACTGTATATACTGTATGTTTATCTTTGACACATTTTCCTAGCGGTATACAAAAAATGACTGCAAATGCTGCCTAAAGCAGCTTTCTCAAGAGCTGCATATTCCATGATTTTAGCAATGGATGAAAATAAGTCTATAGCATACACGACATGCAGATTTCTCTTCGATCCCACTACATACACTGTACATCTAGTTCTCCGGCACAGAAGGTCATATTAGAAATAAGCTTCACCACTCAAAGCATGCCCTTGTAACAGTTAAATCAATTTTGCACACAGTGATGCAAATTTATGTACAATCCATAACCACTGCTTCAATGTTGCTCATTTGTTACATACCTTTTCATCATTTTAGATGAAAATTATAATAATTACAGTATGGTCCTGTGAAAATTAATTTATGCCTATTTTCCTCATTTAGGATGGTGATGGAAATTTTGAGATAAAAAAAATCTTTAATAACAAACCAATTGCTATTCAATGGAGAGAAATTGACTCTATTTTGCTTATTTTTGTAAATAAATTACTTCCTGAATGAAGATAAGCATCCCATAAACTAAATGACAAATATAGTTTTTTTTATTTATGATTATTAAAACATTTACCATCATCCTCTTGTGCTGTACAATTAGTTCAAATGACAAATTTGTCTTTCATGCCACTTAAATAATTCCCCTGCTGCCTCACGTTAATTAAAGTTTTCTGGTTTTGTAAAACATTTTCATACCACACTGTGAGCACCCAGGTGAGATTCAGGGTAGGCTGTTTGTTTTCCCCTACAGGCTCCATCTGAGTGCTTCCTAGTAGCACATCACATTTTCTCTTGCTTTAAAAAAAACTGTAAGCCACTGAATCACACTATTTGGTTTCTTCATGATGTAGAAGTATAAATTACAAACATACAGAATGCTAGAATTCATGTTGTGTTGGGTTTGTATTGGTATGTATCAAAAACTCCAAAATTGAAATAATTCCAAAGTAGATAAGCATTGCAGAAAAGCCACATCTAATAGGACATAAGGTTACAGAAATGGACATAAGGTTACAGAAATGGAAAATGTTTTCAGTCGATTGTCAGTTGAAGATGAGGATGGATACAAGTGCTGTTAAAGACTTTTATTTGAGAGGGTCAGGCAGACAAATCCAAATCATGAGACTGTAGCGCGGTCGAAATAACAGGCAATGGGTGAGGCGATCTACAAAACAGGCATAAAACTGGGCTGGCGCAGGTGGTAGAGCGGGTTGTCCAATAATCGTAGGGTTGGCGGTTCGATTCCCGGCCCGAGTGACTCCACATGCCGAAGTGTCTTTGAGACACTGAACCCCAAGTTGCTCCCGATGGCAAGCCTTGCATGGCAGCTCTGCTACCATTTGTGTGTGAGTGTGTGTGTGAATGGGTGAATGAGACACAGTGTAAAGCGCTTTGGATAAAAGCGCTATATAAGTGCACATTTACCATTTACCATATGAATCAAAAATGAGAAACAAGAAGCTGCCGCTTGGTAAGGAGATAACACTCAATTCTACGCAATGTACAAAGAGGTTTAAATGACAAACGTTGGTAAATGGTAAACGGGTGAAACACAAGGAATGATACACACCAACAGAAACAACCAATGACAAGACAGGGGTGGAGACAGAACAAAAACCATAACAAAAGCACATGTAGAAAGTAAACAAAGTCAATGTCAGTGAAGATCCAAAAGTGTCCGTTCTCTAAGAATCAGCTCGCGCATCAAAGTTGTGCTTCGGGTCTCCGAGCATGCTGCATGCTACAACGCTAGCTCGAAGGGGACATCGTAACAGAACCGCCCGTCAAGGGCTCCTCTCCCCTGGCTGTCATGGCCCATTGGGCAAAATGTCTTCAGCTGAACCGGGAGACTGAGCGGAGTCCTCAGTGGAGCAGGAAGGTGGAGCATCATCCACCATTGACTCTGCAGGCTGAACTCAGTTGGTTGAGTCAACAGACTCGGTCATGAGCAGAACTTGGTCATCCATATCAGCAGACTCGGGCGTGAGCATAACCTGGCTGGTCGTGACGTTGGCTTCAGGGGCGAGCAGAGCCTACTTGGTCGTGACGTTGGTTTCATACCGGAACTTGGCATGGAAGGTCACATTGTCGATCTCAGACTGGAACTTCGCGTGGAAGGTCACATCGTCAATCTCAGACTGGAACTCGGCATGGGAGGTCACCTCATCGACCTTTAGCTGGACCTTGGCATGGGAGGCCGTCTCTTCAACCTGGTACATGAACTAGGCTTGGGAGGCCGTCTCTTCAACCTGGTACATGAACTTGACTTGGGAGGCCATCTCTTCAACCTCAGACAGGAATGTGTCTTAGGAGGCCGTCTCTTCAACCTCAGACAGGAACTTGGCTTGAGGGTCTCATGCTGGAGCTCTGCAAATGAGACTACTAATTCTGGAGATGAGGTCACCACGTTGACCTCCGGCTGGAGCTTGGCAGGTGAGACCACTTCGTGGGCCTCAGGTTGGAGCTCTGGGGAGGAGGTCACCACGTTGACCTCTGTCTGGAGATTGGCGGAGGAGACCACATGGTGGGTTGTAGGCGGGAGCTTGGGGGAGGAGGTCACCCAGTTCGTCCACTCATAATAGGTGGTGAATGTATCGGTGTTTCTGTGAGGCATGCCTCCCCCAACAGATCCTCCTGGAGTTTCCTGGATTCTGGACTGCTGAACACCATCACGAAAAGTCCCACAAACTTAAATTTTCAATTTAGTTTTATTTGTATAGCGCTTTTTACAATAGACATTCTCTCAAAGCAGCTTTACAGAAATAAAACTGAGTTACATTCTCCATACCCCTGGATCTCGCTGGGCTTGTGGTCCATCATGCTTGAGAAATAAATCTGGCAGGGAACCAGGAAATATTCAGGGTAGAAAAAAAACCCATCATACCGATCTGGGATATCAACAAAAGTCTACTGAGGAAACTGGATCGAATCCAAAGCTGGGATGGTTTCCTTGGATTCCTAGCATTTCCTCCATCTTCCTGCTGCATTCATGGTGAGATGTAGTATTGTCACGTATTAAACTTTATGAAGGTGAGGACGGATGCAAGTGCAGTTAAAGACTTTTATTTGAAAGGGTCAGGCAGACAAATCCAAATCATGAGACAGTAGCGTGGTCAAAATAACAGGCAATGGGTTAGGTGATCTAGAAACAGGCATAAACCGGGCAAGGTTAGAATCCGAAATGAGAAACAAGAAACAACCATTTGGTAAGAAGATAACACTCAATACTACACAATGTACAAAGAGACACAAGGGGTTAAAATGACAAACTTAATCTGGGGTGTAACACAAGACAGCTGAAAACAGTGATGCGACACCAACGGAAACAACCAAATTCAATGTTACTGAAGACCCAAAAGTGTGCGTTTGCTAAGAGCTCGCGCATTGGCTTGAGCTTCGAGGTTGTGCATCAAACTCACGTTTCGGGTCTCTGAGCACATTGCATGCTAAAGCGCTTAAATATAACCTAAAACATAATCAGATTTTCACACAAGTTTTTTCCTACAAGTAGACAACAAGAATGCAATTTAACAAATGAGCCAAAAATATTATACTTGATCATTTATTTATTGATGAGTCATCCAATGTTACATATCTGTGAGTGTCAAAAGCAGTTTATTCGAAGCAATTAATTTCAATCAATGGGATGACAAGCAGATATGAGTGAGCACCTTGCTTTATTTAAAGAACAGGGATCTATAAAAGTCTGTTCTTCACAACACATGTTTATGGAAGTGTATCATGGCATGAACAAAAGAGATTTCTGAGGACCTCAGAAAAACAGTTGTTGATGCTCATCATGCAGGAAATGTAACAAAACTGTCTCTAAAGAGTTTGGACTCCAACAATCCACAGTCAGACAGATTGTGTACAAATGGAGAAAATTCAAGACCATTGTTACCCTCCTCAGGAGTGGTCGACCAACAAAGATCACTCCATGAGGTCACAAAGGAATGCAGGGTAACTTCTAAGCAACTTAAAGGCCTCTTTCACTTTGGCTACTGTTAATGTTCATGAGTCCACCATCAGGAGAACACTGAACAACCATAATGTGCATGGCTGCTTTGCAAGGAGAAAGCCAATGCTCTCTACAAAAAGAACATTGTTGCCCGCCTGTGGTTTTCTAAAGATCACATGAACAAGTCAGAAGGTTACTAGAAAAATGTTTTGTTAATGGATGAGTCCAAAATAGAATTTTTGGATTAAATGAAAGGAAAGCATTGCATTCCAACATAAGAACATTATCTGTGAAACATGGTGGTGGTAGTATCATGGTTTGGGCCTGTTTTGCTGCATCTGAGCCTGGATAGATGACCATCATTAATGGAACAATGAATTCTGAATTATACCTGTGAATTCTAAAGGAAAATGTCAGGACATCTGTTCATGAAATGAATCTCAAGAGAAAGTGGGTCATGCAGCAAGACAACCACCCTAAGCACACACATTGTTCTACCAAAGAATGGTTAAAGGAAAATAAAATTAATGTTTTGTAATGGCCAAAACATTTAGTTGCAGTTATTGCTGCACAAGGGGGTCACACCAGATACTGAAAGCAAAAGTTCACATACTTTTGCTACTCACAGACATGTAATATTGGATCATTTTGCTCAATAAATAAATGACCAAGTATAATATTTTTGTCTCATTTGTTTAACTGGGTTCTCGTTAACTTTTACTTTTTACTTTACTTTTAGGACCTCTAAAATCTGATGATGTCCATCTATCCATCCATCCATCCTCTACCACATAATCCTTTTCAGGTTCACGGGGAACCTGGAGCCTATCGCAGGGAGCATCGGGCACAAGGTGGGGTACACCCTGGACAGGGTAATCTGATGATGTTTTGGGTCATATTTATGCAGATATATAGAAACTTCCAAACTTTCAAGCACCACTTGTAGACCATTTTAGTTTTGGAAACAAGATCAGATGCATGCCCTGGTTGCAAAAAGATCCAGGGAACCTGATACTACTTGGTTAGAATCTGATTGAAGAATGAATCAAAAATGTTGTTTAGGAATCAGATTATTATTATTATGAATTTCCTCTAAAGACAGGGAGTGCTGTTCAGCTAAAGTAACACTAAAGTGCTGTAACTATAGAAGATCCTTATCGCATGGTGCTCTGTCAGTGTTTAAATGAGGCTAAGCAGTGGTCTAGCTTGTAATGAACAGACATATTACATATATATACATATATATATATATATATATATATATATTGTAGCGGGATCAGCCCAGGGGGGCGAAGGCGAGCACAAACACACGGGAGGCAGGTTGTAGGAGAAGTGAGGGAAAACCCAGGATTTATTTGTCCTTAGATCCGTAGTGGTGAGTGTGTGTGTGTGTGTTTGTCGCGTGTGCGTAGCGGGGGTGGAATGAGGGAAACCGGCCGGGGGCGGGGCTGGCGTAGCGGCCTCCTCCGGGGCGTGTCGGAATTCCCGGAAGAGCTGGGAAGGAGCGGTTTCCCTGTGCCGGTTTCCGGCCTCACCACTGTCCCCGTCTTCACCGCCGTGCTGCGAGCTGAGAGAGGGAGAGAGAGACGAGAGAGAGGAGAGAGAGCGCGAACGGTTAGGTAAGCCCGTGTTTGCGCGCGGATTCAGTGGCAATTACCTCGGACATTAGCTGCCTACATAGCCGAGTTTGATCCTCTTCCTTCGTGGCGGAAGGGTGTCCTTTTATCCCCTCCTTCTGGAGCTGGATTGGTGAACCTTCCCTCCGGTTCGCCAATCCGCCCGCCGGCGTGGCGGGGTTGGCTCCACCCTGCAGTACGGCCCTTCCGTTTGACGTTGGGACCGGCGGCAGGCGTCCCGCCCCGCGCGCCTGCGGGCGCAGTCGGGGAAGGAGCGAACCTCCTAGTTTGCCGGGCGGGTGTTGGTCCGCCGCGACAGTACCCCCTCAGCTCCGAGCCTACTGCCGCTGGGAGGTGGGCCCAGAGCGTGTCCGTCGTGAGAGCCCATCTGCATTCCCATGCAGGGCCCCCGCCCGGTGCGTGGACCTGGAAGGAGAAATCCTGCAGGGCGAGAAACCACCGCGTGACCCGGGCGTCGTGTCCTTGGCCTTGGCCATCCACTGCAGGGGCGCGTGGTCTGTGACCAGGACAAAGTGTCGGCCTGCCAGGTAATACCTCAACTCTTCAATGGCCCACTTGATCGCCAAGGCTTCCCGCTCTACCGCGCGAACCTCTTTTCCGCGGGGGCCAGTTTCCGGCTGATGTAGAGGACCGGGTGCTCTTCTCCGTCGAAGGTTTGGGAGAGGACCGCGCCCAACCCTGTTTCAGATGCGTCCGTGTGTACCGTGAAAGGGGAGCGAAAAACTCGGGGTTCCGCAACACCGGGGCACTGGTGAGGGCCCGTTTAGGGCCTGGAAGGCCCTCTCCCCTCGGTTGACCACTTCACCCGGTCCGGCTGGCCCCTTTTTTGGTGAGATCTGAAAGAGGGCGCGCTATCGCCGAAGTTAGGCACGGAATCTCCGATAGTACCCGCCGCCAACCCCAAGAAGGCACGTACCTGTTTCTTCGATGAGGGGCGAGGTAGCCCCTACCGCGATCTTCCTCGTCTGCGGCTTCAGCAACCCCGGCCCAATGCGGTACCCCAGGTACTGTGCCTCGGCTGCCGGGATCTCCGGGTCTCCCCATGGATGCAGGTAACCGGGGAGACTCCTCCGTTGTAGTGCCTTGGGGAGGACTGTCGGTCGAAGGCGACGTCGTTGCTCCGGCCGTGTCCAGTAGGGCGGTGACGGGTCTTCCTTCTACCCACACCCTCTGGGTGGGGCCCTCGGGAGGCTGTTGGAGGTGGAGCGCGCACCCAGCTAGCCATGGTTTCTGTATTGGCCGACGGGGCTCTATCTCCGGTTCCGTGGGCATGGCGCGCGTCAGCGGGGGTCATCCCCGGCTTGGTGACCTCGGCGCGGTCCTCCATGGTCCAGGGGCCCGTGACGGTCAGGCCGGGGCCCTGAGGTCCCGAGGGGTAGAGAGCGCATGGTCGCCCCTGGCTAAAACCGGGCGTGGTCATAGTGCGCTCCAGTGCCGACATGAGCGCGGGGGGTGATTCTGGCGCCTGTGCCCCTATGGCCTGTCGTTCTCTGGGCGGCGGCGCCCTCAGGAACCGGTCCATCGCCACCTTCTCTACCACCTCCGTGGCTGTATACTGGTCCGGTCGGAGCCACCGCTTAGTGTAGCGGGATCAGCCCAGGGGGCGAGAGGCGTAGCACAAACACACGGGAGGCAGGTTAGTGAGAAGTGAGGGAAAAACCCAGGATTTATTTGTCCTTAGATCCGTAGTGGTGAGTGTGTGTGTGTTGTTTGGTGTGCGTGTGCGCGTGTGTGGGGTGGAATGAGGGAAACCCCGGCGGGGCGGGGCTGGCTGTAGCCGCCCTCCGGGCGTGCGGAATTCCCGGAAGAGCTGGGAAGGAGCGGTTTGCTCTGTGCGGTTTCTCGGCCTCACCACGTCCTCGCCTGTCTGTCGCCGTCCTCGTCCGGGCGGAGCCCTCCGTGAGCGGAGAGAGAAGAGAGACGAGAGAGGGAGAGAGGAGCGCGAACGGTTAGGTAAGCCCGTGTTTGCGCGATTCAGTGGCAATTACCACGGACATTAGCGGCGTACCCATAGCCGGGTTGAGCTCTTCCTTCGTGGGCGGAAGGGTGTCCTTTATCCCCTTTCTGGAGCTGGATTGGTGAACCTCCTGCTCCCCGGTTCGCCAATCCACCGCGGCGTGGCGGGGTTGGCTCCACCCTGCAGTGACGGCCCTTCCGGTTGAAGCGTTGGGACCAGGGGGCGAGGCTGCCCGCCTCGTGCCGGGGCGGCAGTCGGGGAAGGAGCGAACCTCCTAGTTTTTTGGCGCGCGGGCGGGTGTTGGTCCGGCGCACAGTACCCCCTCAGCTCGGAGCCTACTGCCCGCATCCTCCACCAGTGTAGCGGGATCAGCCCAGGGGGCGAAGGCGTAGCACAAACACACGGGAGGCAGGTTGTAGTGCGAGAAGTGAGGGAAAAACCAGGATTTATTTGTCCTTAGATCCGTAGTGGTGAGTGTGTGTGTGTGTGTTTGGGTGCGTGCGCGTGTGGGGTGGAATGAGGGAAACCCGGCGGGGGCGGGGCGGCGTGAGCGGCGTCCTCCGGGGCGTGTCGGAATTCCCGGAAGAGCTGGGAAGGAGCGGTTTCCCTGTGCCGGTTTCTCGGCCTCACCACTGTCCTCGTCTGTCGTCGCCGTCCTCGTCCGGGGCGGAGCCCTGTGAGCGGAGAGAGGGAGAGAAGAGCAGAGAGAGGGGAGAGAGAGCGCGCGAACGGTTGGGTAAGCGCGTGTTTGCGCGGATTCAGTGGCAACTACCTCGGACATTAGCTGCCTACATAGCCGAAGTTGATCCTCTTCCTTCGTGGGCGGAAGGGTGTCCTTTATCCCCTCCTTCTGGAGCTGGATTGGTGAACCTCCTGCTCCCCGGTTCGCTAATCCGCCGCCGGGCGTGGCCGGGGTTGGCTCCACCCTGCAGTGACGGCCCTTTCGGTTGGCGTTGGGACCGGCGCGAGGCTGCCCGCCTCGCGCCGGGCGTCAGTCGGGGAAGGAGCGAACCTCCTAGTTTGCGCGCGGTGTTGGTCCGCCCGACAATATATATATATATATATATATATATATATATATATATATATATATATATATATATATATATATATACTGTAAAGATCTCATAGAAATATTGTGCATTTACACTAGAGAGGAATTTAAGGCATACATGGCTCTTGATGCTTATAACTTAGTTGTTTTTGGGCGGATGTATTGTTTTTTACGATTACAACATTGATGACGTCAACCAATAGCCATAAACTCAACGTTAGCTATCTAAATGTGTCCATTATTAACTCTTTAGTAAGAACATGATCTGGCTACCTAGCATTTAAGGAAATGTCTAGTTTCTTGATGTAGACATAACAGGTTTGTTAAAGCAAAAAAATAAAATAAAATAAAATAAATAAATAAAAATAATAAATAAATAAAATTAGCCATGTTTGCTAATTAACATGCTAAACCTGTTAAATTCTTAGTTAAGCAAGCCAGACACCTGGAAATGTGTGTGATTCAATATTGTAACACATTTTAAGGACATTCCAATAAAGTTTAATTATAATCCTGATTTTAAAATGTAATGGCTTGAAAGTCATACAAGACACCACTGATGGAGCTATTCTTGTTTGTGGTCTCACATGTCCCTTAATAAATATGCCTCGCTTGAACATAAGAGATTCAGGATAAAAGTTAGAGACATGTAAATTGTTTATTTACGGTGTAAATTCAACAATGTAGCACTTAGAAATAGATATTTTGTCACTCTTTCCTAAATCCTTGTCTGCAGATCAGTATTGTCAACATTAAAACACATACAGTAGTTCTTTAAAAGTTCTTTCTTTATGGTTAATTTTTTTTTTAATTGAAAGTAGCACCACCATGATCGGAAAATGATTTTGCATTGGTGTAGGCAAAAAGGAAATTCCCTAATTGAGCAGCTTTCTCTTTCTCATCATTAAAGAAGTTCACATCCATGAGATTCACTGAAAGTTAGTTGATTCTATCATCTTGGATTTGATCTTCCACTGCATTATTTTGCTTATACTCTATCCCATCTTGAACCTTCTGGTTTGGTATTTGTTTTGTTTTCTGGCCATGGGAGTATAAAGACGATCTAAAAAAAATCCTGGATTAAATACATTGGATTTTAACATATACATCTTCCATCCAAAGTGGACACAGTGGACAAAGCAGTAGGCTCTTTTTTTCTCTTTTCTTTTTTTGCTTATTCTTACATAAATGCTAGACTGTGAAGCACCCATAGAACCCTTGACTATACTTTTTGAAAGTCAACATTTCCCATTTTTTACTTATTGTTATTCTCAGGGCTGATGTGTGTTACCTGTAAAAACAACATCATTTTAAACACCGGCAAATAATAGTATGTTGTTTTACAGATGATTATAGAAAGCATTCCAGTCATTGCAAACAAATGAAATAGTGTGAATGTAGCTATACTGAAAAAAAAAAAAGAATTTGACATGTAGTAGATTACATTACATTGTAAAACTAAATAACCATAATAATAATAATAATAATAATAATAATAATAATAATAATAATAATAATAATAATAATAATTTTAAAACAGTGTAAAACAAGTGTGAATTAAATTCAAATATAAATAATTAAGTCTGTGTTGCTTGAGGTCGCGATTGTGCATGTGCAGTCCTATTATTTTGGCTGGATTTTTTGCCCTGGATGAGAGTGCCATTTTCTCCACCTCACTGCCACCTCATGCTTGGACAGTTTGGGGCATGGCTTATGAACTGGATGTACATCTTGGCCTGCAGAAAGTTAAACTGATTTAATGCTGATTGTTATGTAAGTGTTCTTTTCAATAATTCTTGTTTTGTGTTGGTTTTAAGGCAAATGGCTTTTTGATTTATGAAATGTTTTGTAATATCATGTGTATCAAGAATAAACAATAATGCTTGGTTCTACTAGTTCATAAATGTATACTCCCATTGGAGTTTTAGCTCTGGTTTGAGAGTTTTAAGCTGTTCTTATTCCTCTAGTATTAATAATGATGAATGATTTGAAAAATCAGATGTTTCCAAATAATTATTTTGAATTAAATAAATAAGTGTGTAAAAGAAAGAAACTGACATTTATTTATTTATCAATATTTTATGCTTTCTTTATTTGTGCAATATTTGACCATTTAAATCAAGTAGATTTTACTCAACATTACATTAAGTTAATTTTACTTTAAAAAAAAAGCAAATTTACAGTTAATCTTTCTAAGTAAAATTACTAGTTAATTCTATTTATAAAGCATCTAGATTAACTTTAGTGATGGCAGTTTATATCTAACTTCATCTACATAATTTATTCAAGTAGATGTAAGATGAGATGAGATAACACTTTATTGATCCCAAGGGGAAATTAGAGTGTTCCAGCATCATACATAAAAGACAAGACATAAATACACATAAGAGATAAAGTATGAATAAATGAAAGATATACACACATAAAGATACACACACATATGTATATATATATATATATATATATATACACACACATATGTATATATATATATATATATATATATATATATATATATATATATATATATATATATATATATATATATATATATATATATATACATATGTCTGTATATCATAGATATAATATAAATAGTAAACCAATTTTGTATGCACCATGTACATATACAATCATATGTTAAACGTCTTTATTTTTTGTTATGCTTCTGCTGAGTGTGTTGTAGGGGTGTGACATTGTCTCGATCTGTATATGTTTAATGCTTAAAATTTTGTATCTTTTTAGAACAGATTATCTGTTCATTTTTAATAATGTATTTGAATTCATGTGTTTATTTAAAGATATTTTGTAGTGCTCCATCTCTTATAGAAATATGAATCCTCTTCATTGATCTAGTAGTTTTTGCGATATCATGACCTTATATGTATTATAAGGCTTTGAGGTAAGAACAAATGGGAGATAGATTTTATAAGGTCATAGTATGTCCACTAACAGGGTTTTGTGCATATCAGGTGTGCTGGAGGGAGGGAGGGATGGGTCATGCACGGGTTATGTTATTCTTGATATTCTGGGGGAAGGAAAATGTCTTCTAGCTGCCTGACCCAAATCTGCTCCTGTCGATGCCAAGCACTCAGAAAATTTTCAGCTTAGCAGCTGTAAGGAAGCATTGCAGCACTGGACTTAGATATTATCTACTGTCAGTCCTGAGTAAGTAAGTAAGTAAGTAAAATTTATTTATAAAGCACATTTCACACAGCAACGCTGACCAAAGTGCTGAACAGAGTACAGAAAATAAAATAGAAATTGAATTAAAACAAAGTAAAACAGACAAAATACAGTAGAAAAATCAATAAAAAATTAGTTTAAACAATAAAAATTATATCAAAAAGCCTGGTATAAAAGATATGTTTTAATCCTATTTTTAAAGATAGCAATGGAAGGTAAAAGGCGGATGTCCAGTGGCAGTTGATTCCATAAACTTACCTTAAACTGAATCCTAACACTGACTGGGAGCCAGTGAAGCGATGCTAAAATTGAGGTGACACGATCAAACTTCTTTGCCCTGGTCAACAGCCTTGCAGCTGCATTCTGAACCATCTGAAGACGAGCCACGGATGATTGCCGAAGACCCAAGTATAATGAATTACAATAATCTAAGCGAGAAGTGATAAAAGCATGAATAACCTTCTCCAAATCTTGAAAAGACAAAAATGTTTTGAGGACTTGACTTGTCCTCTACTTACACTTGCCAAGGAAGAATTGTCCTTGCAGTTCATTCTGTTTGTTCATGCTTTATGTCAATTTCTGTGAAAGTTTTGGTTTTAAAATGAAGGCTATTACAAGGTTCTTGCTTTAGGCACAAATTTAGGCTGCATCAATGTTAAGTGATACAAGGATGAAAACATTTCAACATTTCAAACTTCATTTGAACTCATTCAGAAAGGCAGAGCAGCAGCGGGTTTGCAATGAATTAAGATGAATATTTATGGTGTTTTTATTAATAATATTTGTGGTGTTTTTATTAATAAAAACTATTTTGTGGTGCAGAGCAAGTTTTAACATCATGTAGTGTATGAACAAAAAGAACACGTGAACACCTCATGAATTTGAAAATATTGTTTTTCATATTACCTGGCATGGTGATGAGAGGATAATACACTTATTCAACCATGATCACATAGAGATGCTTTTTAATGAATTACAATTAATTATCCACACATTCATAAGAGAAATAAGAATATTCATTATATCCACAGTATTTGTTCTCCTACTGTATACATGGTAGGTGGGGAAAAAATCTGAATTTATGGGAGACAAAATGATATTACAAGATAATGAGACAAGTATTTACCAAAGAAGAAACATTTTTGTGTTTTGTCCACCCCAGTACACTGATGATTATAGATGAGACCTTTCTTTGGTGCATTTGTAAAATGGGACCTTTCTGTCAGACTCATTTTGATTCTGTTCTCGGCTCAGCATCCTGCCCTCGTCTGGAATAATGAGATGTCGCGGGATCCGGTTCCATTCCATTCGATTTTGCTGGCTTGCATTGTCTATTTGTTCTTGTTTGTCAGTGTGAGAGCTGTGAGCTGAGAGCTGAGCCAGAAATCCAGTACTTTCGATCAAAAATAATATTTAAAAAAAAACCTCACAGGAAACTGCATGATTCCATCTGCATTATGCTAACTAGAGCGTAACGTTAAAGGGACTGGGCGATGGATAAGAGCGATGGGAACAGGTCGAAATAGTGAAATATAGTGGCAATTGTGTTGTTTTTTTTTCAATCATCTTTCTCCATCATCATCCTCTTCATCACAATAGTATAGAATAACTTATTTTTTTATAATAGACTGAGACATATTTTATCATGTCGCAAGTCCTGTCCTAACACCTATGTTGCATGCTATACACTACTCTTCGTGCATGTGCATTAGACTGCAACTACAGTGAGGGGAAAAAAGTATTTGATCCCATGCTGATTTTGTACTGTCACGCCACAGCCAACGGAGGTCGCTTTGGCGCTTCATGTGAAAGGACTGTTTTTGGTTCGCGCACTTCTGGGTTAATATGCGCGTTTGCGTGGACTGATCACAGGCGCATTTACTTTCGGTTGGATTACCTTAGTTATTTAAGTGCCTGAGTTACCGAGCACTTTGCTCGCGATTGTTTCTGTTCACATGTTTGAGGTTTGTAAGTTACGTTGACACGTTCTTAGCGGTCTAGTCATTTATATTGATGACAATTGTGTATATGTCCAGTTGCCAGTTTTCCTGTGAGGACCGCGTCTGTATTAAAGTTGAGAGAGTTAATAAAGACTGTGATCTGCGCCTGCTTCTGTCTCCTGTCGACGTTCCATAACATGTACGTTTGCCCACTGACAAAGAAATTATCTGTCACGGTTCCCCCTTGAAGCAGCATGCTCTCGCACGGTTGCGCGAGTGCGTGCGTGTCTGTTGTGACATTTGGACATGTGCTTTTGTTTTGTTTCTGTCATTGGCTGGGAGGGCATGTGTGTTTTGTTTATGTTCGTCATGTCCCCGCCCCGTTTCTGTCATAGGTTGGATCCCCACGTGCATCTGAATTGCATTCAGCTGGATGCTGTTTTAAGTTAATTCATGCCGGCTTATATAGGACGCGCCGTACTACACACGGCACGGTTAATTAAACGTCGTATCACGTTCCATGTTAGTTGTAGTTCACGCTGGGTTATCCGCTCCCATGTTCATGTTTGTTTATGCTCTTCATGTTTGTGGATTACGTTCTGGATCACTGATTGGATTTGTCTGCCTTTCTTTCCTTAATAAAACCTTCCGTTCTAAACTGCGATTACTTCCGTCCTTTATCCGCTACGTCACGATACGTGATATTATCAGTCTATAATTTTAATAGTAGATTTATTTGAACAGTGAGAGACAGAATAACAACAAAAAAATCCAGGAAAACGCATGTGAAAAATGTTATAAATTGATTTGCATTTTAATGAGGGAAATAAGTATTTGACCCCTCTGCAAAACATGACTTAGTACTTGGTGGCAAAACCCTTGTTGGCAATCACAGAGGTCAGATGTTTCTTGTAGTTCCACCAGGTTTGCACACATCTCAGGAGGGATTTTGTCCCACTCCTCTTTGCAAATCTTCTCCAAGTCATTAAGATTTTGAGGCTGACGTTTGGCAACTCGAACCTTCAGCTCCCTCCACAGATTTTCTATGGGATTAAGGTCTGGAGACTGGCTAGGCCACTCCAGGACCTTAATGTGCTTCTTCTTGAGCCACTCCTTTGTTGCCTTGGCCGTGTGTTTTGGGTTGTTGTCATGCTGGAATACCCATCCACGATTCTCACCCAAGATTTGACGGTACATGGCCCTGTCCATCATCCCTTTGATGCGGTGAAGTTGTCCTGTCCCCTTAGCAGAAAAACACCCCCAAAGCATAATGTTTCCACCTCCATGTTTGACGGTGGGGATGGTGTTCTTGGGGTCATAGGCAGCATTCCTCCTCCTCCAAACACGGCGAGTTGAGTTGATGCCAAAGAGCTCCATTTTGGTCTCATCTGACCACAACACTTTCACCCAGTTGTCCTCTGAATCATTCAGATGTTCATTGGCAAACTTCAGACGGGCATGTATATGTGCTTTCTTGAGCAGGGGGACCTTGCGGGTGCTGCAGGATTTCAGTCCTTCACGGCATAGTGCGTTACCAATTGTTTTCTTGGTGACTATGGTCCCATCTGACAAGATCCTCCCGTGTAGTTCTGGGCTGATTCCTCACTGTTCTTATGATCATTGCAACTCCATGAGGTGAGATCTTGCATGGAGCCCCAGGCCGAGGGAGACTGACAGTTCTTTTGTGTTTCTTTCATTTGAGAATAATCGCACCAACTCTTGTCACCTTCTCACCAAGCTGCTTGGCGATGGTCTTGTAGCCCATTCCAGACTTGTGTAGGTCTACAATCTTGTTCCTGACATCCTTGGAGAGCTCTTTGGTCTTGTCCATGGTGGAGAGTTTGGAATCTGATTGATTGATTGCTTCTGTGGACAGGTGTCTTTTATACAGGTAACAAGCTGAGATTAGGAGCACTCCCTTTAAGAGTGTGCTCGTAATCTCAGTTCGTTACCTGTATACAAGACACCTGGGAGCCAGAAATCCTTCTGATTGAGAGGGGGTCAAATACTTAATTCCCTCATTAAAATGCAAATCAATTTATAACATTTTTGACATTCGTATTTCTGGATTTTTTTGTTGTTATTCTGTCTCTCACTGTTCAAATACATCTACCATTAAAATTATAGACTGATCATTTCTTTGTCAGTGGGCAAACGTACAAAATCAGCAGGGGATCAAATACTTTTTTCCCTCACTGTACCTTCCCAAATGATTCCCCCAACTCTACACATGTATTAAACTGCTGTTGATTTCCAAACCAATGTCATTTAGAGCACAAGATCTAGTACATCTTCATTTTAACCTCGCTGTGAGTTGATGTTTCTTAATAGTCAATGATTTAAACAGGATGTATCCTCTATCTGCTGAAATCAATGCTCTTCTCATATATTTGTTGGCCAAATGCCAGTGGTTTGATACGATTACACCCCCCATACCCCCCCCCCAAACGGTCTGCTTTGGGTTTAATTTAATTTGTAGTCACCTACACCCTAGGAAGTAAAAAAAATCTAATTCTATTTAACATGTGCTGAGGTTCATCAATATTCCTGGCCTAATCGCTAATATTTGCTAAATGTTAAAGTCAATTCATGGCCTTGAAAGTTAATATTATTATTGAACAAAAATTCAGGCATGTTGTGAATCAATTAGGGGAAATTGACACCTTCAATGTTTCATTAGGAAAAGTAAGCATGTTATGTACATCTGTATTGCTTTTATTAATATATTATTGCACAGCTGTTCATTCTGTGTGTATCCAGCAAGGTCTTGACATGTCATGAATACTGTAATTGATTTTCGTAGTGCTCAAATCAAACCAGTGGTGTCATTAAGGTCTATCACTCTACATTTTACCTTGAAAATTTTTTCGTATCAAAACCTGAAGCTAGAGAGAATGGAACTCTGTGAATGTTTCGTGGATTAATGACCAAATTATTAACTCCTCATTAGTCAATAAAACACCAAATAATATGTACAGGTCAGTTATCCAGAATCATGACCAGCCAATCAGAATCTGATTTGATCAGCAGTGATCATAAATCAGGCTATCAAGATTTGGATTCTCTTTTCATGTGAGCTGAGAGACCTTGCCCCTGGCAGAGGAGGTTAAATATTTTGGAGGATCTTGAGTGATGGGTAATGATAGAGTGAGATTGACAAATAGATGGTCAGAGGCAGTCACTGTGTCTGTCTCTAGTGGTGAAGCAGGAACTCAGTTTGCAGATGAAGCTCTCTGTTTAAGCGTCTGTCTACAGCCTTGTTCTCACCCATGGTTAGTAATTGAAGGAATAAGGCTGTGGAAATGAGCTTCCTCTGCAAGGTTGCTCAGTTACTCTCTGCTATTGGGTAGGGAACTGGAGAACCTCTGACAAGAACCTCTGAATTGAGGGGAGCCAGTTGAGGTGGTTTAGAAACCTGTATATCAGTTATATTCCACTGGACAGAGCACCAGGGAATGCCCAGAAGTCAATGGACAAATTATATCTTCCAGTTGGCTTGAAAAAATCTGGTGATCCATCAGGAGGACCTGGAATCTGTGGCTACTGATTGAGAAGCCTGGAATGATCTTCTCATCCTGTTGTCACTGTGACTGCCCCCATGAACAGTAGAAGGAAAAGGAATGAATACCTGTATTCCTGTTTAACTGATATCCAAAGTGACTCAAACATCCATCCATTTTCCATATCACTTATCTTACACAGGGGCACTTGGAGCCTGGAGCCTATCCCAGGGAACACAGGGCACAAGGTGGGGGACATAAAATGACACAGTCGCACAAACATTCACATACTACAGACAATTTGGAAATGCTAATAAGTCTACAATGCATGTCTTTTGACCGGGGGAAGAAACCAGAGTACCCGGAGGAAACCCCTGAAACTCGGGGAGAATGTCAAGCTCCGCACACACAGGGTGGAGGCAGTATTAAAACCCCCAACTGCAGAGGAGTGAGGCAAATGTGTTAACTACTAAGCCACTGTAACGACACCCCCCCCCCCAACACACACACACACACACGCACAATTCAAACATAGTGATCATTATATAAATAACTATATTAGTGGAATCAACAAAAACAGAAGTGGTTCAACAAAAACAGCACTTTGAAATGATACAGGAAAGATGAGCATATGGAGTAAAAAAATGGAGTGAAACTCATAATCTGAATGAAATGATTAGATAAATATTGCTTGTAAATTAAACCCCACATTTAAAATCAATGGGTAAAATAAGTACAGTTAAAAGTTTTTACTGAATCTAGACTTGGAAAAAAATAAGAAACATGCACTAACATTCAGCTGTTTTTATTTCTAGCTAAACTCTTAACATGTGTAAATATTTGTAAATATTATAAATATTAACATATAAAGATTCAACAACAGAAATAAACTGAACAAGTTTCTCAGACATTTGAGGGACAGAAATGGAATAATAATTCCATGAAAAAGGGGGTTCAATATCAAAAGTAACAGTCAGTATGTGGTACTACATACTGTAGTACTACAGTGCGTCTCATCCTCATAGACTGCACCAGATTGGTCAGTTCTTACTATGAGATGTTACCCGACTCTTCCACCAAGGCATGTGCAAGGTCTCGATCACATCTGGGGACGCACATGGTTAAATGTAATTTTCCACTGCAAAGACGATCAGATGTCCTTCCTGTCTCCCTGTAGCACTGTCTTGGGCGTCTTACATTACAGACATTGCAGTTTGTTGCTCTGGACACATCTGCAGTCCCCATGTCTCCCTGCAGCAGGACTATGGCATGTTCACGCAGGTGAGCAGGCAGCCTAGGCATCTTTCTTCTGGTGTATTTCAGAGTCAGGAGAAAAGTCTCTTTAGTGTCCTAAGTAATTGTAACTTTGACCTTAATTGCCTACCGCCTGTAAACTGTTTGTATCTTTAGGATTGTTCCACAAATGCACGTGCAATAATTGTTTATGGTTCATTGAACAAGCATGAAAAACATTGTTTTAACCCTTTCCAATAAAGATCTGTAAAGCTTATTTAGTATTTCCAAAATTAAGTTTAACGTACGGTCTTCTGAATAAGGGACATTTCTTTTGCTTTTTTTTTTTTGACAAGTATAGTATTGCTAAAATATAATTTCCAGAGATAGGATGGATTTAGATGGTCTGAGATAAGCCCCGAATACCCAGAAATTGAAAATCTTCCATCTTGTTACAGTATAATAGCATAGCTTGTTTTATTTTCCCTTTTACCAGTTGCTTTCCCCTGAGGCTGCTGTGATCGAAATAGACTTTCAGTGTGATCGTGTCCCACGGGTAAAAGTAACCAAAGGCGACCTGTCCAATAATTACACATCATATAATGCTTTTATCCATGTCAGAAATTACATTTACCCCACAGCCATTATATGTATTTATTGAATTTAGTGCTTCACACCAAACTCATTGATGTAAAGCCTAGAAATATGTGCTGTAGAATATACTTTCTCTGCAATCTGCATAAGTGCAATTGGGCTTCATTCACCTGCAGTCTCAATAGACTCCTGCGTTTTTTTTTTTTTTTTTTTTTTTTTCATTGTTTTTATATATTTTTTGTGGTGTCAAGTTATGAAGTGTACCCCAAAGAGCTGCTAAATTACACAGCATTCTGTCACACCTACTTTCATCCTTACAAATGTGTCTCTGGGTTTAACACCATTTTCCACAGTGCGGATCTTCCATGAAAATGGATGCTTGCTTTCTAAGGAGTGGAAGGGTGTGAGATATTGAATATTTGAAGATCCTCAGTGCACACACCTCCTTCACATGTAGTCTGAATACAGTATGTCTGAAAGGGTTTTGTTATCCTTAGAACAAAATGTTTTCTATAGTCTTTTTGATATATTATGCTCTTTGTTATATGCGGAAAGGTTGTATGTAGTGGAAAAGAAAGTTTCCAGATTTCGGAGTTCCTCATGCCATTGTTGTAAGAGGTGCCACAAAGTAAGGAATAAGTAATGAATAAAACATGATGGAACATTCTATTTTAGAAAAATAATCAGCAATGGCTTCGTGTGATGAAGCAGAGTTACTGTTTCAACCCAAAATTAATTATTTTCCAATGACATGATGATTTAACATTGTAATTTACCAGTGATTACATCTTTATTAATTAAAGAAGAAGACAAATCATACTTGTATAAGTGTATAGTTCTATTTAATGTAGTGATTTATGTTATAAACAGTCCTCTCCTATCCATTCTCCATCTGAAATCCTCTGTTATAGAAACCATAACATATTAGAACAAGCACTTAATATAATAATATAATAATAACCTCATTTACATTACAGATGGAACTACTGAAGGGTAAAATAGTGGGCAAAGAAATAATTGTAATAATCTTCCAATGTACAGGCTTCCAAATTGGGTCCGATCATAAAACCACCACAGCCGCCATGTTTGGTACGAATCTTCCAATTACACAGAGCTACTGAGGAGATGATTTAACATATCTACATGATTGTATCCAGAGGCCATACATATTTAGCAAGCATTTGGCAAGCGCGCAGTTAGCAACTTGAGAGAAATAATGATGAAGTAGAGAAGAAGTGTAGTACACATAAGTGTCTTAAAGGGTCTCTTAAAGGCTTTTCTACTAAAACGTTACATGTGTTTCTATCACAACAATGCCTCACAGCTTTTCTGGTGTCATTAGCATGATGTAGCCAAGGATGCCATCATGTCAGAATTGAAATGTTTAAGAAAAAGGTACAAGCACTTACATAGTATATGTAGTTTTTGTTTGTATATATGTTTTTGTGTATATGTCTTACTAAATAGTTTCAGATCTTCAAATGAAAAACAACATAAAACAAAGACAACCTTTGTAAACATGCAATGCAGTTTTTATTTTATTTCTTCTTTTTTATTGAGGCAAAAATACGTTATCCAACACCTATCACCAACATGAAAAATTAATTGCCCCCTTCAAATTTAAATCTGGTTTAACTGCAATAACTACAATAACCATTAACTGCAACCAAATGCTTATGATAACTGGAGATCAGTTTTTCACTTACTTCTAGGACTAGGACTTACTCCTATGCTTTGGATCATTGTTTTGCTGCATAAACCGGTTGCGCTTGAGTTTCAACTTACAGACTGAATGCCGGACATTCTCCTTTAGGATTTTCAGGTAGAGCGCAGAGGCAAGTTACTGCAAGTTGGTATGTCCGTAGGTATGATGATCATTTTGTGGAATTTGGTGTTTGGTTCATGTCAGATGTAACGGGACCCTTGTCTTCAAAACAGTTCCACATTCGACTCATAAGTCCACAGAACATTCTCCCAAAAGGATTGAGGATCATTAAGGTGTTGGCAAAATTCAGACGAGTTCTTCAGGGTTAGCTGAGGTTTTCACCTTGCCACTCTTCCATGGATGCCATTTTTACCAATTACCTTTCTGACAGTGGAGTCATAAACAGTGACCTTTATTGATGTAAGAGAGGCCTGTAGTTCATTTGATGTTGTCTAGGGGATGTTGCTGTGCTCTTGGAGAAATTTTGGAAGGTCAGCCACTTCTGGGAAGGTTCACTACTGTGCCGAGTTTTTTCCATTTGGAGATAATGGCTCTCACTGTTCTCCCTTTGGAGTCCCGGAGCATTTGAAATAGCTCTGTACCCCAATCACCTTCTTCCTTATAATTTCTGGACTTTCTTTCAAATGTGGCATAGTGTGTTACTGGGTAAGACCTTTTAACCAACTTCATGCTGTTGAAAAAGTTCTATTATGTGTTTATTTGATTGAACAGGGTTTGCAGTAATCAGGCCTGGTTGCGTCTAGTCCAGCTGAATCATTATAAATGCAGTTTCATAGATATGGGGAATTAGTAACTATGGGGCAAAAACATTTTCACACAAGCCCAGTTGATATTTGAGAATTTTTTTTTTTGCTACAATAAATAACATTATTATTTAAAAACTCTACTGTGTGTTTACTCAGGTTGCCTTTATTTTATCTTAGATTTTGTTTTCATTTCTGAAACTATTTAGTATGAGATATACACAAAAACAGAAGAAATTGAGTGCAAATACTTTCACAGCACTGTATATTAAATTATTAATGTATATTAAATTTTGGACAAATCATACTTTCCAAATGTTGCCAGTTCTGTCCTGCAAGCGCAAGGTCTTGCTTTCCTGCTGCACTCACATCTCTTTCTGCATTTGCCATGTTGAGTGAAGGGCTGATAGCCAGAGATTTAACACTGTCCTGGATAACAAGACATGCCCTTCCTCCCAATATATATATATAATTCTGATGCGAATGTTTTTAGAATGCAAGACGAATGACATGCAACATGTTTTACATGTAAAATAGTACACATTATAACAGCCTAGTTCTCTTGTTAAAATTAGTTATAGTGTTCAGAAACATTTTTGATCATTCATGTTCCATACCTGTCCGTTAGATACACACTAAAATCCCTAGTGTTGAATTAACACCCAGAGTGTTTATTTCATATAAACACTGTAGGGTGTATATTCAACACTGATGATTTTGCTGTGCAGTTATATAAAGGTTATTTTTTAAATGATAACTGAATATATATATATATATATATATATATATATGCGTTGGCTTGAGATTTTGAGAACCTCTGCCCTAGGTGATATACCAAACACAGAACATGCACAGCCTAAAATATCATAGATGGATTAAAAAATATTTACAGGTAAGTTCTCCATCTTTTTCGTCTTTTTGGTGTGGAACAAGTTGTTGTAAAACAAACACTTCTGTTTCTCCAAGAAACAGAACCCCAGTAGCACACAGCATGTTTTGATGTCGCTCAACTTGAATCACCCTGAATAAACTGAGACAAGAATGGCCCTTGTCTCAGATTTCTTCACCTGTAGCATCAGACATGTCGTATAGAGTCTTCTCTAGATTATGGGAAGGTGCAAAGCATGCTGGGTCATTTTTTTCAAGGCCAGATATAGCCTGCACTGACAGGCAACCCTGTTGGTGGACTTCAGATTGGCCTTAGGCGACTATAAAGGAGGCATGCTGTTACTTTTGTTGCCATCGTTAGAGTTACAGGTATCCAGCTAAGAGTTTTGGTTTTTTTTAATAGTCAGGGGGGAAAAAATCATCAAAATGAAATAGAAATAGTTAGCAACTACTGTGAATATTCAAAAAATTAATATCAAAAGGTGCTAACCAAAGAATCAGTAGTAGTTATGAGACTGGAACTCACATCATCATTTATTACTGTTTATCACCCCTTACATGTCTTCTCTTTGCCAATGTTTCTAGACTAGCATGAAAATAATATTTAGGGTTAGATAGAAATCCTTGTTACCAACAATCATCTAAATATTACTCAGAAATGCACAAAATATAGATTTGAAAATCTTTGCTTTCATTAGTGCAGTGCACTTTGCATGTTTGTGTCCTAGAGAAAAACATGCAGAGAAACAGTATTTATACCTCAAGGTTAAAGTGTTTTCCCTCCAGAACATGACAAATTTAGATTCAGGCCTCCAAGTACTGAAGTGGAAAAGCGACAGTGAATAAATAAACAGATTTGGAGGTGGACAAATAACTTCAGCTGCTACCCCATAATCCCCTCTAGCTAGGATTAGCTGCACTCTCTATGGCCTCAAAATAACACTTTGAGTGCATGCATATGTAGAAGGAAAACATTTCTCACTTGAAAAGACGCTGCAGTTTACTCACATATGGCACTTTTATGTATAAGTATACTAATTGCAGTCAGGAGTCTGTTGAGATGCATGGAATATTTACAGTATATGCTTAACACTATTGATAAATGCGTGTCGAGACATAATTTGGTTAGTTAATTTGGACTGTTAATCAATTTTAGTCTTAGTTGCATTACAACTTCATGAATAATACTGACTTATTGTTGAGATATTATTTGCACTCACAGTTTGTTTCAGATGGAACTTTCTTAGCAGCTTTAGACTAGGAATACATTTCTTTAGTTAAAAGTGCAGAAAATACAGTCAGGTCTATGAGTGTTTGGACAGTGACACAATTTTCATCATTTTTGCCTCTGTACACCACCACAATGGATTTGAAATGAAGCAATCAAGATGTGATTGAAGTGAAAACTTTCAGCTTCAATTCAAGGAGTTTAACAAAAATATTGCATTAACTGTCTAGGAATTGCCACAATTTTTCCTTCCATATTCACAGACTCAAAAGTAATTGGAGAAACTAACATAATCATAAATATTGGGATTATTTTTAATAGTTGAATGCAAATCATTTGACTGCCTGAGGTCTGGAATCCATGAACATCATCAAATGCTGAGTTTCCTCCCATAGAACATTGTGGTGGTGAACAGAGGCAAAATTACAAAGATTTTGTCACTGCCCAAATACTTATGGACCTGGCTGTACAGTTTTGATAAACATTGGTATTTTCAGCTAAAAATCAAATATTGAAAATGTTGTGGTGTCACGACAGATCATGGTGTCCCATCCATAGTTGAAATCCCAGCGTTCCTGGGATTGGCTTAAAGCACTTTGGATAAAGTACTTACCGAAGTTGAATGAACGACTGAAAAAATTGCACATGCAATCTCAAGTAAAATCATTATGTGCATATGTGATCATATGTAATCTGTAAAGGCATTCTGTTTCTAATTTAAAGTCTTCGTTATAATGAATGTACCCTCTAGCTCCTTCAGAGTCTTCTCTATAGTGTCGCTTCTGTGTCTCTACTTCCTAGCTCACTAGCTAGCCAAGGGCACTAAACAGCCTAAATGATGAAGAAGTTCTACGAGGGTGCGAGTTCGGTTGTTAAACACAGCAATAAAACCTCCTTCTCTTTCAGTAACGTAATCCATTCATTCTTCACGTCTGCCCTCCGGGTAAAGGAAAGGAGGAGAGAAATCAACACGGCTCAAAGCTGGCCAAATTTGGCACTGGCCGCTCATCAGTTTGATTTATAGCCACCTCAGTGACACCCATCATCACTGTAATAGCAGCTTATAACTGATAGCCCTGGCACTTTGTCTGGCAGCACTAAAGCAATGCTGATTTACCTGCTCTGTCCAATGAGAGGCTACATTTGTTATGACATGATGCAAAATGTTATTAATGGATGTGACATACACAGGGCTATGTTCATGTTGCATGTAATGGGGAACAGAAGTAAGTGAGATTCTCTGAGACTCCTCAAGTGCCCTTGGCCCATATGCAAGAATATAAGTCTGTGTGCAGGGAAAGATATGTCAAGCCATGTCGATATAATGGTTTCCACATTGTCCACTTATCACGCTTTGCTGGTTTACTGTCCACAAGAGAAGAAGATGTGTTTCATTTTCAACACAATCCACATGACATCTGTGTTACAGATATGTAACCTGAACTCACTATGTTTAAAGAGATAAATACAGTTGAGGCCAAAAGTTTAGGATAAAGACACTCAAATGTAATTTTCACAACTCCACACATTTCATACTACCATACATTTATTGTCTTAAGTCAATTAGGGAATCTAATTACATCCACTTTGTTAGTATTTGCTGCTTTTTAATTCCAATTGGATTGGAGGTACGATTAGGATTTGGAGGTATGCTTAGGAGGTACGCTTCACTATCTTTAGTTAATCCTCCTTTCGCATGATGCCTTCTATTTTCTAAAGTGTATTGATCAATTTTCCATCAAAACACTTCCATAACATGATGCTACCACTCTCATGCTTCACAGTTTGGATGGTGTTCTTCAGATTAAAAAGATTAAAAAAAACATCATTTTTCCTCCATACATAGTGTGAATCATTTGACTAAATAGTTAGATTTTTTTAAGTAGTAAGTTTTTTTACTGGATTGTCCCATGGTATCAAGGGCAAAAAGGCACTGGTTCTAAATACAACCACATGTGCCCTCACAAATAACTCCTAATTTTGACAAATGGCCAATCAGAAGCTTTAAAACTCATTAAATACATTTCTAGAATTTCCACACTGTTTAAAGAGATAGTCAGCTTAGTGTATGTAAACCTTTGACCCACTGCCATTCTTACATAGTGAAATAAATCTGAAATAAATCTCTAATTAAATTAAAAAAAAAATTCTAAGAAAAGAAAAGAACAGAAAAGTTTATCGGATTTTCCACAACATTAACCCTTTCTTGCATAAATAATTTTTACACTAATTTGACCCCCCACCCCAATATTTCAAATTTGAACTTGGATGTATTATATGAAATGATATATTGAAAAGTATATTGATTGACCATGTATAGGAGTACATTAAGGTAGTCAATATATAATGGTGATGACTAAAATTAGAGAAAATAATTTTCTTAGCACAATAATGTTTGTTTTGTTTTTTTAACTCACATTGCTGGTGGAGGTGATTTAAATCTCTTTTATTTACAGCCTTAAAATGACTCTCTAAGTTTATACAGTGTGCATGAAAGAGTTACTTGTGTCTATTAAAGGATAAAAAGGAAGTCATTTAAAAAAAAAAAAAAAATATATATATATATATATATATATATATATATATATATATATATATATATATATATATATATATATAATCAATTGTATAATCATTATACAAAATATGAGCGGTGTGCTGTTATTGGAAATTAATCAGATTTGGTGTGGAAACAGTAATTCACTTCAGGCCACTCACACCGCACTGCACTGTTGTTGATTATTTTCCAATAATGACACATCTTGTTGTGTTTTATTCCTTACGTACATAATTGTGGCTAATAGTATTTGTCTCCTACTCTTAGCTCTTGGCACAGCAGTGCATTAGCGATTATATTAATTAGCTGCTGATATACTGATGAATATATATACTTTAATAAACAATATTCCTAGTCCTTTATTTAATACTAATTTGCATTTAGTATAAGAAAAGTAAACTGATCACAGTTGGTAAGACAGATATGGAAAACATAAATATGCACATGCATGCATTACAAACCAGACTGTATATTTATTTTGGGTTCTCCTTATGCTTCTATGACATTGCGTGTCTGTTTTTCTGCTACCCTACAATGTGGTCGATCTCACTATTGGTTGGAGGAATAAATGAGACTGCCACAGCTATTGGGCTGTATAAGACAGGAATGCAAGTGACCTGTTTCTTTTGCACAAATAGGACACATAGCCCATATCCCACAACATGCCAGTCATTTATCAAAATCTTACAAACGAACAGCACCTACCTTGGTGGTATTGCATTGTATTGTATTATCGGTAGTTATGAGTTATAAAGTAACATATAATGTTTAAAGTTCGAGCCAGATAACTGGAGAAAAAAAGACTCTCCCACTCGCCCACTGTTAATAAGAACAAATCCGTTTGCTTTAAAGTTTGCCTTGACAAAAGCACTCCATGGAAACGTCCTCCTACGCTTTCCCTCCACATCTTATTGCCTTTTTGTAACATTATTACCTCGGCAGAAAAAAGGAAGTGTCGAGCTAATATGAGGAAACTAATGCCGGGATGATTAAATGACAAATCCAGCCTCTGTCTCCAGACAGAAGTCCTGTAGCTGGCTCAAGCTGGACAAAGAATGATGCAAATAACTAGAAATGAGAGCAAAACCTGCTGTCTAAGTTTAAGGATTATAGAGTCAGAGAGGTAGAGCCCGGGGGATCCTCCATTAGCCTCCGGACTCCCGAACCGCATCATTGAACGTGAAATGTGTAGCTTTCGGGGAAATGATGTAGATAAAATTGTTAAGAGTACGAGTAATGCCAAAATAGAAGTATTTAGAAAAACAGTGTGAAAAAAAAAGATAAAAAATAGCACGATAAATTAAATTTGCTGTAGTTTATGGGACATAAACAATCATTCAAATGGCAAATTACAGTATAAAATCGTTTTGAAAGTTTTTTTTCAGAGATATATCGAAACTATGGAAGCCCTAAGAGGCCATGTATTATTATTATTTATTTATTTCTTGTTTTATCCTGATCTCGACTTAATTTTCTTGTGATTTCCACAAAAGAGATCACAAGAAAACAACTTTTGTTATGTTGAGATAATGAGAAAATTAAGCTGAGATCACAAGAAAACGAGAAAATAAATGTGTGGCCTCTTAGGGCTAAATGGACACAATGGGGTGGGGGGGTATTATTCATATGTAATATGAAAATTCATTTTGTGTTCACATGGCACTGAGAAGTTATTAACACTTAACCCATGTACAGGACATTTTCTCATAGAAATAATCATACGTATACTGTGCATTTAAGAAAAATATAATCTTGGAATAAATAGTTTAATCAAGTTTAACATTAGAAACAATACTCTTTTATGGATAATATCTTAATATTCATGACACGGAATGATTTCCAACATCGACGATTAACTCCTCCTCCAAACATTAAAGTGTATGTAACACACCATGCTGAGTGAATTAAATCTTTATTTAATATGAATGTCAGGAAATGGTATTTATCTTGAGGTCTTGAGGTTCATGCAGATGAAGAAATAAAGATTTGATTAACCTTGATTAGCTCCTTTATTTCAGGTATCATGTATTTTCAAGAGATGTGTTTCCTCGTGAAAATCAGAATGTATATATGGGGTGCAAAAGTCCGAAACCACATTGAAAATATGGGATTTTTTCATTTAAAATGGGAAATTCTTCATTTGTGAGTCACTTTGGATGAAAGTCTGCTAAATAAAAAAGAAATGTAAATGTAAATAAACAGAAGGTCTTACAATTTTGAAATTTTTAAAACAAAGTAAATGTTAGCTAAGCATGAATTGTAACTAAGTAGCCAAATTAGCTTACTAGTACCTGGCTGGTTTTGAGTGTCACATTTTGTGATGTAACGGAAGATATGACGGAAGCAAGTGCAGTATGAACAGTTTTCTTTAATGAGAGACAAAGACAGGTAAATCCAAAACGTGATCCAAAATGTAATCCACAAACATGCAAGAGGTCAGGCGATCGGCAAACAGGCAATCAAGGTCGCGGTCACAGGATACAGGGTTGAGACACAAAACATCAAACGGAAACAATGGCGAGATACTGGGAGCGGAGAAACCAGCGTAAAATGACTATGACTATGACTATCTATCGTAAAGAATCTAATCTAAAATACTCTAATATTCCACACTGTGTGCTGGGAGGCGCATGGTATATATAGACATATAATCAGCCTCATAATAGCGGATGGCTGAGGACAATTCAAACACACGTGAAACAATAGCCAATGACAGAACAGGGGGGAGACATAACAAAACATAACATATGCACGTGTACAAATGTCACGAATGTCAACAACGAAAAAGCAGGTGCTCGCGCACCTTGCACGGCAGCTTGCATTCACATGCTCTTCAGCTGATCTAATTACTAACTAATTTATCAGGTATTCATAAATTCATATTCCAAACCAGTTATCCGACACAGGGTTGGTTGAACCTGGAGTCTGTCCCAGAGAACTCTGGGCACAAGGTGGGGGACACCATGGCAAAACACATACTATTCAGCTATTCACTCACAACAGACAATTTAGGGATACTAGTCAGCCTACAACATATGTCTCTGGACTGGGGAAAGCGGCTGGAGTACCCAGAGGAAATTCGAACCCTCAACCGAGGAGGTGTCAGGCAAACATACTAATCACTAAACCACCGTGCCTCCCATCAGGTATTTATTTTTATTTTTTTAAAAACAACAACTATAACATATCACTTAGCAACATTAAAGTGTGATGAATGCCTTGGTATTGCCTTTGAAGACTGTTGAAAACTATGTGCTTTTGCTAGCTAGGTCTAACTAGCTGGTGCTAGAAAAGTATTCTAATTCTGTGTTTCCTTTCAAGAATGAATAACAAATCGTTTAGACAGTTATCTGGTCTGAGTAATCAGTTACATATATTTTCTGGCTGGTCAAGGCTAACAGATCCCGTAGGTGTCTCTTTTCATTGGGCGGGGCATGGAGCGGACATGTACACAATACCGTATCCTAATCTTTAATCAGAATTTACAACGATTCAATAAAGGAAAACTTTTCAGACCGACATTTTGCTAGAAACATATTGTAACAACAGATATTTTTACATTTGGTAAACTACTGCTTAGTATTTGTACACTGTAAAGCATAATTCATAATTCAATTCAATGGCATTAAAAATGTCTGATGAGTTAATTCCTTGATGCCATAATGTTAAATGTCTATGAATACAACGCAGACCTGCTGTGTTCTAATTTGCTTTCCTCGGAAACAAATATAAATCACCATGATGGGTCCCAATTTTGGTTCGTCCTCATCTGAATCCTGCTGCTCACAAAGAGGGTCGAGAGCTCACAGAGCCATCCATCAAACAATGTGCGGCTCAAGCTCCCTGATTCCCAAATGAAATTTTCCACAGCAGATGTTCTAGGAAGACTGATGTGCAGGTGACCAGGACCTGAAGAGGCTCCAATCAGGCAAGTGCTGGAAATGTAGGTGATCTGTGAGTCCCCTTTTACCCATAAGCATCTTACAAGTGGCAAATAAGAAGAACTTCATTTTGTTTCACACATAGCAATAGAATCTAGGGTTATGTCTCATTAGTTATAACATATAGTGAATGGCATGGAGCTTAATGTTCTCTAAATCATCTTTTTCTTGCACATAATGGTGAAATGCTAGCATGAACATGGCTAATAATGAAAAGAAAAACACTTCTAAGTGGTACCACCTGCGTTCTTAATACTGTTAGCTACATCAGCACATTTTAATGGACTGATTTTGCAATTCTGAAGTGCTTTAGATTGTTTTTCTAAAATGAAAAAAGAAAAGTGGTGGGCACTAGACTTTTCAGAGATGCTTTTAACTGATGAGGTGGACACACACAACTTTTACCATTCTCGTTTTGACTTGCTCACTTTTAAGCCAACAGAAGGCTTGTTTATTGAAAGTATCGGTGCACGAATTAGACATGCTTGATTACTGATGTCAGCACTGGAAGACAATCAGTGTTCTTGCTCGCACAGCATAACACAGTAATGCATAATACAGAATAATACTGTACACACATTACCATTGACACGTGCTACTTAGGTACTATTAAAGACCATTAGCCTAGACCTGTGCACTTCACAAGCATCTTGCAAACAAACCCTCAATACTGCCTACCAAAGAAAAAGCAGAATGATTATAGGGGAGTATCATAGCCAAAGTCCTGATATTTGACTTAATCCTGACTTTGAAGCAACTAGCTGCTAATTCTTTAGCAAGAAATTATAGTAATGTTTTTATTTATTTATTTATTTTATGATGTTATCATGCAACATATTTCCATATTAGTGGTTGTCTTATCATTAGTGTTAATTAATTTGTTACAAATACAAGACTAGCTGGCTAACCCTGAGATCACTTGTAGGCATATAGCAACAGCTAGCAGTGTGGCATGCATTGTCTGGCTTTTTAGGCACTGATATGAGATGGTGTATGCAATCTTCTGTAAAGTTCATATACATTACTTTTGTTTATATTTTATTTTATGTTGTAGTTAAACCCAGGAATATATGACACTATGGCTTTGCTGGCTACACCAAATGCTGTTGAATGTGGGCTAAATGCAGGTAGCATTGACCGAGTAGACATTGCCCTGGATAACCACACATACATTCATTAATTTTAATAGAATTAATAAAAAATCAATCCGAATGTTACTTGTTGCTCTGTCTGCATGACACTTGCTGCTGTTGCTTTATTTGGATTGTGAATGCAGCTTTCATTTATTAACTCACACTATGATATGAGCTGCCAATGCAAACAAAACACATACAGGATACTACATAGTTAGCTGACTTTAACTATGATACCGTTTTAGTCATGTTATGTAGTCACCATGTTTTGAACAAAATGTCTTTACCCAGAACTGCTGATTTCACTTAAATTGACTGAATATTTACCAAATTTGTGTTTTCTTGATATATATTTATGTCACTATATATTTACACCCCCAGGTGGATAAAGGAACCCAGTGTTTCATCAATAGGAGAAAAATTTACTCAGATATGCTGAGTATATCTGTGGTATAATTATATCTGCTGAGATAAACTTTCCAATTAGCCCATGACATAGCTAGCTAATTAACAAAGTTATCAGTAGCTCACTACTGTCTGTTGAAGATGAATTGTGTGTAAAGTGTATGAGAACAGTGGATTATCATCCATACATCCATGTATCCATTTTCTATAACACTTATCCTACCCACAGTCATGGGGAGCCTTTATCCTATCCTAGGGAACTCTGTACACAAGGCAGGTAACATCCTGGATGGGGTGCCAACCCGTTGCAGGGCATACCTGCACACACATTCACACAGTATGGACAATTTGGAAATCCCAATCAGCCTACAACACCGGAGGAAACCGGAGTACCCAGAGGAAACCCCCAAAGCACATGGAGAACATCCTGGAGTCAATATTCGAGGTACCCAGATGATCTAATTTAAAGCAAATATGCCAGTCACTGCAGAATTTGAAAAGGTTGAAAGTAAAGCTTGCTATGTAAATTTAACGAATGGTAAAATTTCTCCTGTTCTGCTGGTATACAGTATGGTGTATTTCAGGAAAACGCCCAATGATGACACACAGCACACTAGGAAGCATACAACTCACTGTAGTTTGAGACATATAATATCGTCATTTATCTCTCTTTGAAATGTGCCAGTAGCTGGAAATCCAAGCGAGTATTAAACTTGGTCATTTACAAGACCTTTTTGTGCCATTACACAGTTTTATAAAATCAGCCCCCCTACAGTAGTAGTTGTAAATATGTATCCCCAGACTTTCCATCCATCCATTTTCCATACAGCTTATCCAACACAGGGTCATGGGTGAACCTGGAGTCTATACCAGTAAAATAGGGGCACAAGGCAGAATACACCCTGGACAGGGTGCCAATCCATCATAGGGCACAATCGCACACACATTCACAGACTATGGACAATTTGGAAATACCAGTCAGCATATAACACATGTATTTGGACTGGGGGGGAAACCGGAGTACCCAGAGGAAAACCCTGAAGAATCCCAGCCTTGCCAATTTTTATTCTAACATGTGATTCCTGACCTGTTAAACTCCCAAGACCTGTTGATGGGTCCAGGCTCACATTCCTCACTCTTGTAACCCAACAAACACGTGACGTGCAGGAGACCTAGAGATCGCATCTGGATCATGTGAGCTGGTTCAGACACATATCTGTATGTGTATGAGATGTCCAATGCAGGATCGATATTTTAGACAACTTTTGAATGTCTTCTTATTTTTAAGATACTGTCACACTTTTTTCTGACATTTACCATATCACAAGAGCCAGGAGTACTGTATCGCCTCATTTCTGGATCTTTTAATCTGTGGGTGAAAAAAAGGTGGTAAGGAACAGGTGGGCCTCCAGCTGTTCCCCCGGCACACGGCCATCACCCTCCAGAGCCAGATGGAGCTCTTCCACACTTCCAAAAAAAGAAGAAAAAAGTCTGCTTTGAGTGTGGACGCCTCACAACCCTGCAATATGACAAACGGCTTTATTAATGTGCACCTCTCCAGATAACGCCATCAGACCATGTATGTGTCTGTCTCAACATCATATGGAATGAGCTTGTTTTCAGTGCAGCATGTCAGTAAATGCTGTTCACTGAGCAGTGCGATGCTGCAGATGGCACTTTGTCATAATTACAGCGGAGGTGTTATTATACCTGATAATGAACAAAAAACGAAGCAGTGCTTCGGAGTGCTCCTTTACTTAGTTACACAGTATATATGTGTGGCATACAAATAGCGTGAAATCAATTACATTTTTCACATTAAGCGTAATAAACAGATGCACACACACACACACACACACACACACACACACACACACACACTTCTAGTACTCTATTTAAGGTGGTTTTCTATAGAACTATTATTAAAATCTCAATACTGATACGCGTAAACTTCAGAAACATAAAAATATAAAGTATAAAAAAAAGTATAAAAAATCTTTTTTATTTTACTTGCTTTAACTACGACAGCTATATTTTTGTCATGGCACACAACACATTTTTAGTTATCCATCTGTAAACATTTTGCACATTCTTGTTCCTTAGACTTAGATCTTAAGTCCAAATATAATGCTCTAGATTGCTTACAGTTCCAATTTAGGGTCAATTTATAATGGGAACGGTTTGAGTCTCAGAATAAGTTTTTTTAGGGGGTACCTAGGTAAGTATTGTGTGCATGCAGACCATTTCAGATTTGAGACTACACCTTTTTTTTATGGGGGAGAGAAAGTGCAATTTTTTCTTTAAAAGGTGGAGGACCAGATACAAAGCTGACATTTTCACAGAAATACTGTAACTCAATAAGACAGGTTTATTTCAACAAGAACAGCTAATCTTAGTATAATTTGAATTTCCAATTTGTCTAAGCTTTCATGCCATTAATAAAATCCCAATACATGATATTTTTCTGATATCCTACAGGTGAAGGGAAAAACACTTCTATATAAAGAGCCATGGCTTAACCTTTCATCAAGAATGACATGAAAACCATTTTTAATTACATGTCTGATAATCTGGGATGCATATTTTCATTTGCTTCATTGATTTTCATCCTCAGTGACAAGTTTAAAACCTTAATCTATATATAGCATCACAAAATCCCATTTCAATAAGAGGATTAAAAAAAAACAAAAAACCCTCCAAATCCTTCATCAATATATTCTAACATGTATGAACACAGTAGAGCATGGTTGTCAAACGTACGGCCCCTAGAGGGTTCAATCCGGCCCACATGACGAATTTTGAAAGTGAAAAAAAGATATACATAAAAGACACGAACTTTTCATTTTTAATATAATGCTATTCCTAAATTATCCGCGCCTGTGGGGTGTCAAAGACGCGGCACATCTCTGGGACTGAACAGCAGATGACAAAATGTCTGCCAAAAAGCAGAAACGTGGATACAGAGTGAAGAGTTTTCCATGAAAAATAGACCGTTTCCTATTTATTCACAGAGATGAATGGGTAATAGTTTTTTTAAAAAAGTGCAATTTAATGTTAGTCAACAGCTTCAGTACAAAAGAGTTTGGTTTGGTGGAATCCTATTGTTCATGCAATGACATCAATTTTAAAGTGACATACTATATTTTTCAGTTCCAAATACCTGTGAAGTTTTTATTTTTTTTTTTGCATTTGTACAAACACTGTGAGCAGTTGTAATGCACATATGTGTGAATGATAATCAGAAGCAAATTGCACATGTTTGTCTTAAGAAATCTGAGGTTGCTCATGATATATTTTATAAAAGGATATTTCATTAAATATAAATGTCTTTGCATGAAAACAAAGGTGAAAACATGGACTTCTTGTTATTTATAGGTGATTATACTATGATTTTACTGGCCCGGCCCACTTGACATCTAATTAGGCTTTATGTGCTGTATGGTCCCTGAACTAAAATGAGTTTGACACCACTGCTGTAGAGGGAGTAATAATCGACATGTTATTGTTATCCCACGGCCAGCAGATGGCACCGCGGCATGGCTTCTGAGTGATCACGTGACTTTTGTTTCGATCGCTTTCTGCTTGGACATTAAATTAAGTTTGATCATGTCTCTGATTTGCCCCAGGTTTCGATGCTTTAGTTTGATTATGTTCACTATTTAAACCCCTCGGTTACTGAGCACTTCGCTCACTATTATGGTTTGCATAGTTTGTATCCAGCGTCTCATGTGTTTTGTTTATGTAGTGAGTGCATGTAACAGGTTAAGCAGTCTTTTGTTTCCATGCCTTGATTCATGCTCTCGTTTCATGCCACGATTCCCGTTTTCCTGTAAAGACCGCGTTGCCTGGGCATTGTTTGTTTTTGAGTTCTTTAATAAAGTCTTTGATCTGCATCTGCCTCCAGTTCCAATCCGTAACAGTTATGATGTTGGCCTGATTAACTATCTAACTATTCTATAATTTATTATAATAATAATAGCTGTAGCAGCAATAACAGTGGTTAGGAAAATCTTCCTAATTCAAAACCAATATTTTCTAAAAGTAATAATGAAAAGATTATGTAAAAGTCACAATAAAAAAATAAATAAATGATACTTCAACTCTCTGACAGATAATTCAAGGTATCATGGAGTGGAGGTATTTATTAATCTCAGCAACTCACAACTGGCATTCCACAGGGGTCAGTTCTCGGTCCACTCCTCTTTTCTATCTACACTACATCTCTAGGGCAGGTGATTGAGTCTCATGGCTTCTCATATCATTGCTATGCTGATGACACCCAGCTCTATTTGTCTTTCCAGCCTGACGATCCATCTGTCTCTGCACGCATCTCTACTTGCCTGTCGGACATCTCGGTCTGGATATGGGAACACCATCTTAAGCTTGACCTGGTAAAATCTGGCTTCTCGTCATCCCAGCTTGTCCCTCAGTCAACCACAACCTCACTGTACAGCTCAGCTCAATCACGCTCAAGCCAACCAGGACGGCCAGGAACCTTGGGTGATTCTTGATGACAGCTTGACCTTTACAGACCACATCTCAACAACAGCAAGGTCCTGTAGGTTCATCCTGCACAACATCAAGAAAATCTGACCCTACCTCACCTCACCTCACCTCAGATTCAAGGCCTTGATGCTTACCTACAAGACCTTGTCTGGAACAGCACCCTGCTACCTCAACTCTCTCCTGAAGGCTTACGTTCCCTCTCGCAATCTGTGATCGATTAGCGGCCGACGTTTAGTAGTTTCCACCCAGTAGTCCCTTTCCAGAACCTTCACATTAACTGTTCCTCAGTGGTGAAATGGACTTCCAACCTCAATCCGGACTGCACTTGCACCTCTACTCTGCACTTTGCTTCTTCTGGAACTCAATGGATCTTGTATGGTAGCGCTGCTTGTATTGTTCTCTGCTTGTATTTTTCTCATTTGTAAGTATTTTTTGATAAAGGCGTCTGCTAAGTGAATAAATGTAAATAAATGTAAATAATTTACTTCTTGCAGTAGCAGAATAATATGGTATTTAAATAAATAAATAAATAAATAAACAGCTCTCAAATATTATGAACATAGTACACTGAATAAAAATCTGGGCTTAAATTACAGTTACAAAAAAAATCCTCATTTATGTGAGTTTAGGATGTTAGTTTTGACCATAGAACAAATTTAAATAGTTTTTATATTATTTGTTTTAGTTGTATGCTTTTATGCATTTGTTCTGTTGTATATTTTTGCTGAGCTGCTTCACAAGCTTTGTATATTGCCAGGGTGTTGCTTTTTTACACTCACTGTATAATTTAATTTTAGGACATTGTTCAGCTGGAGTGGAAAAAGCAGATCTCTCATTGGCTTCACTTGAATGCTGAGGCTGTCTGCGCATGAGCATGATCCCCAATTGGCCAATGAGTGAATATGTGAGCAACATGAAGCCACAATTTATTTATATTTTATTTCCTCACTCACAACTTCTGTTCCTAACTACAATTACAGTTTGACACAAAAAAATGGAAGAAAAACATGGTTTTATTTAATTCTGTCATATACAAACTGTCATTAAATGTCTATAGAGAAATTACAAAAAATAAAAAATAAAAAACACAAAGCTTTGAAGACAACAGCAGAGATCAGTAGAAACTCTCATAAGATTTGTAATGGTTTTAATTGTTATAGTGGCAATTGTATTGGTTTTAATGGAAACTGTAATGGTCCTGTGAGTCTCTACTGGTAATTTGTTGACTTCTGTTGGTGGCATGTTATGTCTAATGGATACCATTAAGGACCAGTAATAGTAATGGTGTTAATGGTTAGCTGATGGTATTGTAATGGTATTTGTAATGAAAATCCTTCTTGTTGTTATCAGCTTAACTGAAGTTTAAATGGTGACCAAGTCAACATGACTGGAAGGAAAATTATGCCAAAAAATTAAACAAATACTGAAGCATACCTATTGAATAACATGTACTGGGTTGTCCGGGACGTTGACATAAAAGTGTTCAATGCAGTATTGCAATGTAGGACCTGTGTGTTTGTGTGCTACAGTTGTCTTTCTTTATGCACCTCTGTTTACCTCTCTAGACTTGCTTAGACAGCTATGGCACTCAGCCACCCAGATGGAGGTTCTGTCTGGCACTCAGCCCAGTCCACTCACCTCCATCTGCATGCACCTGTGTGGCTCAGTAGGACTAAATCTACCACAGTGTATCATATATCATCATTAAAGCCATGATCTTTGTGATTCCATATGTGATTAGAGCAGACAGCTATGTGGAAACTCAAAGATTTGTTTTTGTTTTAACGTATAGCTCAGGTGTTAGGTGATTTCCTAAAACTGGTACATCATAGGAACCTTGCTTTTGCAAGAACCTCTTGAGGATGAGTATTATTTTTAGTCAGAATATTTCATTTATTACCCAATATAGCACTGCTTGTCAAACTCGCTCCTTCAGTGTTCAGAACTCCCCCAAACACTGCCTCCAATGAAGTCATTAATGTCTTGCAGTTAAATTGAACATTACAATGAAAAACAGCATCATCCATGGTGGCATGAAGTCTTATTATACAACTGTGTTGGCTTTTATGACCCACAATCCACCAGCCCACTTAATCACAGTCTTCAATATGATTAATTCCCAACCCCCTTCACCCTGGAGCACAAAATGCAACAAGCCTTGCATGGATGATTTCATACCTAATTACCTCGATTACCTCAGAGAGCTCAAAGAACTTGAATGTAAGTTGGTTCTCATTTATTTCACAAAGGTTTCGAATTCAAAGTCTGTCTAGAAGTGCATACAAATCCTCTTTATTTTAATTAGAGTCAAAAGTTTGCACCGTGAAGTATTGAGTTTCATGGTGTTGGCAGACAATTTGTAGAGAAACTTCTACAAATGGATCACACTCTGTCATCCTTAGGGTGATGTTCTTTGCCGTACTCACTTTTGACCTTTACAGCCATCCGTTGTGTTTTGTACCTTCTGAAAAGATCGGCCCAAGATCAGCGGAGACTGGGGAAAGGAGATTTGCTCAAAAGTCATGATCAAAATGTTATGCTGCTGAGCTGACACTGTGTGAAGGGACCTTACGCAAAAGGTTTCATGCTGGAATCATGAAGAATTATTGAGGTCACGACATCATAAAATGCATGTCATGGAAATGCGGAATTAATTGGATCGAGATAAGACAGACTTGGACAAATTGCATTAGTGTCAGACATTATTACAGCTGAATCAAATATAGCTGTGCTGTACTTGAGGTTGCTTTCTTGTCTTGAAATGACAGCATGACAGTATTGTTTCACCACTTACCAATACATATGCATAATTACATGAAGAGCCACCAGAGGACAGAATGCAGTCTTCTTTCAGGGAATATCCTCAGGTGGCAAATAAAAAAAGTTGATTGTCTAAGTCTAACCCTAATCCCTAACCCTGGGAATACCCCTGGAATTCACCCTCGTACACACCATAATTGTTTGCCACAGATTAGCACAGCTCACTGCCTGAAAGGCGGGTGGGTTGTATGTGTGTGTGTGTCTGTGTGTGTGTGAAAGAAGAAAAGACTTCAAATTCCAGAGCATGCATTTAATCTATGGTGTGTGACAATGTGGCCTCGTGGAGAGGAGCAGATATGCCCTGACAATCACTCCCAAGGGTGGATGAGACCACCATTAGGTGATCCAGACATGGGAATTGCACACACAGCTGCTTCCCCAGCTTTCTATCCAGAGCTAGAATAAAAGAAAATAAAAGAAATTGATATGCTTGTGCTTGCAAAGTTGTGTTCATGCTAAAGTTTGAATCAAGGGTGGATCCAAGGGTATACATATCACCCATTTCGTGACTTTTAGATTAATTATAATATTTTCATATCACAATAAGCTATATCCATCCATTTTCCATACTGCTTATAGAACTTGTGGCACCATGAATGGGGTGTTAACCCATCACAGGATCAAATCATACACACATTCAAACACTATGGACAATTTAGAAATTCCAATCAGCCTACCATGCATGTGTTTAGACTCGGGGAGGAAACTGGAGTACCTGGAGGAAACCCTCAAAGCACAGGGAGAACATGCAAAATCTATGCACACAGGGTGGAGGTGGGATTCGAACCCCTAACCCCACAGCTTCAAGGCAAACCTGCTAATAATATACTTGAAAATTTCTCCACAGTGAATATCAGGAATATAATATAATTATAGGAATATAATCCGGCCTAGGATATAGGAATGATTTGGCTAATCCAGGGGTAAAGTCAAGGCTGGATGGGGAAAAAGAGAGAGCTTGTAGACCTCCTACTCTCTTGAGAGATGCCAGGGCCAGCTGAAGAGCTACCTTTAGACTCAGAAGCTTCTCTGATGTTAACTAAGGGCTCAAATTGGGCACCTGACAGACCTTTCAGGACCACAGAAAGATCCTAGGAAATTATACGTGGTCTGCAGATGGACCTCAGCTGCCTGACACCATACATAACCTCGAAGTTAAAGGATGTTGTCTCACAGAGGTATTAATGTTGCTCCATTAATAGGGGCGTGGCTGAACAAAATGGCAGCCAAATAGACCCTGATTGTAGAAGGAACCAACCCTGCTGAGAAACGGTGTGCACCATGGCAGCTATCCCCAATTGTGTGGGAGGAGTGAGGGTGAACCACAGCGGACAGTGTGTAGTCTCCTCGGAGGCGAACACATCCACTTCCTCATGGTCAAACCTCCGCCATATGGACTCCACCACTTGTGGATGGGGAACCAAATATTGGTATGTGTTGCCTCCAAATGCAAACCTCAGGAACTTCCTGTGTTTGGGCAATATTTCTATCACTAATTTCTATCACTAATCACATCAAGCTGCTCTTTATATGCTTGAGAGCTTCTCTCCATTTTTGCTGCTCGGAGTCAGGGAGGAAATTTTTTTTTTTTTTTTTTTTTTGGCTTTCCATACTGGAAGGATTCACTGTGACGCAAGCTCCAAAACTGGACCCAGAAGACAGAGCAAGAGATAGAGCAGTGCTCGTCTCCGGCTCCTCTACCAGGTCTCTATGAAATCCCCAGGACCTGTGATCCCAGATCTGCTAGGCGCCGAAAACCAATGCCCTTCAGCCTTGAAGACAGCGAGTCACGAGCGGAGCTGACTAATTGTAAGGCGTTCACAATGAGCACAGTCAGACCTCTCGAGGGGTGCCCCGGCATGCTTCATCCCTAGACACTTCACAGAGAAATTGTGTGTGTGTGTCCCAGGATGAAATGGTAGCAAGGTTTAACACACTCACACTTTTCTCACTTTTTTAAGGGGACAGAAATGTAGAGATTTTTCTTTCTCTTCTCACATTTTTATTTCACGCGATTTGCCACATCAACTGATCATGGCAGTCCTATAATTAGGCATGCTTTTACACAAGCTTCAGATTTTTTGAGGAAGCCCTCAAGGATCTTTGCACAATCTGATGTGATATATAAAGATATAAAAACAATATCAAGAGGGATCAGATTATTTAGAGCTTTATATAAATAAGAGAACTTTAAACTGAAGTCCAAAATGAACTTGGTACCAATGAAGCAAAGTGAGGTACTGTAATCTATCATCTTTGTTCCTGTGTAATAGCAACAAGGATTGATTGACTGCAGACTAGTTGCAGTAGTCAATATGAAAGGAGATGTATGCATGAATTGTTTCTTTATATATCTTTACAGTATAACTTGTATCACAGGGTATAGGGTGTAGGCCATTTTGTTTGGGGGTTGGTTTTATGTGTTTGTTTTTGAATATGTCCTTTGTTTTCTTGCTTTACTTTTGTGAAGGGAAGGTGATTTTGGGTGTCTCACATTTGGATTTTTGTTTTGGCCTGAGTCACACCTGAGACTTATTGCAGGACGCTGGTTTCAGTGGCTACCCAGGTAAGCTTGCTTCACCATTTGTGGAGAATCCTGGGGAGCTCAGAGAGCTAATAATATCAAGGGCACTTCAAAGGGAAATAATTTTTATGGAAAGATACAATCTCCTGGCTTTTCCTGATAGCTATCTATAGAAAATATATTGATATTTGGCAGAAGATATAGTTGAACATGCCGGCTTCTTTAGCCGCACATTAAAAATCTGGCACTCTGAAGCCACACTCTTACTGTACTGCAAACTGTATGTATTGCTTTGCGAGTTATTCTTGCTCTAAAATGTTTTCACAAATTGATATTTATTTTATTAAAATGTTGTTTAAAAAAATACATTAATATTAAATGAAATTTCATTAAATATGTTATATGGATTATAAGTTTTCTCTCCAATTATTTTCATTGTGATCTTGTAAAAGTAAACTTTTACACAATCGGCAGTGTTCCCAAGCTTTGGCAGCCGCAACAGTGTTGCTTTTTGCAGTTTAAATTCCTCATATTTCTGCATTATAATTTCTTGCTCTTCATCTGAAAAGTGTGCACACCGGCTTTTTCCATGTTGAACACTATTGGCTGTTTGCTGCAAATGCCTGGCTTTTATGTGCATGCACATGCTGAGTAAAGATTTTGCCAAGCAAGAGAACATTGCATGTTACGTATCCACACAATCTTGGTATTCAATTCAATTTCATTTGTATAGCACTTTTAACAATGGACAATGTCCCAAAGCAGCTTTATAGAAATATATAAATTCAGGATATACAGTGGGGGAAAAAGTATTTGATCCCCTGCTGATTTTGCATGTTTGCCCACTGACAAAGAAATGATCAGTCTATAATTTTAATGGTAGATTTATTTGAACAGACAGAATAACAAAAAAAAAAAATCCAGAAAAACACATGTCAAAAATGTTATAAATTGATTTGCATTTTAATGAGGGAAATAAGTATTTGACCCCCTCTCAATCAGAAATATTTCTGGCTCCCAGGTGTCTTTAAAGGGAGTGCTCCTAATCTCAGCTTGTTACCTGTATAAAAGACACCTGTCCACAGAAGCAATCAATCAATCAGGTTCCAAACTCTCCACCATGGCCAAGACCAAATAGCTCTCCAAGGATGTCAGGGACAAGATTGTAGATCTACACAAGTCTGGAATGGGCTACAAGACCATTGCCAAGCAGCTTGGTGAGAAGGTGACAACAGTTGGTGTGATTATTCACAAATGGAAGAAACACAAAAGAACTGTCAATCTCCCTCGGCCTCGGTCTCCATGCAAGATCTCAACTCATGGAGTTGCAATGATCATGAGAACAGTGAAGAATCAGCCCAGAACTACACGGGAGGATCTTGTCAATGATCTTAAAGCAGCTGGGACCATAGTCACCAAGAAAACAATTGGTAACACACTATGACGTGAAGGACTGAAATCCTGCAGCACCCGCAAGGTCCCCCTGCTCATTAAGCACATATACATGCCTGTCTGAAGTTTGCCAATGAACATCTGAATGATTCAGAGGACAACTGGTTGAAAATGTTGTGGTCAGATGAGACCAAAATGGAGCTCTTTGGCATCAACTCAACTCACCGTGTTTGGAGTAGGAGGAATGCTGCCTATGACCCCAAGAACACTATCCCCACCGTCAAACATGGAGGTTGAAACATTATGCTTTGGGGGTGTTTTTCATCTAAGGGGACAGGACAACTTCACCACATCAAAGGGACGATGAAATCTTGTGTGAGAACCTCCTTCCCTCATTTCTTTGTTAGTGGGCAAATGTACAAAATCAGCAGGGGATCAAATACTTTTTCCCCCCACTGTAGATGTTGAGAAAGCCAGAGGCAACAATGGGAAGGAAAAATTCCCTGAGACAATATGAGGAAGAAGCCTTGAGAGGAAGCAGACTCAAAAGGGAACCCATCCTCATCTAGGTGACACTAGATAGTATGAGTATAAATAAATCCCTTATATAAATTAACTATTACTACATGGTCAAATAGTGTAATTGTGTAACCAGGAAAATGAATTACAGTTTTTACATGAAGTCTGTTTTGTTGAACTTATACACTGTTTACTGATGGTTTCTTACAGGTAGTCCAGTTTCCTCTCCCAGTCCAAACAGCTGTTGTTGGCTGATTGGCATCTCTAAATTGTCTGTAGTGTCTGAGTGTGTGTGCTAGTTTGCACCCTAGTTATCCAGGGTGTCCCCCGCCTTGTGTCCCTAGTCCCCTGCGATAGGCTCTAGGCTTCCCATGACCCTGTGTAGAATAAGCGGCACAGAAAATGGATGTATATTTGGAATTTTTATTATGTAGATATTTGGGCAGTTTCAATAGCAGGTTTATTGATCAATGCTACTGCAACATTCCTGATGCCTTTCAAGATGGGCATTTAGAATGATCATTATCTGATTTTATTAACAAATAGGCCCAGCTGTTCAGAAGTAATCTGATTAAATTTTGGCTACCAGATTGGATCTAATCTTGAAAATGGTTTGTTCAAATGAAAAAGAAAGGTGTTTTTAAATCAGATTAGATCATGTAAACCAATCTTGCTTTTGATCTGGATCAAAAATTCAGTATGTGTTGTTCAAAATTTTTAGTAAGATTGGGATACCTGTTATCCAAAAAATAAGGATTATCCTGATCCCAGCAAAAAGGTGGATTCAGGGAGGATTTCAGGAGCAAAATGTAATAAAACTTTAAAACTAGTTAAAGAATTTGTAACATTTGTATTATGTAGTATATATATTTATTTATATTTTGTACTTGATTTGTTTAAGTATTATTGTATAGTACCATGATAAAGTGGATAAAGTATGCATCAGGCTACCAGTTAAGAATACAGTACAGTGTATATATAATATATAAATAATCCCTCAAAGAACTGTCAATATAAAACAAAAATAATATATTTAATTTGATCTGTTATTTGCCACTGTATATTAATTACAATGACACAATCATCAGAGATGAACCAGTTAAAAGTAGTTTCTATCAAATGCATCCATTACTGCTCTCCACACATGAAGAACTCTGAACATTCTTATTTTGTTAGCTGTTGGACATATCCCCAATGTATTTGTGAATAATGTACATTGGTTGTATATTTATTTGTAGTGGGTCAGATAACTGATGACAGGTCTGACAGTTCCAAATTAATTGAAAAAGGAAGGGTTTGTATTGTTTTATTGTGCTGTTTTCTGTCTCTTCAGATATAAACCACTTAAAGTTACCCATGCTGGCTAATGTACCTGTTGTTCTATAGCTAGTAGCCTACACTGTGATATGTAGTCTGATTAAGAGCACCAGTAATCTGTATTTGGTAATCTTGAAACTTTTGTATCTAGATAAGGGCGATCCAATCCAGTGTTGCTTTGAAAAATTTACACAAAAGTTAGATGAATTGCTTGATCCTGGATAGCAAAACATGGGATTTTCAAATCATTTTGATCCAGAAGAAACTTTTTGAACAACTTGGCACTAAATATCACCAGATTCTGAAATCACACAATTCTATTCTTCTTTTGTACCAATTGACCAGTTGACTGAGAAATGGATTGGAGAAAAGTTTTGCACTAGTATTAATGAGTATGATGGCAATACTCAGTAAAATGAAATGTCAGTAAATATCAACATCAATAACACATCATGGTACAATACTGAGGTTTAAAGCTATAGACTGTGATATCAAGAGTCTTAGACATAACTGGCATCATAATATTTACCACAGAAACCCAACTTCCCACTGTGAATACACTATTACATGACTGGGAGGATATCTGTTACCTTTGTTATCAGTTCCCAATCCCTCATGACAAGTACTCATGTTTACAAAGAGACTGACTGGTGGACTGGTATTGACGTCCAGCCTCTGTCTGTGTTTGAGCATGAGTTATTTTTGAGCTTCACTCCTCTTTAAGATGTGATGAGTTAACCCTTAAAAAAAATGTGGATGATAGTTAATAGCCTGCTGAAATACAAATAAAATATATAACTGAGAAGAAAAAAATGAATAAATCCATTCCTAATCATTTAAGGTGCTTGTTTGTTCTCATTTTTTCCCCCGAACAATACCCTTATTGTTCATTTGTTCAATTATTTGATAAGTTGTTACACATACTTTATTGCTTGTATTTCATTAACCAGAACAGAACCTTTTTTTTGTGTTTTTTTTGTTTTGTTTTTTTAAACTTTCACTGCATGGATAAAATTAGACTTATTAAAAGCTCAACCTACACATCATTAGCCGACAGATTCTCTTTGTTGCAAGGTATGATTTGAAAACCATACTTATTAGATACTTTTTTAGATTACCTAAGTCAGAAGTTTTGGAACTAACTGCCATCTTTAATCATTTCAAAATTCCATCTAACTCAGAGAGGCTACAAAAATCTCAGTAGTCAAAATGAGCACACACAAACACTAGAAGCTGGAACTTAGTCAAAAAAAAAAAAAAAAAAAAAAAAGATCGGTCCTATCTTTTGGAGTGCATGTTTTTTCGTTGACAGTGTCACCAGCTGGACTCATGCTCTTTTGCAAGGACACAACATTCCTGTCTATCATTTCCTGCAACAGGTGTGCCAGATATACAAGTGTGCATGGTGCTTTCAACCAAGCTCAACTGATTTCAAATTTAAAGTAGATTTATGTACAGGAAGACTATATAGTTTGCTGGCTTCTTGGCCAGGTCTTGATTGAAAAATATATTTTATCTGAAATAAATAAATAAATAACTATATAAATAAAATAAAACATGACGTGATGCTTGTATTTGCAAAGAAAACGAATCATGACAAATACCTGGAAACTTTAAAAACAGCTGCAAGCCCCCATTAGCACATTTCTTGATTCAAGTTTCCATCCATCCATCCATCCATTTTCTGTACTGCTTATGCTACATAGGGTTTCAGGGAGCCTGGATCTCATCCCAGAGATTTCAGAGTAGGGAACAAGATAGGGTACAGCATGGACAGGAAGCCAACCCATCTCATGGCACAATCACACACACACAATATGAACAATTTGGAAATGCCAATCAGCCTACAAAACATCTTTGGACTGGGGGTGCAAACACCCGAAGCATGGGGAAAACATTTCCCATGCACACAGGACAGAGGCAGGAATTGAACCACCAAACCTGAAGGATGTTGCAAGGCAAAGGTGCCCATTCAAGTTTTCTGTTTTTTTTATTATTATTTTTTTTATTCAATTCAGTCCTCCCAGGAACATGAAGACTGTCAGGCGGTAAGGTTGAGGCAGAAGCATTCGCAGATTTTTAAACATTAAATAACCAAAAGACAACTAGACAAACACTCAGACAACTTGACAAGACACTCTGGCAAGAAATAAACCAAACCAACATGAAAGACATGAGTCTCAGACGACAAAAGACAAACAGAGAGTGCAGACAAAGACTATATATACACATGAGTGCTCATTGACAATAACGTGAATCAGGTGCAGTTGTGGTGCATGTGGTCATGTGGTGCAGTGCAGTGGCTGATGGGAAATGGAGTCCAGATCTCCCAGATCCCTGACAGAAGACATTACCCATTGTTAATTTTAACTGCAGATTGCCTAGTTGGACAGAGTTACACTGACACTACCACTTTTGGTGTTTGACTGTTTGAATTATTCATTCATTATCAATGGTTGATATTGATGTCTCAGTTTGGGAAAAATGTTTAATAATTTCAGATCATGTTGGCCGTGGCAGGTGATAATCTTACAGTGGTGAGTAAGTAGAATACATACTGTTAAAAACAAGAAATTGCTTTTAAGCACTTTTGAAAACATTTTCTCTACTACATACCTATTTTTAAGCTCACAGTCTCCACTGGTAAGTTATCTTTCATGTTTCCATTACTGTGGTTGGCCTTTTTTCAATTTAATTATCGTGTGGGCAGCATGTCCCTCACAAATATGTTTACTAAAAACTTGGTCATGTACCTCTTACAATTTGATGTGTTTATTCTATTTACAAGTTCCTTTTTAATATAATATCCTCCATTTTACAGAATGAATTGTCACACAAGCTTTGAACAATTACAACAAACAGAGAAGCTTTTGGTATTCTTTAGCATTCATTCTGGAGATGCCATTCCAGAACTGTTATTGCAGTCCCTATATAAATGTGAAGACATTTCTTCAATACGGTAGGTAGGTTGTAAATAGCATTTTATTGACAATAAAAACACTGTATTGAATTGAGTCTGCCTCCATTTGAAAGTGAAGTCATTTGCTCTGTAGAAGCCAGAGATTTTGTTACATTTTTTTTTTATTAGATGAACTAAAGATACAATGCTTCTGCTTTGTCAGGTGTCAAGCAATATGAGCACACCAGTTGTCTGACAGTGCAAAAATAAAATAAAAATAAAAATAAATAAATAAAATAATAATGATATCTTGAATATACACTCAGGGGTTTACACTCAGAGTTTTAAGAATTTGCAATTTTTCATTTTTCATAAGCATTTCTATTTTTAGCTAGCCTACTGGGTTTAAATGTGATAACTGTGTTGTGGCAGTTGTATACAGTGTTTTACTTAAAAAAAAAAATAAAAAATAAATATATATATATATATATATATATATATATATATATATATATATATATATATATATATATATATATATATGAAATAATGCTTATAATAAGCTTCAGTTTTGCTGTCCGTTTTATCTCTATACCGATGTTATTGTGGAGAGGTGCCAATTATTTGCCCAGCAGGGGTCTCACACCCCTCCCCTTTCCCATCACCCTGCTCACCAGCGGATAAACACATGATACTTTACCCACAGAAACCCAACAGTGTCCTGACTAATTTTATAACAGACATGCAGCGATAATGTAATTCATTTGCTTATACGGATTGAAAATGTCAGATAAGTCGATTATCATTCTGCCGACAGAATGGAATGCCAGTGACAGGGTTAAGCCTGTTTCTAGCCACATTTACTCATTTCAAGCTTGGAATTGTCTTGCTTTATTGTCAGATAATGTTTTTTTTTTTCTCGGAATACATGCTCAAAAGTGGCCCTGACATCTCTCAAGCGAGTAGGAGATCTACAAGCTCTCTGTTGCCCCTTCCTACCTTGACTTTACCCCTGGATTAGCCAAGGCCTTCCTATATCCTAGGCCATATTATATTCCTAAGTGCCTCATTCAGTTCCTCATTGGAACAAGAGAAATTGCACTGATTGTGTCCAATAAGGGCTCTCTGTACGTACGTCCACCGCTCTGGCCATTTGCGTAAGTCAGAGCAGCTGCTGGTCAGCTTTGGTGGCGACTGTAGAGGTGATGCTGTGTCAAAGCAGCAGATCTCTAATTGGATAGTGGAAGCAATCTCTATTGCTTATTAGGCACACGGTCTTGCTACGCCTCTGGGCATAAGGGCTCATTCCACTAGGGTGGTTGCCTCCTCGAAGGCTTTGTCCAAAGGGGCATCCTTACAGGATGTGTGTACTGCTGCAGGGTGGTCTACGCACCCATTCGTTATTACAGCTTGGATATTCATTCCACCCCGGGCTCAAGTGTCTTGCAGTGAACCCTCGGGCTTGGGTCTTTTTGAACAGGCCGTACGCTCGGTATGACAGAGTGGGTATTCTCGTTTCCATACTTTTATGCTAAAAGCAACGTCAAAGTTCCCTTTGAAAGGGAACGTCTGGGTTATGCATGTAACCCTGTTCCCTGAGAAGAGAACGAGACATTACATAGCTTTGTCATAGCAGGGCAGGCCAGTAAATTGCGTCTTCGCTTCAGATAATAGACTCTGGCGGTGCGGTTATCATGCGGCACGCTTAATTGCCATGTCACGGCAGGCCTATAAGTAGAGGCATGATTTTACACAAGCTTCAGATACCGGTCACGCACACAAGGGCGCTCCCATACTGTTATGCTAAATGCAACGTCTTGTTCCCTTCTCATGGAACAGGGTTACACGCGTAAACCAGATGTCTTTAGTATAAGGTTAATCAAAACAAAGATGTTGATAGCCAGGTGTGAAGCTAAATATGCTGGAAAGTTTTAGCTGTGTCATGGCATTGATTCCCTGTTTGATCTTTGTCCACACTGGCGTTTCCAATGTGTTTCAGACACAAACTCTGTCCACACTACACAACCGAAAACGTATGTCAAATGACCATCCATGCACACTGGGCATGCACATAAAATGTAAACAGGAAGTTGGTTGCTAGTCACTTCTCTGTTGACTGTTGACGCTACGCTATCATGCAATTTGTCTAATAAAACATATGGACACGGAAACCCCGTTCACACCTGGCATTAACCTGCGGCCTGGCTGATTGGATTGCAAGTGGACAGCTGAGACACATAGCTGTTCACACCTGGCATTATGAATGAGTCCCCAATGACCACTTTTGTTTGGATTTCATACATCATTTCCACTGGTGAAAGGCTGTCACGTACATTTATTACATCAGTCATCTGCTGTATTTATTTTCAGACAGAAGTGCTCTGCGAATCCTATCTCATGTACATGGACAGTTTCAAATGTATTTAATTGTGTGGCCTGTTAACCAAACTTATAAATGAATGAGAGATGAGATGCAAATGAACGTATGAAAAGCAACTGCTTTCTTCTCTGCTGTTATAGCATCGTCTTTATCCATTAGCCTAGCAACAGAGAGCTCTACTGTTAGGCACATTTTCCAAACAGTTTTGCAATGAGTAGATGTTTTCCGTTTAAGCAATTATGCAGTCAACTAGTTGGTCCTTTGTTGGTACTGGTAACACACTGAGATGCTTTAGTATTCACACTACAAATGTGATATGACCATACAGTGGGGGAAATAAGTGTTGGACGCATCAACATTATTTTCAGTAAATATATTTACAATAAGGTTATTCACATTAGATTTTCACCAGACATCAGTATTAACTCAAGTTATCCCCACATATAAAGAATTCACAACATTAAAGTCCATTAATAAAGTTATGTGTAATAATTTGGAATGACAGGAAAACAATATTAAACATGCTATCTGAATTTTATTTAATATTTAGTGGAGAAGCCTTTGTTTGTAATGATAGCTTCAATAGCATTTCCATTTCTTCTCCAAACATGGTGTTGTATGACTTTAAACTTTAAATGAGCTCCAACATGCCATTTCATTAATAATGGAGTTTTGCAGGGTGAGCATGAGCAGTGGAGTGCATTGCTTATTGTTTTCTCTGATCGCACCTGCTGCCGCCAAGTGTTTCTGGAGCTCTTTTTGAGTGGCCCTTGGCTCTTGGGCTACTCTTCTGACTATTCTTCTGAATCCTTGGTTAGAAATCTTGCAAGGAGCTCCTGTGTATGACCGGTTGATGACAGTGATGTTGCTTCCACTTATGGATAAGGGCCCCAATGGTGCTTACTGGAATATTCAGAAGTTTTGAAATATGTATGTATGGATTCCATCAATATGTTTTGCAACAATAAGGTTCCAAAGGTCTTGAGAGAGCCTTTTTATAGACCATCAATTTACTAACTCAGCTGATATTAATTTGCACAGGTTGATGGTATAATTACTTATGGATTTCAGCTGGTTCCTTGCCTTGGAGAACTGCTTTTTCTTAGCGTGTTCAATCAGCTGATTAGTTGATCACCCAGGATGTATGTTAATACCAGGTGTGAATATATGAACATATGAAATAACCTCTTTGGCTAAAAAGAGTAAGTGATCTTTCTCACCTTGTCTCCCTTTAAACTTACTCAATAATCTAAATAGTCCTTGATTATGCACTGTATCATCCATCTTCTACTACTTGTCACATACACTATGGACACTTTAGACACACCAGCCTGGAGTACCCAGAGGAAACCCCCACAGCTCCACCCACACATGGCTCTGGTTGGAATCGAACCCCAGATACTGGAGGTGTGAGGCGAATGTGCTAACCACCAAGCCACCGTGCTCTATGCTGCTCTATGCTGAGCTACAGTTATAATATTTTGTAATGTATTGAACCACAGATAAACTGTAGTAAAATGAAAATTTTAGTGCAAAGGCAATAAAAAAAAACATTACATTGTAAGTTTACTACCTCAAGATTCACAAGGTTTATGATATTAAATGACATACAATGCTGCAATATCTGTATAGAGTATATTATCACAATATTCTGCTTCTCACATTTCCAGTGTGTGAAAGCCAATAATGTGTTTCCCTTGTCCTACGAAAGTGGATTTATATGTTTAAGTATTAAATATGCTGTGTTTCCGAAAAAAAAAAAATATATATATATATATATATTTTTTATGTATTAATTTCCCCAACCCACGGGATACAACTTTACAATCCACCCAGAGTCTTAAATTCACTGGAAGTGTCAGATAATTTTTTTTTCTTCCATTTTCCACCATTTTATTAAAAACATGTGTAGCAGCTAGTCAAAAACAACCAGGGAAAAAACAGGAAATGGATGGTTACATACAGTATATAAGCATGGTTCTACATCTGAGTAAAGGACTACTAGGGTGGTTTACTTCATACCCAGTGGAGTTTCTCTGTTTGCTCATTTCCTTGGTAAGTTCAAACAGTAATGTTGTCACTTTGCCACCGTGACCTCACGTGGTGGCCTATAAAAGGTCCCAGCTACTGTAAGTCATGCTAGTCCTCCGGCTATTCTTGTCAGCTGAGTGACCCAGGTGGCTTTATTGGCATTCCACTCAACTGTTGAACCATGGTTAGATACATAAAATTTTGTACTATTTATTTTCCTTCTTTTTTTGCCGTTTTATATTTTAAAGCTCTTCACACTTACGACAAATTCCAACTAAAGTATATAAGTGCTTTACACATGCCAGATACAGTACATTTGCGCACTAATCACAGGGTTTCAATAATCTGATTATTCACACTTAAGCTTATATAAGAGTGTGACAAGCATATGTATTTGCCTGGACTGTCAAATAAATCTTCATGCCACACAAACTGAAGAACCCCAAAGTCACGCTGTAAAATTATGCCAGTTTGCTGATATCATGCCAGTACAGTTTCTGTATAGTAGATACTGAAAATCTAGGATTATTTTTTTTTCATTTAAAATTAGAAATAAACAGAAAGCTTTAGAAGTTTATAATATCTAGAATATTTAATATCCAAGATTCTGCACTATTTACAGGTCTCTATTTATATGTAATCCAATGTGTGATATTGACAATATTAACAGCTTTGTGCAAAAGGTCCGATTTTCCTCATGTCTAATCTCTTCTATTGAAGTATGTGTTCAGACGACACGCCGATGGAATTTAAAGCAAAATGGGGACATATACAAATGCTGGTAGTCTACATTTCCTTGAAGTTGTTGTCCATAATATAATTTGTAATGAAAACTATTGCTTTAAATTAGAAAAGAATGCAAAATAGAAGCATTTTCAATAGTGCTCAGACTTTTGGACCCCACAATATTTGCTTACTAGAATAAGGCATTGGAAAATAAAATGTGCACAATTTTTCTGTTCACAAATGTTGTTCACAGGATGCTTAACTAATAGCTACGAGTGATTATACCTTACTTGTTAGTTACATCATCTGTACTTTATATGTTATGAAACGGGAGTAGAGGCAGAAGCAAATGCAGATCAACATCTTTATTTATGAACAGAAATCAATAAACAAGAAATGCGGTCTAGAAAGGAATAGATGATCAAGACTCAAACATGAAAACGGGATACGAGGCATGGAACAGAAACCAGACACAAAAACAAGAACGCTTAGCATACGTAACGCATTCAACATTACATTCACTTGTTCTAAGAATACTGCGCAAAGTACAAAGCAACACGAGGACTTTAAATACCAAATATAATCAAGCTAGGACACAGACAGCTGGGATCAATTACGACACACCCTCGAAAATCAAACAATGCTTAAACAGGAAGAGAACCAAATCCATAGGCAACAGTTCAATCTTGTGCATGCGCGCTCTCTGCAGCTGCCTGTGCATGTCGACGCCGCAGCGCCATCTGCCAGTGAGAGCGTGACAGTACAGCTCAGATCACAAAATCAAAGAAGCAAACTTCAGACACCAAACATTCCTTGAACGATTAAATACTTTAGGAGTAAGGGAAAAACTCTCTCCTTATACACTTTATAAAATAATTGTGAGATTAAGGTTTAGAACATCAGATTTAATTATATCTAAAAGAAGAAAACCAAATAACACAATAATATTTTTCTTTATCCAAATGTGTTTGTGTACAGTACCAAAACTTGTCATTGTTTTTGTATAATTACTAATAGATGGTGATTTTCTGTACCACTTATCCTGCACTGGATTGCTGTGAAATTGAAGCCTATCCCAGGGGATTTAGGGCACAAGGCAGGGGACACCCTGGATGGGGTGCCAACCAATCACAGGGCACAATCTCATAAATACTACAAACAATTTATAAATGTTAATCAACCTACAATGTCCTAAATGTCTTTGTACTGGGGAGGAAACCAGAGTATCTGGAGGAAACCCCAGAAGTACAATGAGAACATATAATTTTGTGCATATAAGGCAGGAGCAGGAATAGAACCCCCAACCTTGGAGGTGCGAGGCAAATGTGCTAGCCAGTAAGTCATTGTGCAATCATATGCAGTTTTCAACATTAACAGCTAAATATTAAAAACAATCACAAACATTTTACAGAGTGTAGATGGAATAAAAGTGTCATGCTCGCCCCTTTAGACAGAGCTGCAGCCTATCTATGAGCTTTTCGTATATTGATAAATTTGACATTGTTTACTGTGGACCTGTGTGTTTGTTTTTTTCTGTTCTGTCTCCTCCCTGTTTTGTCATTAGTTGTTTTTCAAGGGTGTGGCTTCATTGATTTCACCTGTCAGCGCATAACGTTGATTATGTTTGTGATAAATACCTCTCGTTTCCCATTACACCTCGCGGAGTATTATAGTTAAATTGTTGATAGTTTATGATATGTACCTGGATAGATTTACTTAGTTTAAAGTTAGATTAGTTTGCTTAGACATGGTGGTGTTTTCTGCTCCCAGTTCCCAGTCATAGTTTCATGTCTTGTGTTTTGACTCTGTTTCCAGTGACCGTGACTTCGATTCCTTCTTTGCCTCGTTTATGCCTGTTTGCCGATTTCTGACCAATTGCCTGTTTTTGACTGTGCCTCTGTTTCACGATTTGGATTTATCTGCCTGTCTCCTTTAAATAAAAGCATCTTTACCTGTACCTGCTTCCATATTCCACTCCCTTACATCTTGTGCTGTGACAGAAGCTCTTAACTGCATTTGCTTCCACCTCCATTCCCGTTTCGTGACAAATAGGTTAAACTTATATATAAAATTAATTAATTAGTATTTTTACTAATTCCTTCAGATTCTCATGAAACATCCCACACCTTACTATTATTTTGCACAGACAAAAATTGTTTATTTACAAGTAAATCATCATTTGACCTTCTCCTGCTTATCCCAGTCAGGCCCAGAGGCAGCTAAACTTGGATATGACACATGTTCAAGGATTAAACCTTGCAGTTTAAATTACTATTGCTATCATCGGTGTGAGCTTGCATTCTTAAAGCTGGCATGTTGCATGCTAAATCCCTAGTAAGAAATAACCATGGAGCATAATGGCCTCCTGCAGTACAAGTCAATTATTTAAACCAACACATTTCTCTTTATGTTTGAAGCATTTCATTTGTTATATAAAACCTTCTGATGTTCATTAGCAATAACTGATGATGGTCAATATAGAAGTATAATATTTTATCTACAGTAATGAGAAAAAGAAAGCACACTCTTTTTCAGTACTATGTTTATATTTATCAGAGCCTAATTAACAATTTTGTGGTCCTTAAAAACTACAATTATCAAAAAAAAAAAATAACCTCAGGAGACAAAAAAAAAAAAAACCCCTAAAAACACACAACAGATTTAGTATGTAGTCATTTTCCCTCCAAAATAGAAAGCAAACATTCAGAAACCAGGTGGGAAAAATATAATTACACCCTTCCTACTTCCACATGATTAAGAGAGTAATTAGCAGCCAGGTGATACTAATGAAGTACACAAGATTCATCATGAAGTGTGACTACATCTATAAAAGCAGATCATTTGGCAGTTTGGTGTTCTGGAGCACTCATGTGTGTGTTTACATCATGCCAAGGAGAAATGACATCAGCCAAAGAAGCAATTGTTGCTGTTTATCAATCTGGGGTGGGTTATAGGGCCATCTCCAAACAATTTGAAATTCACCAATGTATAGTGAAAACATTGAATTGAAGGAGAGTGTACCTTCTTTTTCCTATAAATGAAAACAAATAGACTATGTCAGAAAATTCCAACTTAGTAATTTCATCAGGTTCATTAGGTTTCAAAAACTAATATTGTGGGAAGCAGGACCATACAGTCCTGGGCAAAAAAAATAAATAAATGGATAAATAGCAAAATATTCAACTTTTAATAGTTTAACAACAAATCATTGGTCAGAAAATGAGCAAAACAAATGTACTACTGAGACTTTCTGTTACACCATTGGCTTGTTTAGTTTTGACTCAGTTTAGACTCAGCTAGAAACAGAAGATAATGATTTAAATGTTTGATGTAAATTCTAACTAACATGTCTGGGTGTACAAAATTAAAATGAAGCAAAAATGAAATAAATAAAATAAAATAAAAAACTGTTCACAAGTTTACCCGCAAGGCTTAAACATTTAAAGAAATAAAAGGGAAAATCTATCCCATACTAAGGTAGTTCATCTTTGTTTAATTCTTTCTAATTTCCTGATAAATTATTTGTTGTTAAGATCATTAAAAGCTACATTTTGCCATTTTGATGCTTGGTCCGTTTTTTTATTTTATTATTATTTTTTATTTATTTTTTATCCGCCTCCAGTCCTGTTCCTTAACAACATCATTAAAAACAGCTTACTTTGTGCCAATAATCAGTTTGATTGTAGCATATTTCCAGGCTTCATATCCTTGCCAAGGGCTTGTTGCATGCAGTCAAACGTCACCAGACTTATTTGCCTAATCTTCACAGTACTTTAAACCGCATTGAAAATGCAGACAACAAAGGTCCGGAGGAACCAAACGGTCTCTTGAAAAAAGTTCCTGGTATTAATTGTTCTGGGTAATTTTGGTGGAAATGCGGCTATAGACATGCATAGACACTGCATTTGCCTCTGGATCGTATGTCAACGTCGCCACCATATTTGTCCGGGCAACAGTAATAAGTCTCAGATTATATATACTCCTGTTTTTATCCAAACCAACTTTTATGACAAGCTCCTTGTTTCGGCTGAGTGACTGACATACTGAGAATCTTACTGTGGTTAGTTGGCCAGTTAACTTTTCTCACACTCTGAAGGTTTCCCAAAGAGAGACAGTTGAGGATGCAGTGGGAAGTAGCTGTAAGAAGGGAAGCTGTTTCCTCAAGTGAGTTCCCCGTGCTGTTCAGTGAGCCCTTCAAGCTGGAGGATTTTGACAGGACAGGGCAGACTTTCAGGACTAGATATGGTGTTAAACCATCTCTCTACAATTTCCCCACTCATCTCCAAATAGTAGGTGTATTGATAGGCTATAATGATTTAATAGCCTGTCATCAAATTGAGGCTCTATTATTATTATTATTATTATTATTATTATTATTATTATTATTATTATTATTATTATTATTATTATTATTATTACATAAATGTTTTACCACTGTAAATGTTTTACTGGCTCCATAAAGGATTTTCTTAGTAATTGTCTGTTTTGTAGTATATCTGTAACCATTTATTGGTAATAAAATATAGTAAGTAGACTGGCTGCCAGTGTCTCACTATTTGATTTGTATTTAGGGGTTTTGTTCCATTTTGGTACAGTGATGGTCAATTATTAGTACTTAAACAAGCACTTTTTTTTTCTCTCGATTTTTTTCAGTATTTAAAAATGAACGAGCTTTTTTAACAGAATTCTAACCTGGAGCAAAAGAAAAGCTAAAAGATGGGGTTAAAGACAAAAATCCATTTCCACAAAAAAAAAAAAAATTGTGCACATTTCATGTATATTAATTTATATCACATTCGGGATATCAGCATTTATTAATCAAGAAAAATAAGCCAAATCTATGCTTCACAAGCGTGAGTTTAACTATTGAAATTGTAACTAACTTTTTTTGGGTGGCTTTGGCTCAGGTGGTAGAGCGGGTTGTATACTAATCGTAGGGTTGGCAGTTCGATTCCTGGCACATATGACTCCACATGCTGAAGTGTCCTTGGGCAAGACACTGAACCCCAAGTTGCTCCCGCTGGCAAGTTAGCGTGCATGGCGGCTCTGCTACCATTTGTGTGTGTGTGAATGGGTGAATGAGACGCAGTGTAAAGTGGTTTGGATAAAAGTGCTCTATAAGTGTACCATTTCCCAAGTAACTTTTTTTTTTTACTATTGTAGCATGGTTGTGAATACACTCTTCCGACACAAATTTATGTTCAAACACCATTTAAAAGTGAATTTTGCATAATAGGTCCCCTTAAGTATATTGCATTAGTATTACATTAGACAGGACACAATACTGTATTAGTAGTGTGTCAATTAAATATATGGCATTAGAATAAGTTTGAAAAAAAACCCCACAATATTGATATATTAAAATTTTATATTGAAGATGTGTCAGTTTTAGCTATATGCAGAAATATCCATTGGGAGGGTCACTTTAATATATATATTCCGTTACAGTTTGAAACACCTTAGAAAAAAATAAATCAGTAACGTAATCCAAGTATCACAATATGAAAGTAATGTAATCTCATTATTTTTGGATTACTTCAAGGACACATATGTAAATAAAATCAAGAGAAAAGCAATATGATGTAAAATACTTAAAAGATTTAAAGCTTACTTTAGAGCTTAAAACATGGGGCGGGGGGTCTTGATAGCGTTCAAAACAGTGTTATTATGAATTCAGACTTTAATGCATATATATGCATTTTATATATATATATATATATATATATATATATATATATGTATATATATATATATGTATATATATATATATGTGTATATATATATATATATATATATATATATATATATATATATATATATATATATATATATATATATATATATATAGTGTGTATATAATTTAAATTCCAAAAATGTGAGGGGTGTATTCACTTTTGTAAGATACTGTATATCAGATGCCATGAGTGTTCTTTCTGCCATCATTTACACATTTGAATGACCATCTAATATGAAGCAATATGATAAAATTAAATAAAAAATTACCTTATATGGCCATGGGCAGTGTTTCAACTCAGGACAACTGTCATTTGCTGCTATTTCAAAGCACTGTTTGACGCTGTACACAACTGTGCTTCACCTTCATGCGTTTGCTGAGAGTAGGCTAATGAATTTGGCCAATAGTTGATGCAAGCCTTTTTTTGGTGTGTAAGAAGGCAGGAATTACAGAGAGGGGTTAAAGCAATGTAAATATGCACACACATGATGCAGTATTAGACTATAAGAACATCATAATGAAACTTTGCCAAATGGCCAAATCTTGGCCATTTTCTCAAATTTAGAAATGCAGAACGGACGATTTTTTAAGGTCCAAAAAAGAGGATGTATGTTCACCCTAACAAAAGCATTTCAGAGAATTTGTGTTAATTTCTACCAAATTAACTTTGCGCAAAATTTATTTGCGTGTGCACCAGGGGGTTACTCATGTGACTGGCAAAAGAGAACCAGAACTATAATCAAGCAGCTGTCTATTTTGTGTCATGTCAAAAGATTCATTTCTTTGGCTTTAAATGAAAAAAAAAATTATCGTGATAGTATTCCCACTTTTTACTAAATGTACCTGTAATCTGATTATTTTATTTTTATGACATAACTGTAACGGATTACATTTACCAGTTTTAGTATCCTGATTACATAACGCCATTATATGTATTCCGTTACTTCCCAAGCCTGCATACAGCACTGTAATATCTGAGTTTAATGTCTGCTGTCGTGGACTATGTTTCCTATCCTCCCTGTGGAGGTTTTCTGACCATGATGGATTGGGCAAAAGTGAGAGGGAGTTGGAGCCTCTCTACAGGTCATATGCAAGCTAAATGTGATGGATATTCATGGATATGCTGACAGAGCTGCACCTCAGCCTAGCAAGGATCTGACTCCAAAGCACTGACTATGCAAAGTGTAGAACTGTGAGGAAATGCTTATGCTCTTTACATGGCAAGACAACTTAAATGTGAATGAATGAAGAATGATATAAGGGACATAAGACTCAAACGTAAGAAGCGCTGATCTGCTTGAAAGATCCTCTTTTTGAAATTGAAATCCATCCTGTTCCCATTATGGGCTTCATTATCATTGTAAATTATTTCATTCAGATACTAATGGTCCCATCATACAGTATAAATTGTTGTCTCTTTTCTTTTTTGTTAACTTGATCTCTTACAAACAAAACTCAGGCAATAAAGGAAGAAAAAATAATCATGTAAATTATCTCTCAACAGTCCATAATTTTTTTTTTACTGACTGCTTTGTGACTGAGTATTAACACCTAGTTCTTGCTTCCAATGTTCCAAAGCAGAGGGTGATTCCTCTGAAATACAGGGAAGCAGCCACATCATAACTATAAAGGACAACTGAGCATGACGACAAAGGAAGGAGCTGAACAAGGTGAACCTTGGCATTGTCGCATTCGAACACATAGCTGTACTCTTTCAGTATTTAGTTTTATTTTATGAGTTTCAATTATGTAGTTTTAATGTTATGTACATGTAAGGGAAATTGGCGGAGCACAGATACGCAGGAATCTTGTGGTGGATCAGCTGTGTCATCCCTGGGGAGGTAGAAAACACATCAGAGAATTGGTCCACCACCTCGGTGAGCTCCTGTTTCTGGGCGGGAGTAAAGTCCTCCCCCAAATCAACCCAGGTACGCCTTCCGTGATCTGTGTCCCGGGCCGCATACGCCGACAATATCAGTGCCAGTTCTACCCACTTCTTCAGAAGGTTCATGTGGTAGAGCTTCTCTGCCACACACTTACCGGGCTGTTACAGGCGGTAGTTGACGGGGCCTCGGCGCTCGAGGATTGTATACGGGCCTTGTCACCGGGCCAGGAATTTACAAGCGCTGCTGGGTACTAGTAGGAGGACCTGATCCCCCGGTTGGAATTCCCGGGGCTATGCTGGGCAGTTGTATACTCTTTATTGTTCTTCCTGAGCGGCGCACATGTGCTCCTGGACTATTGGTGTCACCCGGTCAATCTTTTCTTGCATTTCCTGCACATATTCAATGATTGAGCAAAATGGGGATGGTTTCTCCTCCCAGGCTTCGCGGGCCTCGTCCAACAGTCCCTGAGGGTGCCGTCAAAAAAGGAGCTCAAAGGGGGTGAAGCCCGTGGATGCCTGGGGGCAGTCTCAGATGGCAAAGAGCACATAGGGAAGGAGGATGTACCAATTCCTCCCTTCCTCGTCCACCACCCGGCGCAGCATCCGTTTGAGCGTCTGGTTGAATCACTCGACCAGCCCGTCGGTTTGCGGGTGATAGACAGACGTCTTAAGGTGCTTACCTGTAATAGTCGACACAAATCGGACATTAGTTTGGATACAAAAGGCGTACCTTGGTCGGTCAGCACATCCTTTGGGATCCCCACCCGACTGAACATGAGTACCAGCTCCCTGGCGATGTTGTGGGAGGTGGCTTTGCACAGCGGCACCGACTACCGGGTGGCGTATTCCACAATGACCAGAATGTACTAATGGCCCTGGGCAGACTTGGGAAGGCGGCCCATGAGGTCCATGCCCACTCGCTCGAAGGGGATGTCGATAATGGGCAGAAGGATAAGGGGCGTCGGCGGGGGCCTCTGTGGGGTGGTGCGCTGGCACTGAGGGCATTGCTGGCAGAAGCCCCGGACCTCCGCGTCCATCCCGGGCCACACAAAGCGGTCCCTCAACTTCTTCAAGGTTTTTCAAGGGGATGAGTGCGGGCCAGATGCATTACTGTTTGGGCGATTTTTACCACCAGGAGGTCCACCTGCTCCTTGCGGCGGCAGGCCCGTTGATAGAGGAGCCCGCCCCGGATGAGGAAGTAAGAGGTAGGGAGTCTCAGGTTAGGGCTCTGGTCGACTCCCTCTATCACTCGCACCTAGGCCCAGCAGTACTTCAGGCGGTCGTCTTCCTTCTGCTCCTGACCAAAATTCCCCTCCCGGTTCACCTGGTGAAAGAGAGAAGACAGAGGATTAGCATGTAGGGGGTCTTACCTTCTGTGGCGGCATCACTGTCAACCTGGGCCAGGTAGACCTGCCGAGCCCGGGTCCTCTTTGTGCATTGCCGTGGCCTGCCAGATTCGATAGCCGGGCCCATTGGGAATCCTGGCCAGTCCCTTCCAAGGAGCAGGGGCACTGGGAGATCGGGCATCACGCCCACCTGGAGGGGCCAGACCCCGGCTTTACCCCGAATCTGGACCTCGGCTGCCGGAACTTCCCGGGTGTCCCCATGGATGCCGGTTATGGTGAGAACCCCCCACCTGCAAAGTCCTTTGGGTAGAATGGATGGTCGGGCGAGGGTCACAGTGCTCCCGCTGTCCAGCAGGGCAGTTACAGGGCTCCCCTCGACCAACACCGTCAGGGTGGGGCCATCCGGCGGTTGCCTTAGATGGAGGGCGCACCCCACTAACCACAGCTTCTGGGTTGGCCTGGCGGGTTCCAGCTCCATGGGCATGGGCTTGTCCACAGTGGTTACACAGACGGGCGACCTCTGGCCAGTCTTCTGGGTGCCGGGACGATGTTGGTGGTCGGGCCGGGGGCCAGAGGCACAAAGGGGTGTGTCGGGGGGGCCGCTGTTCACCTTGGCCGAGCTCCAGGGTGGCCATTGTCCAATCGAGGGCAGTTAGGAGCTCCTGGGGCGTTGTCGGTGCCTGCACCCCTACGGCCGGGCATTCTGTGTGGGGTAATTCCCTCAGGAAACGGTCTACAGCCACTTTTGCTGCCACCTCTGCAGCGGTATGCCTGTCACCTTTTGGTTATCCGGACGAGGGTGTTCAGCTATCTGCGTGGTCGGGCCCTCAGCTGAAAGGGCGAGCAATGGAACTCCGTCGCCGTCTGGTAGGGGGTTTGCCCACACCAAGCCAGGACTCCCTCCTTCATCACCCCGTAGTCAGCAGCCTCCTCCAGCGCGAGGGCATAGTAGGCCATGCGTGCCTCTCCCGTGAGCAGTGGGGCGACAGCGAGGGGCCAGTCGTCCTCGTCCCACCCCTCTCGGCAGGAAATACTCTAAAAGGTCTCGAAGTATGCCTCGAGAACTTGCCCAGGGGAAAGGGGGGGAAGCAGGCGACGGATCTCGCGTCCCGGATCAGGGAGGGGCATGGAGGCAGCGGGGGTTTCAGTCCTCAGGGCAACCAGCATCTGGGTTGTGACCTGGAGGCTTTTGGCAAGCTGCTGTGTAATGGTTTGCTGCTGGATGCTAGTTTGGGCGGGTCTTTGCTCTATGCCCGCATTATCCACCAGTGTAAGGGAAATAGCCTGTGAGGGGTGGGGCACAGATAAGCAGGAAACTGGTTACAGTGATTAAGCTTTAATTTCTCTTATGCGGTGCTATCTGAAGTGAGGAGGTGTGTGTGTGGGAGTGTGGGAGGTTTTGTGGAGGTGATGCTGGTCGGGATTCCCTGGAAGTGTGTGGGGTTTTTCCTTGCCATCATCCAGCATCGTGTGTGAGTTTACCAGCTGGCGTCTTCATCTGCACCCGAGCCTTCAGGAAGAGAACGAGACAGAGAGAGAGGTTGGAGAAATTATGCTGCCATATTTGAGGTTGGAATACCTTTAGACAGCACAAGGATGCGCACGTGCTCTGCGAGTTAGTACTCCGTTCGCACGGGTGGAAGAGTCTCCTCTTATACTCTTCCCCCGTCGCCTGAGTGGTGGAATTCTCCTGACTGACTCCCCAATCGTCGGCCGGTTTTGTGTCGGCGGTTCCACCCCACCGTGATGGTCCTTCCAGCGAGGCTGTCCACTTTGTGCCTGCGTGGCAGTCAGGGAAGGAGCGACTTTCTTATCATGCACGCCAGCTGTCGGTCCGTCACGACAGTACAATATAAAGAACACTTAAAATCAAGCAGTGTCAGTTGCACAGTAAAACAAGTTAATAAAATTTGAGCAATAGTGGTTTAAAATGACATTTATGTCTACATTATACAGTAAAAATTTATTCTGAGCATATTGTATGCTGAAAAATAAACATGCTCACAAGCACTTTACTTGTCACCCAGTTTATGTATACTTATGTATTATGCTATTATATTAAAAGTAAACTTTCAATACTGCGTATAAAACAGCACTGTTGAATGCTTTATACTGATTGATCAAAAGATGTTTATTAATCTTCTACAACACCAGTATGGGCAATAGTTCTGGCTGCCAAGTTTTATACAGTGGCAAGAAAAAGTATGTGAACCTTTTGGAATTTCATGGTTTTCTGCATAAATGTGTCATAAAATGTGATCTGTTCTTCGTCTAAGTCAGGGGTATTGACAAATATAATGTGTCTAAAATAATAACACAAAATAAATTCTGATCCCTCTCGTCTTTATTGAACACACTCATTCAACATTCAAAATGGCAGTGGGAAACGTAAGTGAACCCTTAGAATTAATAACTGGTTGACACCACCTTGGAAGCATTAACCTCAACCAGGCGCTGTGGATCAGACCTGCACGTCATTCAGGAGGAATTTTAGCCCATTCTTCCTGGCAGAACTGCTTTAGCTCTGTCATAATCTTTGGACGTCTCATGTGTATGGCTTTCTTCGAGTCATTCCATAGCGTCTCTATTGGGTTGAGGTCTGGGCTCTGACTTTGGCCACTCCAAAGTCTCTTTTTCTGAAGCCATTCTGTTGTGGTCCGGTGTTTTGGGTTGTTGTCATGTTCTTCTACACAGTTTCAGCTGACGTACAGACATTCTCACATTATCCTGAATAATTATCTGAAATGCTTGGGCTTTCATCTTCCCCTCAATGATTGCAAGCTGGCCAGGGCCTGATGCAGCAAAGCAGGCCCAAATCATGTGTTTCCTCAACCATACTTTATGGTTGGGATGATGTTTTCATGATGATATGCCGTGCCCTTTCTACGCCAGATGTAGTGCTGTGTGGTTTTTCCAAACAGTTTAATCTTAGTTTCATCAGTCCACAAAACATTTTGCCGTACCGCTGTGGAGTGTCAGTGTGCTCTTTTGCAAACTTCAGACGTGCAGCAATGTTTTTTTTAGTAAGCAGTGGCTTCCTTCGTGGTGTCCTGCCGTAGATACCCTGCTTGTTCAATGTTTTACGTATTGTAGACTCATGAACAGAGATGTTAGACAGTTCCGATGATGCCTTCAAATCTTTGGCTGTCATTCTGGGCTGTTTCTTTACCTCATTGATGAGTCTACGTTGTGCTTAGGTGTCATTTTGACTGGGTGCCCAATTCTTTGTAGAGTAGCAACAGTCCCAATGTGTCTCCATTTGTAAAATGTTTGCCTAACTGTAGACTGGTGAATTTCTAAATACTTTTTCTTGCCACTGTATATAACTTGGCAGCATATAAATGTATATATAAATTAGCTTGTTCTAATACTCTGTTGTTTCTATAGTACATTAACATTAGCATTTTTTAAAAACAGGAGTCTCCATTGTCAGAGCTTTGTAAATGTCAGGGATCTGGGAGATCTGGACTCCATTTCCCATCAGCCACTGCACTGCACCACATGACCACATGCACCACAACTGCACCTGATTCACGTTATTGTTAATGAGCACTCATGTGTATATATAGTCTTTGTCTGCACTCTCTGTTTGTCTTTTGTCGTCTGAGACTGACGTCTTTCATGTTGGCTTGGCTTGGCTTGGCTTGGCTTGGCTTGGCTTGGCTTGGCTTGGCTTGGCTTGGCTTGGCTTGGGTTGGCTTGGCTTGGGTTGGCTTGGCTTGGCTTGGCTTGCTTGCTTGGCTTTGTTTCGTTTCGTTTCGTTTCGTTTCGCTTTGTTTCGTTTCGTTTCGTTTCGTTTCGTTTCGTTTCATGCCTGAGTATCTTGTCAAGTTGTCTTAATGTTTGTCTAGTTGTCTTTGGTTTATATTAAACGTTTGAAAATCTGCGAATGCTTCTGCCTCAACCTTACCGCCTGACAGAACGAAAGACCGTGAATTAGAAGCAGCAGAGAAAAATTTATTTATTTTTTTTCCCGATGGACGCCTGGTATGACAGCTATGCGGAGGGGTATCTCAAGGTCATGGAGTGGGAAAAAAGGTCGAGGGAACGGTTGGCTGAGATCAACCGCGGACTCGGGATACCAACGTCGTACAGCGCACGCGCCATACAACACCCGGCGTTTATTGTAAACTATGCCAAGTTTCACGGGTTGGAGCATGTGCTCAGAGAGGAGACCGAGTCCCGCCCTCCCGCCCCTCTTCTGGATGTCACTCTGCGTTCCCGTTCAGCCGAGGTTGTCACGCAGCCATCCTGTTCAGCTGAGGTCGTCGCGCAGCCTTCCTGTTCGGCTGTGGACGCCACTCAGCCTTCCTGTTCGGCTGTGGACGCCGCTCAGCATCCCTGCTCGGCTGTGGGTGTCGCTCTGCCTTCCGGCTCGGCTGTGGACGTCGCTCGGCCTTCGTGCTCGGCTGTGGACGTCGCTCGGCCTTCCAGCTCGTCTGTGGACGTCGCTCGGCCTTCCAGCTCGGCTGTGGACGTCGCTCGGCCTTCCAGCGCTCGGCTGTGGACGTCGCTCGGCCTTCCAGCTCGGCTGTGGGACGTCGCTCGGCCTTCAGCGCTCGGCTGTGGACGTCGCCGGCCTTCCAGCTCGGCTGTGGACGTCGCTCGGCCTTCCTGCTCGGCTGTGGACGTCGCTCGGCCTTCCTGCTCGGCTGTGGACGTCGCTCGGCCTTCCTGCTCGGCTGTGGTCGTCGCTCGGCCTTCCTGCTCGGCTGAGGTCGTCGCTCGGCCTTCCTGCTCGGCTGAGGTCGTCGCTCGGCCTTCCTGCTCGGCTGAGGTCGTCGCTCGGCCTTCCTGCTCGGCTGAGGTCGTCGCTCGGCTGAGGTCATCGCTCGGCCTTCCTGCTCGGCTGCGGTCGTCTCTCTGCCATCCTGCCTCGCTGAGGACGTCACTCTGCCTCCATGCTCCGCTGAAGACGTCGCTCCTGGCCTTCGCTGCGCTCAGGGCGTCACTCCCCCTTCCTGCTCCACAGAGGACGCCGTTCCCCCCTCATGCTCCTTGGAGAGCGTCGTTCCTCCCTTAAGCCTCGCGGAGAACCTCGCTCATCTCCCTGGCCTCGCGGAGACCCTCGCTCCCCCCATGTGCCTCGCGGAGACCCTCGCTCCCCCCATGTGCCTCGCGGAGACCCTCGCTCCCACTTTGAGCCTCGTGGGGGACCTCGTGTCCCTTTTCGGCCCCAGGAAGGGGATCGCCCTGCTTCCATGCCCTGCCAAGGACTTCCTTTTGCCTCCCTGTGCCGTTAGGGGAGCCGCTCGGTCTACTGGCTTTGTTGTGGACCTTTTGCCCGGGGGCCCGGGGCCGCCGGTGGGGGGGCCGTGTCGGTTTGGGTGCTCCGGGAGTAGCGCCCTTGGGGGAGGGTTCTGTCAGGGATCTGGGAGATATGGACTCCATTTCCCATCAGCCACTGCACTGCACCACATGACCACATGCACCACAACTGCACCTGATTCACGTTATTGTTAATGAGCACTCATGTGTGTATATATAGTCTTTGTCTGCACTCTCTGTTTGTCTTTCGTCGTCTGAGACTCGCGTCTTTCATGTCGGTTTGGTTTCGTTTCGTTTCATGCCTGAGTATCTTGTCAAGTAGTCTTACTGTGTGTGTCTAGTTGTCTTTGGTTTATATTAAACGTTTGAAAATCTGCGAATGCTTCTGCCTCAACCTTACCGCCTGACAGTAAAAGCCTGAGGTAAAGCTGTAATTTTAGGTTTTCTGAGGGAAAGTCTTCAGGACAGAGGCCTTTGTGGTTTCTCAGTAAAATTATATTTTAATTACGTTCAAGAGACAGCAGTGATGCTGGTGAGGGAACGACTGCTATATTGTAAATGATAGGTGCTGACTTGTGTTTTAGACATTCCACAATGTTTTTTAGTGTTGCAAATTGGTGTGATATAAGGAGGATGACACTTTGAGGTGTGCTGTTACTGGAAAATAATCAGCTTTGGTGTGGTAACGGTAACACCGCTTCACATTGGCCGTATCACATCAGCCTGTTATTGATTTTTTTTTTTTTTTTTTTCCCGTTCATTTAAACCATTTCCGAAGAATATCCATAAGCATAGGCCTCTGGGCCTCATTCAACAATCTTTGAGTAAATCTGTGTTTAAAGTTTGTGTAAGTCAAACTAAAGATTTGCAGCAGATTTTCAAAAATAGTCAGCTGTATAATTTGCCAAACAAAAACTCGAACCAGCTACCTAACCCATCATCCACCTACTTCCTTCTTAGCAATGAACCATGCTGAGTGTGTTTTAGACTGAATTTGACTGCTCCAACTTCTCCCTAAAGATGTCTTCTACATTATAAGAGCAAATATTTCCCACCTTTTTGCTAAAAACATAATTTTCAGAATCCAAAATGAGAAGCTTTTACCATCTCTCTTTTGTAAACACACTCCATATTAAAAAGGTTAAGATACATATCAAGGTAATTCACTTCAGTATCAGGTAAAAGATTTAAGCCTGTGGTGAAAAAATGTTTCCTCGTGTTCCTCATGTTCAAAGGATCTGGTAATTGATAATTTATAATGAATTTTATATATACCTTTGCTGTTCAGTGAACTCAAGAACTACTAGCTACTAGTCTTGAACTAGTGTGCTCCATCGTGTTTTATTTGTTACTTAATGTACTAATCGTCAAGTATATATTGGTATGTTAAAATGATGTTAAATTAATAAAAGTAAATATCCTCAAGGTGCCATTCTAAATGCTACTCTTTGTTATTCTCAATCAACCCAGTCTCAGAGCAAAACGCACACTGGGAAGAAAGTGGGAGATTTATCAGCAACACAATGTACATCTGATTAAAACACTATAAATTGTGCTGAATCCGAAAGGTGTTTAATATTTATTCAATTATTATACAACAGTTCATTCCAGTCCACTCTTTTGTTTGGACGAGCAGCATTGCAAGTGTGCTTATGTTTATTGTAATCTCACAGCCAAGCTTCAATCTCCGTGGTCCGTGTTTGCCATGTTCAATCCCACTTCCTACTTTGCAGCGGTTACTACAGGAGACATGGTGAATGCTACATTTTATGAATATTACTTTTGACTTAAAATATAAAAGCTTTGAGGAAGGAAGAAGAGCACCTTTCAACAGGAATGTACAAATCAGTGTGAGCTAGTTAGTCAGCTAGTTGACATGCTATAAAGTTTGTGTGGACTTGTTCGGTATCTATTTTTGCTAGCGGAGCAAAAATAAACATAAATAATTGTTCATATTGTGTCCGAAATGTCACTTACTCGATATTATATATCATCTGGATATTCCGTATAACCTCACTCTTGCTTGTGCGATATTGTTTAAATACTGTTTAAAAATTCTATTGTTAATTCTATTATTATGATTTATGTGTTTTCATATGGACTGCTTTTAGACCTTTTTTTCCAAACATTAGTGAGAAATGATGGAAATAACTTTTGGACACAAGTGCCTAAATATCTATAGAAACAATGTTAAAGAGATGAAATTACTGAATATTAAGATTGAACATTTATACTGTATATAAGAGTTTGCCAAAGCATATGGAAGGAAGGTCATTCAGACAAGTGGAACTTGTGACTTTATAAGAAGGTTCGCTGTGTTCCCACATACCGTATGTGCATATTGGCACAACGCAAAATTAGACTGCATTGGTCTGATCATGTAACGCACGTCTGCTGATGGACGTTGCACAAACACCACCTGGTTGAATGTTTGTCATCTATCTTGAAAAAACAACCTGGAAATGTTTAAAGAAGCTTTATTAATGTTCACACTACCCAAACTGCTGCATATTGAGCTAGCAAAAGAATGAATTATTATGGTTTTAATTATCACAGTTAGAGTAGGACAGATCGTAATTGTATGCTAACCACTAATTAAGCTAACCACTCAAATAAGTACCTGACATTTTCCAACACACTAGGGAATTTCTTGCTGATTAAAGCTGTCACAGGATGATTAGAGGTAAACTGATGAAGAAAGACCAAGACCAGGTCTGATTGGAAACATAAAAAAATACATTTATTGTGCACTTAGTGCATCATAGGAAATTTAATTTGTGATGATGATGTGGATGCGCCTTAACACTGGGTTTAATTATTCTACATGATTATTTGATTATGAATGTCTATTTAATTATACATATACAAACATGACATTCATTGACTCAAATCATTTACATGGTGATTTAGATGATGTTTAGATGACTTTATCCAGGATTATAATGGATCTAGATCCAATCCCAGTAACACTGTGCACAAGGTGAGAGAATTCACTCCTAATGGGACTCCGGTCCATTGCAAGGTGTAAATAAAAGTGATTATTGGTTAAGTTTTGGCAGTAGGAGATCTTGAGCATTAAGCCGCTAGATATCGGTTCTATATTACTAAGCACAGAGAGATTAATATAAGCCACCTACTACACAGAGTGCCATATTGGGCATTAGTTGTAGAGGCTTTGCATGAATCATACATCAAACATTTTCTGGCTAACATCAAAACTTAGCAAGAAAAGGAGTTGACGTGTCACAGCACGTCACGTGAGAGTACGGTCTGCCCATGCTGTCCTGCATGAAATACAGATGATTTTGCTTTAAATGCAGTGGATTATAAATTCATAAATGAGTTTATAAACAGATTTCAGAAATGCTGTGTACAGATCATAAAAAAATTAAAAGAAGCCAAAAAGAGAAACTAGCTCATTGAACTAGTCTATTTCCAAGGGTTACATAAAATAAATAAATACTGGCCTTTTTTCCCCAGATCTATTATAACAGTATAAACAAGTTCAGAATTTTTAAGGTTGTGTAACTAACCACTAACCAGATATGATGAGAATTTCATATGAAACCATAGCCTAGCATTATCCTAGCCCTGATTTTGAACTTCAATAACTTTTCATAAAATTGTTGTCATTCTCTCCCAAATCAGTTAAGTTCCTCAGATTATTCAGGTAAGTTCTTTGTGGTCAATCCACGAAGAGTCATTAGATTTCTCCCCTTCTTTTTGTGGTTGCTTGGTTTGAACTGCACCAAAAAACCAAAACCTTTTTGTTTAAACCTTTCCACAATCACTTTTTAGTCTTTTTTGCCAGGTTTGCATCTTTCCTGCTCAATGAGAAGGTTTAATAACAGAGGCAGTGTTGAAAATCTCAGGGTGAAGGCTTCTTTCAAAATTTCCCAATAAAAATTCTTTCATTAATCTTTCCTACAGATTAGGATTTTATTTTTCTAATAATACTTTGATTATAACTCATATTTTACGACATGCTCTAACAAGATTTCGATGGTGCCAGGGAAAACCTCCCTGAGAATACATGAGGGAGAAACCTTGAGAAGAACCATACACAAAAGGGAACCCATCCTCATCTGGTGACTGAATAATGCAATTATAAATAGTTCCCTTCTATAAATTTGTGCTAAATAGTCAAAATGTCTAATTGTGTAAAGAACAAATTTATTATAGTTTTAAAATTAAGTCTATTTTGTTGATGTTCTCAACTGCTCAATGATGGAGACTGGACTATGAAATTGTTTGTGGCAATTGGAGTTCTAAAGCTTTCAAACCAGTTGTAATCCAAAGCCATCTTCATGGTTTATAAGTGGAACCTTCCTCAGTAATCTCACTGATCTTTAGTTTGTCCATGTGGGGCCATCCTCAGGAGCAGTGAGTAATTTCCAAGTGATGAGAACTCCAAAAAGAAGTAGGGGTCAGGATCACTGGTGTCTCAGGAATAGCACGTGGAGATAGAGACAGACAGACAGACAGACATGATAATTGTCAAGTAATGGTTAAAGACAATGTACTTTGTGTGCAAACCGCAAGCAGGGACTCTGGCAAGACAAGCTATGGCAGCATAACTAAAAACGTACATTTTATTCTACCACCCTTTAGTTTCAGGGAGCAAACGAGCATCTGAAATGTTTATAATAGTATGCTCACACCAGATTTTAATTTAAGAATGACTGCCACTCATATCCTTACCGATTAAGGGTGTTGTTTTAACATGTTACATGTTTGACGTTAGCAGTGATTGCCACAGTACACCTAAGAAGAATAATCTTTTATATGTTATCTTTTCTTGAACAATAATGGGACACAGTCTTTTCTTCCCGAGCATCTAGTCGATTGACAGGATGAGCAGCTGTCAGATGAGTGCCAGTGAAGAAGAACTGTCAGTCATGTGTCGACAGGGCCTGTGGTATCTGAAGTTCTCCACTGGCAGATGGTCAATGAAGACATCATATCATCTGTCAGGGTGCACAACATGATTGCAACTTGAAAATGAAGGCAGTTGACTGGCTGGAATTAAATGTGCAAACAACGTGACCTTGACAAATGATTTTAGATGAATGGGTTAAAAATGTATTTTTCATGCATTTTTACATTTCAGACTTCTTTATTCATCGCTGACATGCCTCTGAACATTTCCAGCCATTACAAAAAAACAGAGGTCACAACTCAATCTCATAGAACATGAATAGGATTGCATGGGAACTCTTTTGGACCTGCAATCATAAGAAACTGTTCATTAAGTATATACAGTACATATCTCTTAAACCATCCAAGAGCTTGGCCTGTGATATATTAATGTATATATAGTATGTCTCAGGTCGCCAACCCTGCTATCTCTGCTGAAACATCAGAGCAAAAAACTGCATTTCCTTTAATTCCCAGTCTCATTATATGAACAAACACAATAATTGCAATTGACCTATCCATGGTCAATGTCGCTGATCACACTGACCTTCATCTAATCAAAGATTCACCCATGACCTGTGCACACACTTCCTGTGAAATCATGCATCAGTAACGGTGAGACAAAGCTTTATGAAATGTTAAAGCTCTCCAGACAAATTGTATTGAAAAGTAGTTCCAAGGACCCATTAGTAGTAAAAAATATTATTGGCCAAAAAATATAGGCCTGTGCACTATGCACTATGTACAGTATATATACAGTCATGTGAAAAAATAAGTACATTTGGACAAGCAGATGTTTAATCCTCTGCATATTAATAAAAGGTAAGACACTATATCAAATGACATAAAATTTACATGTTGTACTAATTTTCGCAATTTACATTAACACAAAACCAGTCACATGGACAAAATACTGTAATTGTACCCCTACATTTATCACACATTCAAATCCATAAAATTAGAATCAGGTGTTCAAGATTGGGTGCCAGTGATTAGAACCTGCTTAGCAAGTGTCTAATTAATATCTCTCTCATATTTAGTGCCAGGTGTTCCCTTGGTTATTAAGGTGTGTGGTGTCATCATGCTAAGATCTGAAGAGTTCTGTAAGGCCTTCAGAAAAAAAGGCTGCGGATGTCTGAGTCTGGCAAGGGATTTAAGATGATCTTCAAATTATTTGAAATAAGTAATTCCACCGAATTACTCAAAAATAAGCATTGTGGTGGAAATGTGAGTAAGCTGAAACCCAAGTGCAACTGGATTATGCAGCAAGACAATGATCCAAAGCATAGGAGTAAGTCCACCTCTGAATTGTTCAAAATTTCAAAATTGTTGAAGTGGTCTCATCAAAGTACTGTGAAAGACTCATCTCCAGTTATTGGAAGCATTTGGTTGCAGTTATTGCTGCTAAAGGTGGCACAACCAGATTTTAAGTGTAAGGGGGCAATTAGTTCATATGTGTGATAGATGTTTGATAACTTTTTTTTGCTTCAATAAAACAAAACTATACTGTGTGTTTACTCAGATCACCTTTGTTTTATGTATTTTGTTTGAAGATCTAAAACTATTGATGAGAACTACACAAAACCAGAAAAAATCAGGGGGCAAATACTTTTTCACAGCTCTGTAAGGTTCTGTAAGAGTGCTCAGATGAAGATGAAGATATGTAAAATGGATGTCCATAACAAGAAACTTAAATTACATTAATAAAGAACGATTAAAATCAAATAGAGATCAATAGGAAGACGGTGGTCTTATAAATCAGACAACAATATCCAATTGCATCTCCTGGATATTTTGTTGCATATCCACTTCTGTTAGCATTTATGTTTAGGAAATATCTATATCTATATATATATATATATATATATATATATATATATATATATATATATATATATATATATATATATATATATATATATATAACACTAATGAAAATGACCTCCATTGTTGCTTTAATATTACCATTGCCTATAAGGCACAGGAAAGAAATGAGAAGATCTGTTCGAATTAACTTTCACTGATTAATGCAGGAAAATAATTTTGTCTTTTGTCTTTTCTTTCAAACAGCCACTTGCAATCATACAAGGACATCAGAGATCCAAATGCTTCTTTGAATCTACCCATCTACTATTTGGCATCTCATCTCATTCAGAAGAAAGACAAAAAAAAAATTAAGAGGGAAAGAAGAGATTCAGAGTTTTGGTATCTTCAATTGAATTCCAATTTGAAGTGCTCTACTAATCTTGCTCTCTGATGTATTGCACGGTAGGATCCTATTCTCCTGGCGATTTGTCATAATACATGGCCTCTGGTAGATCCATTTCCTTCCTGTCTGGGGCCTTTTATCTTGATCATATCTCTCTTCTTTGCTTCATTTACATAATTGCCCACAATGGAGGTTGTTCCCTCCCTTCCTCTTCCCGTCCCCAAATACAAATAATGTCTTATTACTTCATTACAATACTGGAGTAATCTGGACAGGCAGGTGAAAAGAAACATACACAGCATCTTGAGAAACTGCTATGCATGTAGTGGTTTGGCCACCCAAAACAGCACGCAGCCTAAAAACTTTTGATTTCAGTTATTTAAGACATTAACAAGTATTGTACATAACATGTAGGATGTATATAATCAGAGTGCTGGGTAATGGTTATATTATCACCACTTCAGTTCCCACCTGTGCCATGTGCTGTCTGTGGCTTCATGAATTTGACGACATACTAATTGTATGTGACCTTCCTTTAAGTGGCTTCACTGTGAGTAAGGTAAGAGTTAACAACTCGAGAAGCTGTTTTAAACAGGCCTTTATTCACATCCTCGACTTCCCTTCATGAATTAGAAGTGCTTATCACCTACACTGGCGTCTTGTAGCACAATGAGGCAAGTGTGTAGTGGAGAATGGATTCAACAGCAGGATCACACTCATCCACTGCAGCAAGAACAATGTTTTTAAGCAATTTCTGCAATCAGTAGGCTTCAATCTGTTTACTTTTTTCAGACTGCTAAGTAGTGTAGCAGAGTAGTGTGAGCCATGCTGTGAAGTGCAGCTATTGTGCATAAATAATAGAATGAACACTTCCACTTGGCCAAATTTGGGTAATATATGGGTAATAACAGTGACTATGTTTACATGGACAGCAGTAATCTAATTATTGACCTTACTCTGATTAAGATAATAATGTGATTAAGGTGTTTACATGAGTCGCTTTTAGAATACTCCTGTCATGTACCCATTTTACATGTTATAGAACATAATTAGATTAACACCCCGCATCATTACGTCACTGCACCACGCCGTCCGACGTCCTTCCAGAATTTCACATATCAACATACAGTTCATCTTCGTTATGGTACTGTATACAGTTTTGGGTGTTTTTATTACATTTTTTTTTACGAACGCTTTAAGTGCAGTTAATTATTTGTCATGCTATACATGCTAATACAGTGAGGGAAAAAAGTATTTGATTCCCTGCTGATTCTGTACGTTTGCCCACTGACAAAGAAATGATCATTCTATATTTTTAATGGTAGATTTATTTGAACAGTGAGAGACAGAATAACAACAAAAAATCCAGAAAAACGAATGTCAAAAAATTGTATACATTGATTTGCATTTTAATGAGCAAAATAAGTATTTGTCCCCCTCTCAATCAGAAAGATGAGCTGAGATTAGGAGCACACTCTTAAAGGGAGTACTCCTAATCTCAGCTTGTTACCTGTATAAAAGACACCTGTCCACAGAAGCAATCAATCAATCAGATTCCAAACTCTCCACCATGGCCAAGACCAAAAGCTCTCCAAGGATGTCAGGGACAAGATTGTAGACCTACACAAGTCTGGAATGGGCTACAAGACCATCGCCAAGCAGCTTGGTGAGAAGGTGACAACAGTTGGTGCGATTATTCGCAAATGAAAGAAACACAAAAGAACTGTCAATCTCCCTCGGCCTGGGGCTCCATGCAAGATCTCACCTCGTGGATTTGCAATGATCATGAGAGCAGTGAGGAATCAGCCCAGAACTACACGGGAGGATCTTGTCAATGATCTCAAGGCAGCTGGGACCATAGTCACCAAGAAAACAATTGGTAACACACTACGCCATGAAGGACTGAAATCCTGCAGCGCCCGCAAGGTCCCCCTGCTCAAGAAAACACATATACATGACCGTCTGAAGTTTGCCAATGAACATCTGAATGATTCAGAGAACAACTGGGTGAAAGTGTTGTGGTCAGATGAGACCAAAATGGAGCTTTTTGGGATCAACTCAACTCACCGTGTTTGGAAGAGGAGGAATGCTGCCTATGACCCCAAGAACACTATCCCCACCGTCAAACATGGAGGTGGAAACATTTTGCTTTGGGGGTGTTTTTCTGCTAAGGGGACAGGACAACTTCACCGCATCAAAGGGACGATGGATGGGGTCATGTACCGTCAAATCTAGGGTGAGAACCTCCTTCCATCAGCCAGGGCATGGAAAATGGGTCGTGGATGGGTATTCCAGCATGACAATGATCTGCAAAGAGGAGTGGGACAAAATCCCTCCTGAGATGTGGGAAAACCTGGTGGCCAACTACAAGAAACGTCTGACCTCTGTGATTGCCAACAAGGGTTTTGCCACCAAGTATTAAGTCATGTTTTGGAGTCAAACTCATATTTCCCTCATTAAAATGCAAATCAATTTATAAAATTTTTGACATGCGTTTTTCTGGATTTTTTGTTGTTATTCTGTCTCTCACTGTTCAAATAAACCTACCATTAAAATTATAGACTGATCATTTCTTTGTCAGAGGGCAAATGTACAAAATCAGCAGGGTATCAAATATTTTTTCCCCTCACTGTAGACAACTGCTTGAAGCCATGGGCTGCACCTCAAACCGCGTACTTACCTTCTACTGTATATAGTAGCCGAGGTACATGTGTATGTGTTTTGGGATGAAGCCGTAAAACGTAAAACTGCCATGTGTGATCATGTCCTGTCACAAAATGCGGTGAAAACTTTCACACGACGTTCATAATTTAATTAAGGTGTTTACATGTCTGTAATACACATCCCTAATGCAACTAAAAGAGGAGTACTCCACCTGTCTTAATTCGATTAGAGCTTAATTCAAGTATGACCTTAATTAGATTAAGTAATAATTGCTGTTTACATGGTAGTTTTATTTAATTAGAGTCTGGTCTTAATCGGGTTAAGAATGGATTATTATACATGTAAACACAGCTAATGATGATGATGATGATGATGACAAATATTTTAGAGCATAACCTTATACTACTGCTCATCAAAAAAATTCAATTAAATATTACTCAGCTTGAATATTCTCTGTCCAATTTCAATCATAGCTAGATATCTTCCCAAAGCAAAGAAGTATAGTCGAAATGTATCCATCAATCCATCCCATCCCTTTTCCATATCACTTAGTCTAAACAGGGTCATTGGGAGCCTGAATCCTATCCCAGGGAACTCAGAGCACAAGGTGTGGGACACCATGGATGGGGTGCCAACCCACTGAAGGGAACCATCACACATCCATTCATACATTATTGACAATTTGGAAATGCCAGTCAGCCTACAGTGCATGTCTTTGGACTGGGGGAGGAAACCGGAGTACCTTGAGGAAGTCCCCAAGGCACAGGGAGAACATGCAAACTATATAATTACAGGGTGGAGGTGGGATTCAAACATCCAATCCAGAATTTACAAAAATATATATATATATTTGTACATTAATACATGTACTTTTCATACAGTTACTTTTCCTTTGGTTAATTAAAATGCTGAATGGTCATGGTTTACATGGTTGACAGTTATAGGTCTACATCAAGATATTATTGATACTGAAAAACTCCAGCATCACTTATTCGATCCAGAGCTTGGGTTATTGTCTATGTGGAGTTTCACACTGCAATGGACCAGATAAGCTTGCTGTCATTAAACAAGGCAAAAGTCAAACACAGTTAAGGCATTAAACACCAAATTCAAAATACAAAAGAGTGGGACAATGTGTAAAATGTAAATAAAAACAGAATGCAATGATTTGCAAATCTCATAAACCCATATGTTATTCACAATAGAACATAGAAAAAATATAAAAAGTTTAAACTGAGTAAATCTACCATTTAAAAAAAAAATAGGTAAGAGTTCCGCTTTGCTTCTCTGCTCCGCCACGGACGTCACTATGCCAGGCTTAGGATGTTGCTCCGACTTCCTGATCGGCTGAGGATGTCGGGCCGCCATCCAGCTCAGCTGAGGATGTTGTTCTGCCTCCATGCTTCGCTGAAGACATCGCTCCTTTTCTCTGCTTCGCACCGCATGCCACTCCTCCTACCTGCTCCACAGAGGACATCAATCGCCCCTCTGACCTTGCAGAGAGCTTCACTCCCCCCTCTGTCCTTGTGGAGAACTTTGTTCCCCTCTCTGGCCTTGCAGAGAGCATCGCTCCCCCCTCAGGCTCCGCTTTGAGTTTCGTTCCCCCTGCTGGCTGCCGCTCCACGTCCAAGCCAGGCTGGGGATATTGTGTCAGCTCGCTGCAATACGGATGAGACCGACCCAAGAGAACATCAAGCATCCTGTTTATGGTCCTGTAAGAGTTGACATTCAAGAGAACTTTGCAACACTTGGGGACCTCTGGTCTGGGTATCCAGGACCCCATCCCGGAGGGAAATCGAGACTACAGTTCCTACCAGCCACTGCACCAAACCATCATGTCACTTGACCACCTGCACCTGAACTTCTTGGTAAAGTTTGCACTACACTGGTTGTCTTGCATTTGTCTTTCTCTGCCATTGTTTCAGTCATAGGGTTCATGGTCTCTTTTTCATGTTTTTTCTTTGCCTTAATGTTTTGCCACATGTTCATAGCTTCTTTTGTGTATGTTTTTATTGTTATTAAACTCTTTATCTACACTTTCATCCGCCTCCAAACCCTGACACTTATACATCTGTGTGTCATCAGTATAACCATGGAAGCTAATTTATTTCCACATTTATGAATAATTTGACACAGAGGCAGCATATATAAAGTAAAAAGCAGTGGGCCTAAAACAGAATCTTGGAGAACTTTACCTCAGTATTCGCAGAGAAGTCTCCATTTACTTCTTCGAACTGATGGTGACCAGTCAAATAGAGCCAGAAGAGGGCCATTCCCTCAACAACAGCATTTTCTATTCTACCAAGAAGAATAGTATGATCAACAGTATCAAAAGCTGCACTAAGTTCAAGTAACACAAGTAAGGAGACAACCCTGTTCAGAGGCCAGTAGTAAGTCATTTATCACTTTAACCAGTGCTGTCTCTGTGCTATGATGTGGCCAAAATCCCGACTGATACATTTCATGATTGTTCTTCCTATGTAGGTATTAGCATAGCTGCTGTGCTACAAGATTTTCTATGATCTTGGAGATAACACAGAGATTTGAGATGGACTTACAGCTGGACAATTGACAGGGGTCAAGGTCAGGTTTTTTAATTAGGGGTTTAATAACTTCTAGTTTAATTGATTTAGGTACATAGCCAGTGCTTAGGAAAGAATTTATTACTTTTAGAAGGGGTTTGCTTAAATCTGGAATAATCTGTTTGAAGAAACATGTCTATTTCTATTTCTAGTCTAAAATCTATTTAAGTTTTTATTTGATTAAACAGGGTTTGCAGAAATCAGGCCTGGTTGCATCTAGTCCAGTTGAACCCCATTATGAATGCAATTTTATAGATTTGCGGAATTAGTAAATACAGGGGCTAATACGTTTTTACACCTGCCCAGTTGGTATTGGATAATGTTTTTGCTTCAATAAATAACATTATCATTTAAAAACAGTATTTTGTGTGTAGTTGGGTTGACTTTGTTTTATCTTAGATTTTTGAGATATACACAAAAATGGAAGTAATCAGAATGGTTTTTCACAGCACTGTACATTAAATTATTTAAGTGACAGATATACTACTGACAATAGCAGTAATATTATACTATGTACTGTAAATTCTTTAACCTCAATTTCACCTTAGTATTATATCTGCTTCGACACAACTCATTTAGTTGTTGGAAACCTTTGGAATTGAAGAGAGCTCTTGACTCTGTCAAGGTTCAAGCAATAATGGGTAAAAAAGTGTTTTTTTTTTTTAAATTGTTTTATTTTAGAGTGACTTTTCTACATCACCTGTATGTGTCATTGGTATTGCCAATAATATTTTGCATACCTGTCAACCTATATTGTGATTATATACAGATATTCTGAGTTTGACAGCTCTGCACTAACCCTCTAATTTTGCTGCAGTCCCATTAGGATGTGCTGAATGATTTATTTGCACATAATCCCATCTTCTGCCTTTCCTCTGCCTCTGAAGAACAGCTAAAGATTACATGCTTTCATATATGTTTTATGCAGAAACATGTTATTTCTTGATTGTAGTGGATATAAAAAGTATACACACTCCTGATAAATTGGCAGGTTTTCATGAAGTTAAAAAAAAATTACACTAAGATAAATAAGACTTTTTCCTACCTTTTGTTGTGAAATTGCAAAGTATACAAATGAAGTAAAAAGCAATCAGGAACATTTTTAAGAGAAAAAATATTTTAAAAATGAATAAACAAAAAAACAACGTACAATAACCTCGTAGCTGAAGTGTGCACACCCCTAAACTAATATTTTGCTGAAGCACCTTTTGTTTTTATCACACCACTCAGTCTTTTTTGGTAAGAGTCTATCAGCATGGCACATCTTGACTTGGCAATATTTTCCCACTCTTTCTTGAAAAACTGTGACGGCATCTCCTGTGCACTGCGAACTTCAGGTCACCCCACAAATTTGAATTTGGTTTTAGGTTTGGACTCCGTTCTTGATTCGGGTGTATGTTTTGGGTCATTATTGTAGACTTCTCATCTTCAGCTTACTAGCAGACACCTGAAGTGTTTGCATTAAAATCAACTGGTATTTGTGGCTATTGATGAGTCTTTTGGAAGTCTCCCTGGTAAGATTTTACCTTGTCCTTTGATAATTTTTGGAGGGACATCCTGTTCTTGTGATCATATGCATCCTAGACCACTATGAATGTGGTTTGTGTGATCTTCAAGGACCCTATTTCTAGACACACTTGGTACTGTCCACTTGGATGGCCCAGGAAGCATCTTAATGCCATGTGTAAACAGAACCTTGGAGCACAGGGAATGCTCTACAGGTTGGGCTAAAGAAGCAATTATTATTATGTCTTGTTTTTGAAGCTTTGATAAATCCCTATTGTTAGATGTTTAAACAGTCCTATTGTAATAAAGGTTTTTATTACATTTCTGAAAATAAGACAATACAAAAGACAAAGTAGGTACTGCCTAAATATTAATTGCAAATACCTCTGTATTAGTTCATTTACGTGCAAGCACTATGAGCTCAGTGTGTATAACTTTTCTCTTTCTAGATGCCGTTATTAAACGATTCCCTGCAACCACCAATGGTCAACTTGGTGGAATAAATTGTAAAACAATAGAAAACTTCTGATTAAAAAATTTTTGTTGTTATTTTTTTAATCCAGTATCCAATGTGCCTGTCGAAGACAACTTTTGGTTCCCTACTTTTTTTATGATCCAGTTCCTAATATTTCTGAGTTCTATTGTATTAATTGTATGTTTCAAATAAATAACTGAAAATTAAATAATGTAATTTATATATACAATCTACTTATATATATATATATATATAAGTTAAAAGGGCAATTGTATCACAATGTCTTCTGAGTGAGCCCTGCTCCTAAATTGTACTGTTGACTCAATCCCTCGGCCCTCTAATGAGCTTTATTTGAGCTTATAAAGTAGCGGAACGACCCTTACAATTGTGGCGTGGGTTCCCCATGAGCAAATGAACAAGAGAAAATACACATGTAGGTGAAGACTAGTATTGAAATATGGATAGAGCAGGCATGTCTTAGAGCTGATGAAATATGGTTGACTATGGTGCTAAGGTGGTTTTACAACTCTCTTTCCAATAAAACGGATCAACATCCAGCCATTTAAGCCCCTCTGTCTATTAAAACTGCACAGTGATCTACACTAGTATCTTGTGTGAACAGTACTGTCAGTCACACTTCCCTCTTCACTACTTCACTACTTTCCTCAGTAGACAATCTTATCACACATTCCCATAAATTAAGATCCATGCATACCAGTAAATAAGTTATTCCTGTGTCTTATATAAACCTTAATGAAGCTGGACTGCTCATAAACTTGTGCTTAGGCCCTTTTAAACTATCCACTAGTCTCAGACCCCAGATAATGAAAGTAATGTATGTCCAAAGAGTCCAGAAGCTTGTTTGCCCACATCAGCATGTTTCATTTTTTTAGTGGCAGAGTGTGGATATGAGACCGGAGGCGAGTGCCACTCATATCCCCAAAGATCACTGAAACTTGAGTAAACAAAGGTTTTGTCATTGATTAAGGGTTTTGAGTGTACCACTGAGTGTTGTTTTAACACACACTGTGCTACACTATGCTTGGGGTTTGACTGTAACTGGGTGCAGTGCACCTTACAAAAATGCCTTTACAGAGCTTGTTATTTTTCCCAAACAACTTAATAGAATCAAAGAACAAGCAAGAAAAAAAAAGACATAGGACTTTTCTTAGTAGAGAGAAAACAGAGACGAACATATAGACTAAAGTGCAAGTATAATTAAATGATTATTTACCCAATTACAGACCATAAATGATGTATAGTTTCTTTTTTTTTTTAATTTAAGGTTGAATTTGAGACATACAGTACCATCTGAAAGTCCCCTTTGGAATGCCATGGCCAATCATATTTTTTTTTTGCTATACACTCAAGAGATTTGGGTTTGAGATCAAAATATGAATATGAGATGATAGATCAGAATTTCAGCTTTCATTTCGTGATATTTATATCTAAATCTCTTAAACAACTTACAACATGGCACCTTTTGTTTTAACCTACCCATTTTTCAAATGATCAGAAATATCAGAACATGTGATTAACAGGTGTTTCTTAGTCTCATTGTATAAACAATGAATAGCCCTGAATGTCTGGTCTTGGTATTGTCACGTGGCGTGACGGCAGACATGTTGATAGGATGCAATTGCAGTTCAAACGGTGAGTTTTATTTACAAAGTGATTGTGGTAACTTGTATAATAACCAGGACCACAAAGGATGTTGTACCGAGTGGTAGCTTTTATATGAAATATAATCACATGAATGCTGTAGTATAAGAACACTAGTAGAACAGCACGTGCTTCTGGTAGGCGACTTCCCTAGCACACCTTTTCTCCAAGAAGGTAGTGCAAAACTAACTATCTAAAAGCATAGACTCCACCTAGTGGTAAGAAATGTAATTACTATTCGTAAGTATACAACAGTGATGAAAGCCAAAACAAAAACGGAAACAAGAAACATAACTCTCTCTACAACTAAGCTAAACTAAACTAGGACTATGGCTAATGCTAAGGTTACGGCTAAGGCTATGGCATAAACAGGACATGAAACCAAGACTCGCTAAAGTCACACTCGAGCTATACATGGCATAAATACATATATTCAACGCATTCAACCGCGCCGCGTGAAGCACGGCTCACGGTATATATCCACACAGTCATTAGCCCGTAATCGCTACCAGCTGTGGGCACTTCCGCATACGTCACACATGACGCGAGGGGGCGAAAACATGACGTCACCCCAGAAGAAGTCCGCACATGTGCAACAGCGCTCAGCTCGCGCTGTTACTCCGGGAGAACCGTGACAGGTATGAGCCCAGTGTTTCTGTGAAGACTGCATTTATTATTAAAAAAGGATTTACCAACATGAAGACAAGAGAGATATCTATGGGAGAAAAGCAAGCCATTAAGCTACTGCTCTATCGTCTCATACTCATCTTTTGATCTCAAACCCAAATGTACCCAAATGTGTATAGCAAAAAGAAAATACCCTTGGCCTTCCAATACTTTCAGATGGGACCGTATATTAAGATGACATTTGTATTAGACTTTATTTAGCTTTTTAAAAAAAAAATATATAAGTATTTTGATTTTCAGTTATTTAATCTCCTGTGCTTTTTGGCTAAAAGTGGTCACAAGTGATATATAAAGTACCCTCCTTGATAAAGTCCTTAAAAAAGGCTGAGATCTGCACTCATTTGAGGAGCACAGTCTTTGCAAATTCTCCTCATCAGTCTTTATTTGGAAAGACACACCGGCTAATTTCATTTAGAACATCCAATACTGCCAGTCAAAGAGCTAATCAAGTCGTTTTGCGTCCCATTAACACATCACTGATCCATGCAGGCACAGTAGGTCTGAGCAGTGTTATAAGTACATTAATGTATGCATTAGACATGTGCTGATGCTAGGTTATAAAATATGCAGCACTATTTCACACGCATCATTTTGTTTGCATAGGCATTTAAATAATATTCCTCAGATGATAGCTGTTTAAACAGTGAGCATTTAATTTAACTGTCAGGTTTCATAGCTTCCATGTTCTTTACTCTTTTAATTTTTTAGCAATTTGCTAGATGTGGTTAGCATGAAGGTTATAATGCTAACTGACCAAAATGGAAAAAAAAAAGTTGTTAGCAGGAGTTATCTAGGGCTGAGATAGCTACTGTGTATTTGCTTCTTCTGTAACACAAAAAATCATATATTATTTGTGTTTGCAGTGGTTACCTTTTTCAGTTTATGCACGGTTACTTAGATTAATCCAAATGGCAAAAAAATTAAAAAATAAAATAAAATAAATACATCATATCATATTAAGCTAGAACGCTGTTTATGTAACAATGCTAATTCATTGAAAACCTAGCAAAACATGCATTTCAAGCTGTACAACATGGAAAATGATTTTCAATACAATATACTATACCATATATTACTGAATATATGCCAAAATACTGAATTTTATGATGCATAAATATAGAAATTAAATTTAAATAATTCCTGCTGCCTCTGTCAATTCTCACAGAGCTTTTCACTAATGCAAGAGCTCTCACACTGATCCTTCTATGGGCAAGGGGAAATGTGTAAAGTAGTGCCAGCCCTGAAATAATTTTTCTTTCTACTGCATTCATATCCATGTTTAAATATCACCTGTATAACTAACAACCTTATTCCAAAAAACCAAACAACATTCATTTAAGTAATCTATCATTGGGATGTCGAGTCATAAATCATGCCTTTAAAACGGCTGCATTAAGTCCATCATTTTTTAACCATGTATGGTGATAAATAAAAAAATAAAATAAAATATATTTAAACAAAATATTAACCCTTCCATGCATAACCGTGTCCACACTTATGGAATCAATGTAAGGATATTTTTTAAAATATAAAATATAAAATGTAAATCACAGTCAAATAATCCGAGAGCAATACTGTATATTAGTATAATTTTTTGCAGTTTTTTAGACTATTGTTGTGTATAATAATAATAATAATAATAATAATATTAATAATAATAATAAAATGTGTTTGTTTTCTGGGAAGATTACGTTTAACCTATTTGTATTATGCAACAGTCCAAACTGTGCAAAATTTGTATGTTCAGAAATGATATTTTCTAAAAAAAACCCAAAAAAAACCAAAAAAAACCCTAAATTTAAGTATATTTTAGACATCAGACATTTACACTATTTCAGGCATACTGATTTACCCTAATTTACATTTTAATATTATTATTATTTCGACAGACTCAAAATTCATGCAATTTTAAGTAAATAATGCATATATATAATTATGCACATAGTAAAGTCTCTATATTGAATATCCTTTCAATAGAATGTCTCATGGTGTAATGAAAATAATGTATGGAACAGAGAAAGGGCTTTTGGGAAATGAGCTGTGCATTTTGTTTATGGTCATTTTCTCTGTCTGTCTGATTGAGTGTTGCAGTTTCCTGGACTGTTTGTGATAATTCTACACGGTACATTTTGCTTCACAATAGGCTGCTGTTGGCAGAATGCACATTACAAATGAGATCCATTTGCTAGGATGGTTTCAATGGGCAAACATTCCACACACTTCAAACTACTGTATCAATGTGAGGTACTCTCATCCCGGGTCTTGGATAACTATTATCAACAGCTACCAGAATTCATTTGTGTTTAGGGTTTGAATTCCAGGAAATGCATCACATAGGCATCTGTGAAATTGTCCCTGAATAGTTCTTGATTGGGATTAAGCAATCATCGTGTAGTGATGACAAATGTAGCTCTTTTATAGTGATAACACTGATTATTTATAAGTGTCATGTCAATGCGGGTATTGGCATCCAACTACAACACCCATAACACAGTATGGCCTAGAAACACAGCCAACACAGACTTTACAACTCACACACTCATTGTCCATTTCACACTCTCCTGATTACTGATCATGCACACCTGGACTTAATTTCTTCACCACCACAGTATACAACAATCAGCCATAACTTTAGATATATTAGGCAGTGAACAGTCATTTCTCAAAATTGATCTGTTGTAAGCAGTGTGAAGCAATGTAAAGTATGTGCTTGTGTTTTTAAGCAATTCATTGTGTCATAGTCTACCTTTTTTAATGTTGTTCTGGATTTCATATTTCTGCTCTTGTCTATCCCAGTTAAAGCTCATTGAGTCTTAGCAAATTTCCAGAATCAAGTCATCAAAAAGACTTTGTGAACTGCTGTGTGCCTCTGTCAACTTAGGTTATTATTGTGTAGAACTGCAACCAGACACATATAGATTCATCTATTTTCTACACCACTTAACCTACAAAGGGTCACAGGAGAGCCTGAAGCCTATCCCATGGAACTTGGGGCACAAGGTGGGGCACACCCTGGATGGGGAGCCAACCCATTGCAGGGCACAAACACACACCTGTTCACAAACTATGGGCAATTTGGAAATGGACTACAACGCATGTCTGTGACTGGGGGAGGAAACCAGAGTACCCGGAGGAAACCCCTGAAACATGTGGAGAACATGCAAACTCTTTGCACAAAGCTTGTAGGTGGGATTCCCACCCCCATCCCTGGAGGTGCAAGGTAAACCTGGTAACCACTAAGCCACCATGCCCTGACACAAAAAAATATTGTACATTTATTATTAGTTATTGTTTTCTCTTGTATCCACTGCTTGAGGGTAATTTCTACAGTATATAGAGGAACTGCTAAAGTATGTACATGTAACCATGATCCTATCCAAACACAAGTAAGAAAGACTTAGTTCATTGAACAACATGGATAGCTCACAAGTTTTCAGCTCATTTATTTAAATTAAATGATTTTAAATTTGGTTCTGAAAAAGGGTGTGAGTGTGTAGTTGGGCCCTGTGATGGGTTGGCACCACATCCAGGGTGTCCCCTGGGATAGGCTCCAGGCTTCCCTGCAAACTTGTGCAGGATAAGAGGGACGGAAAATGGATGGATGGATTCCTGAAAAAATTTTCAGATATTTGTATAACCCATGGCTGTTCTACAGTTCTGAAAATTGACAGGCTTAGCCAGGTTAAAATAGCTGCCATTAGGTCCACAAGTCCACAAGAAGAAAGAACACCCATTCAGAAAATATCAATCAATATTAATTACATTCGCTAAGGAAAGTTATATTTAAAAAAGAATAATAATATGCATAATACCATATGCAAGTTTTCAGTCTCAGTCAAGTATCAGAACATAGAAAACATAGCATTACATCCTAACAAGCAATCTAGTCAAGCAGGTGAAGAGTTCTAAGGAAGCTCAACAATCACAATATTATAATCAACTATAAAAATCTGACTATGATTTTGTCTTAGGAACATGAAAGAGTGGCCCATCAGAATTCCTCAATCACTGGAGAGAGAGAGCAAATGGAGTCAAGGCCAAGTCAGAGGAAAGGATTAACTATTCATAGAAGAAATGCTTCAGTGGTTCATTAAATTAAGCAATGTTCGGCGTTCCAGAGCATTCCGATAACTTTCATTGCTTCAGTTCAGCACCCAAATCTGTTGTCATTAAAATGAGTCACGTTAATTACTGCGGGGGAGAAAATGTCCCTTGCTTTTTTTTTTTTTTGCTCAAAATGCCAAAGAGTTCATCTTTAATTACTTGGGTGAGGTTAAAACCTTAACTGTACAGTCAAGGCTTTGTGAATTTCTTTGATTTTTCTGAGAAGAGCAAAAGACCATAAAAGAGCTTTGGAATAATTCGAGTGCTGGCGCTAATTAGCTTTTCAGCAGCCGAAGGACTTGGAATTGGTTCATGCAGTGGAATGTACCCGGTGTTCCTTGTTCAATGAATCATATCAATGGCACAGAATATCAGCAAAAGTCTCTTGTCAGTGATGATGGACAAGTTGAATCTGAAGTCTGGGTTTTACTGGGTTGTTATTTACATCTTTATATGAATACTAAGTCCTTAAAAACCTTTAGGGTAGAAAAAAGCTTTGGTCCACCTGCATATCATGTGCTTGAACTGAGTGATGACCAATACCAGTTACTACCATTTCATTATCCTTTAGTCTTTGATGTATAGTATCTCACAAAAGTGAGTACACTGCTCACATTGTTGGAAATATTTGATGATATCTTTTCATGTGACAACATTGAATAAATGACACTTTGCTACAATGTAAAGTAGTGAGTGTACAGGTTGTGTAATGGTATAAATTTTCTGTCCCCTCAAAATAACTCAACATACAGCCATTAATGTCTAAACCACTGGCAACAAAAGTGAGTACATCCCTAAGTGAAATTGTCCAATTTGGGCCCAATTAGCCATTTTCCCTCCCCGGTATCATGTGACTTGTTAGTGTTAGAAGGTCTCAGGTGTGAATGGGGAGCAGGTGTGTTAAATTTGGTGTCATTGCTCTCACACTCCCTCATACTGGTCACTGGAAGTTCAACATGGCACCTCATGGCAAAGAACTCTCTGAGGATCTGAAAAAGAGAAATGTTGCTCTACATAAAGATGGCCTAGGCTATAAGAAGACCCTGGCACTGAGCTCAATGAACTGTAGCTCTCCAGTGCCGGCAGCACTCAGGCAGCCCAAGACCATGACACTCCCAACACCATGCTTTAGTGTAGGCAAGACACACTTGTCTTTGTACTCCTCACCTTGTTGTTGCATCGTGCAGTTGTGTGAGGCAGCGACAAATGTATACTGAAACTGTGAGATTTATTAGGGCTACAATTCCACAAATTATCAGCATAATCCTAAACATAGGTCAATACACCAGTAGACCATAATAAACAATGGTTGTTCATTAATGAGGTCAAAAAGACAGGCAGAAATCAAAAACTACTACAAGTGAGAAGCTTGGACATAATTAAGTAAGGATCAGAAATTCACGCACACAATTTCTTGATGAGACAGTGAAACATCAGGGTTTAAATAGGAGTAATCAGAATGAAACCCATAACAGGGAACAACAATCAGAGAACATACCAAAGACAGGACAAGGATGGAAACCAAAACAAACATGTATTCACCTTGGGAATCATGATGAACTCAGAGTGGGAGAAACAATAACATTTGTTTATCTACTGTATTAAAAAATTAAATTATGTAGTGTATGTTCATTTACAAACTACCCTGATATTGAGGCAACACATAATGCCAATGTACTTCTGAAAAACACCTGATTCAAACATCTGGGCACCAACTTAAACCACCTGTACTCTAATAAACTGTAATGAATTAATTTCATAGTAGAATTGAAAGCTGGCACCAATTCCCAACACATCTCATCTCTGGCCTGTAGTCTTTACTGTTTGCCAGGGGTTAAATCACGGCTCATCCAGCTTTGGTTCATGTGAACAGCAAGCCGAGCTGAACTCTGGCACTATAATTTGATGGAAATGTAAATCACCACATAACAGAAATGGTGATGTAATGCAAGTTCACACTACTTTCTGCAAAAGTACATTTCTTCAGTTAACTCCTGTGTGTATACACTTGATTGTTAAGACAAAGTGTGTACCACCTCTTTATTCTTAATTTTAAACTCTGGTATAACCATCAAGTCTGTCTGTATCATCTAGGTAGCTAATCTAATCATCAGGCAAACAAATTTGTGCATGATCAATACTTAATTATTGGGTAAGATTATCATGTATATCATTCCAAGTTTGTTTACATGAAGCTGACCATTTAAGTCAGCAGTACTGTTAGAATCAACTTAAGTGATTTTGAGCATTTACATTCCAACCTCTCACTACCTACATTTACATGCAGCTTAATAATCCATAAAAGCGCACCTATTATGGTTTTGAAACTTGCCTAATTTTGTTTTAGAGGTCTCATACAATAGATTTACATGCATACAAGGTCAAAAAACACTTTAATATTCTCATAATTTAAATTGCAGCATTACTTTTTTTTTCCCCAGTGTCAAAAATGACTCATTAAATTATCCTTTCTAAAGGATTCATTCTAAACTCCTCCTTTCTGAGAGCATACTCTGCTCTGATTGGTGAGATGTCCCAGTCTGTTGCGATTGGTCTACCAATGTCAGCGCGTGTCGTAAAGGAAATGCCCACTACCATAACGACTTTCAGCACCGTCTGAAAAAACTGAAGATGAGAGGTAGGGGTGTAACGAGGTGGGTAATCAGATAATGCATTACCGAGAAAAATAACAGCTTGATGTGATAAAGCTGTCTAGTAAAGAAACATAGTTCGGATTGTTCTGGCTTAACCACTGGTCATTTAAGCAATATGACATGAGCAAGAGTTTGAGTATACTGAATATCGGCATGTCTGTGATTCAATGTAGAGACAAAGCTACAGGCGGGAGTGTTGTAGTTAATCACAGCCATGCCAACATTCAGTGTAACTGTAACTGCGAGTGTGATATTGCTTTTATACACCCGTTCTATAAACAAGAAATTAAAATAGAGTAACTGACATTTCAGGCACAATATGTTCACTTTATTTTTTGCTCTGCTGGTAGAAATAGATCCCAGAGAAGCTACACTCACTTTATCACTCACTTAAGTGTTGTTCTGGCCCATGCATTTGCCAGAACAAGCTAACCTGCTAATGTTAGTTATATGAGTGATACCTTTAACATTGAGTGGTAACTTTAACGTTGTTGATTACATTGCTGGATGTTTATAAATCACTGGGACTGTTGAATAATCTATTTATTTAGATAAAATAGTCTATTGCCATATTTTATACAGTTTATGATCTCAGTACTACGCCAGTGCAGCCTACCAATAGCCCAAGCCAGTACTGCAGTGATTGGAGTTGAAGCTAACGCTAATTAGCAACAAGGTGTCCCTTTTTTCCCAGGACAACTTCTCAAATCTTCCACCGAAAATTGCTGTACTGGAAACCAAAATCCATCTGTTAGAAGTGAATGTGTAAGTGAATGAATTATGTGGGAACGAAACTACTTTACCATGGACTCAAAATAGTTGATAAGAGCATGCTAATACACAGCTAATTAGCACTAACAAGACTACCAAGAACCAACAGACCTGTGTACCATGTAATAAATCTAAAAGTGGTAGTCCTCCCTGGAACTCTCTTGGTGCTAAGCCTAAGAGTAAATTATTTCCCTGAGAAATGGGAGGCAGAAAAGGCAGAGCCCAGCACCCTGATATTTGTTATGTGACTAGCTGGCCTGCATTATCATCCAGGCAGAGTGCCTCTTTAACCCCTGTTCTTAGCAAGACACAGCTGTGGACAGCTGCAAAAGGGAGATTTAGCAACATACCTCCACAACAACTCAGTGTGCAACTACAGAACAGATTTGCACCACTGTTGCAGGACCCTGGATCTCCATCTAAATGACCTGGATAACATCCCATCCTCACATAGCAGGGTAAGAAGTGAGAGTAAATCAGAAAGTAAAAGGCTACATTGATAGTTAATGACTGGGCCTCAAACTCTGATTTTGGGTGACTTTGTTGTAAAAGATATAAGAAGCATGTGCAGTAAGAACAGCAAAATACTCTGCTTTCTGAAGGAAATGGTTTCTGACTTGGCAGAAAGAATCGTGCATATCATTATTGCACATACAACTGTGAATAACATCATACTGCACATAAGGACCAATGATGTTGTGAAGGAACAATCTGAAGTGTTGAAACGGGAATTTATTGATCTATTGAATACAGTCAGCTAGCTGAATGCTGAGGTGTTTATCAGTGGCCCTCTTCTACCAATCAAACAGGAGTTGAGAGATTCAGCAGATTGTTGGCACTGGACAAATGGCGCTCAGCAGCATTTGCCATCTATTCAGTGCACTTTATTGATAATTTAATTTTTTTCTGGGACTGCAGACATCTTTTTAGGCACATGGACTTTACAAATCAGGAATAAAATTGTTCAGCTCTAACCTATTTTTCTTCCTGCATCACTCATCTGTTCCCTCTGACAAGAGGAGTCAAAACAAGGAAAAGACATAACACACCTTGAAGGAGAGCCACCTCAGACGGAAGAGAGTTCTGATCGTGGGAGATATCAGAGCCTGTAGGAAGAGTCTCCATCTCCCTCACTAATAATCTCCTGTGAAGATTCACCTTCTTCACCCATCCCAAACTCCATCCAGGTCACTCTTATCTCCAGACACCCTTTCTCCCTCATCGCCCCTCTTGGAGTTCACTGACGTGATGAAAGAGCTGATCAGTGCTGGGACCAATATCATGTCCCACCCCTTCCCTCTCCCTCCTCCCATTTTCTCTCCCATAGATTCCCCTCAGCATAAAATTGCAACCTCAAAGTGCAAGAACCCTTCCCCCTTCCACAATGGTGTCAGAATCGTTCTCTGTCTCCAGAGCCTGATATAAGCACAGAACATTCAGTTATTTATGTACAAAATACAGCAAGCTCTAGCTGATATGTGCTTAGTCCAGGTGTGCCAGTAGCGTTTTTAATTCCTGTCATGATCAGTAATAGGAAAAAGAATTGTGAATCCACTAAGAAACAGGAAGCACTCAAGAAAATTTCCAAATTAGCAAATGTAGCATCAATTCCTTGCCAGCAAGTCTGTTGCAAAAAAAATGGGCCAGATAATATTTTTGATTCATTCAATTTAGTTTTATTAAATGTTATGTCTTTAGCATGAAAAACATTTTTAATATTTTTTTTTAAATCACGCACAATCTTAAAGTTTATGTTTTTAACCAAAACTTGGTTAGACCAAGATAACAGTGCAGCTGATCTTATTGATTCTACTCCTCCCAACTTCAGTTTTGTAAATGAAGCTAGAGTGCATAAGAAAGGAGGTGGAGTTGCCATTTTGTTGTTTGACTCCTTGAAATGCAAGAAGTTGTCTTTTTTGGAAATGTTGCTTCTTTTGAATAGGTGGCTCTTCTATGGATTCCTCTTCTCAAGTTATATTTCTAAATATCTACAGACCAGCTAAATACTGTGCGACCTTTTATGATGACTTTACTGAGCTGCTGTCTATGGTGTGTATTGACTTTAACTTTGTAGTTATTATTGGTGATATTAGCATCCATGTTGACAACCCCCAGGACAAATTGACTAAAGAATCCCGTGGTGTTATAGATAGCTATGGACTCATTCAGCATGTGACAGAGACCACAGACAGTAAGGGGCATACTCTTTACTTAGTCATCTCCAAGGTTCTGAACATTTCCAAGGTTGTAATGGCTGATGTTGTTCTCTCTGATTATTCTGTGTTTTCTTTGAGCGTGCTATCTCTGTGCACAGTGAAATATATATTCAGGCTTTCTCTTCCATACCTACCCTTTCATGGGTCTCAGTTAATGAGCTTGTAGATAATTTCAATTATAAAATTACAAATGTTATTGATACCATTGCACCCACTAAGGTAAAGTTGGTCTCTTGAAAAGAGAATATCTCAAAGGGTAAATGTCATTCTGTTAAGAATAGAAAAAAAGAGCATGTTGAAAAGCTGAATGCAGGTGGCAAAAAGCAAATCTCTAGGTAAATAACTTCTATCCACTAGGCCTGCATTGAATTTGCCTCCTTCTTCACTAACAAAATTATAAAAATTAGACAAGCAATCAGTGCCTGCATATCATGAACAGGATATGTGTTATCCCTGCATCCACTTAATATCAATTAAAATATTATGACACAATTTGATTCTATCAGTCATAAAATCCTGGAGGACAATATACAACATCTGAATTCCACCTCCTGTTGCATTCATATTTTGCCAACAGGCTTTTTCAAAAATGTTTCTAATTGCAACAAATTGCCAACATGTCCCTTCTCTTAGGTGTCTTGCCACAGGCCCTGAAAACTGCAGTCATTAAGCCACTCTTAAAAAAAGATCTAGACATGTCACTAATGAGTAATTATAGGCCATATCTAACCCCCCGTTTTTAAGTAAAATCACTGAAAAAGCAGCTTTTCAGCAGCTGAACAACTTCTTGTCACTTGTTTTGATGTCTTCCAGTCAGGATTTCGAACCCACCATAGCACTGAGTCTGCTCTCGTTGAGGTCTTCAATAACATCCATTTAAACACAGACAATGGCAGAATTTCAGTCTTAATTTTATAGGATCTCAGTGCTGCATTCGATACGGTCGACCACAACATATTACTAGACCGACTGGAAAACTGGGTGGGACTTTCTGGCACAGAACAAAACTGGTTTGAATTCTACTTAAAGGACAGGGACTACTTTGTGTCTATATTTCATTATACATGTAAGCTGACAAAAATGACTTGTAGAGTTCCCCAAGGTTCCCTTCTGGGGCCTCTTCTGTTAAACATATACATGCTTCCACTAACTCAGATTATGAAAAACAACAAAATATGTTACTACAATTATGCAGACAACACACAGATTTATATAACCATATCACCAGGGAACTATAATCCCATAAATGCGCTGAGTAGCTGCATTGAACAAATCAATGATTGGGTGTGCCAGAATTTTCTTCAACTAAACAGAGATAAAACTGAAGTCATTATTTTTGGAGCTAAGGAAGAAAGAATAAAAGTCAGAGCTCAGCTTCAATCTGTAATGTTAAAAAGTACAAATCTTGGTGTAGCCATGGACTCAAACATGAATTTCCTCAGTCACATTAAGACGATTACAAAGTCAGCCTACTATCACCTGAAGAATATATCGAGGATTAAAGGACTTATGTCTCAGCAGGATCTGGAGAAACTTGTCCATGCATTTATCTTCAGTCGGCTTGACTACTGTAATGGTATCTTTACAGGTGTTCCTAAAAAATCGATCAGACAGCTGCATCTGATTCAGAACGCTGCTGCTTGAGACCTCACTAAGATCAAAAAAGTGGATCCCATCACCGCAGTTCTAAGGTCTTTACACTGGCTACCTGTCTGTCAGAGAATTGATTTTAAAATACTGTTGATGGTTTATAAAACACTGAAATGGATTAGGGCCAAAATACCTTTCTGATCTTTTGCTACATTATGAACCTTCTAGACCTCTCAGGTCATCTGGGACAGGTCTGCTGTCTGTCCGCAGAGTCAAAACAAAACACGGAGAAGCAGACAGATTAACAGAGAAATTGAGAGACAAAAAGAGAAGGAGAAATGAGAGAGCAGAAAGAAAATTAAAGAAAGGAGAGGGAGTAGGGTGAAGGGGAGAGGCAGGATAGAGAGAGAGTAAAAGAAGAGATTAAGAGAGGGAGAGGAGAGAAAGGTAGCGGAGAGAATATCCTGTTTTTATATTCTGTTTGACTTTTTTTTGTTGTATTTAATGTCTTTTTATGTTTCCCTATGTTGTTTTTGTGTTTTATGTGAAGCACTTTGAATTGCCTTGTTTAAATGTGCTATACAAATAAATTTGCCTTTCCTTGCCTTGACTTATAGGCCACCGGGTACCTGGTTAGCTGGCTTACATTGATTTGCACGTTCCTGTTAAAGGTGCTTCCTGTGAAATTGGCGTCCGTCCCTTCTTCCATTTCATCTACAAATAACAAGCTTTCAGGTTTGGAGTCAAAAGTTATAGTCCTAAAAAATGTTTTGTGTTCTTTTTAAATCAAACTTTACTGAGTAATTTTATAACAGATTACAAACACTCATTTACAGTTTACAAGATTGACATAGACAAACACAAATTATACAATCAATAGACACATCAACATTCCCATATATTTGCATATCACGAAAAGTTTCAGATCTTTAAAGTCCATGGATACTATTTTTTTTATTCGTCTGTCCTTTCTCTTTTCAATTCACTCTTAGTCTGTTTAAGAACCATCTCTGCCATGTCTGCAACTGATGTCACATTAACCCTTCTGAACTAGGAAGTGGAATTTTACATGGACAGGTGGAGTGATATGCACCGTGAAACATCTCATTTATACTAAATATAAGCACTCTTGGAATGGCGCTCATCCAGTCAAATTATTGGCCAAATAACTGCTGTATAAAATCTATTATTTTCTATTCTGATAAAACTCTCTTCTATTCTAAGGGTATTCAGAAAGTCTTCCTTCATCATGCAACAAGTTTTGATATGCAAATGATCATTATGATTCAATGAATATACAAATTAGTCCATGACATCATCTATTGACTTCTAGCAACTTTTTTGAGCATGCATTAACTACTTTCCCCTGAAAAGACCTGACAGCATGGAATGGAAACTCATTTTAATAATAAATAAATAAACTGGTGCTCTTTCCATAATGTAAGTCTTCTCCACCTCTTAAATCCCAATTGTGCTGTCTGATCATTTAATAGCTTGAGGTTTAGATCCGATTCTGCCTTAGTTGTAAGTCGATTTTTAATGAAGGCAGCAAATAAATAAATGTAAATAGATTTTTCTGCCTCTCTCCTCCCTGTTTTTCTAGAAGGTCCTTTTGTCCTTGGCATTTCTCTTCTCACATTGGCATTTCCTTTTAATGCTGAAAGCATCTCTGCTCCTTCAATTCTCCTCACTTTTCCTCCAGTGCATCTGCTTCTTGACCGCAGAGTTCAATTAACAGAGACAGTCTTTTTCACAATCACTCACCAGTGACTCATAATGACTCTGAGGGCAGAGTGGCAATCAATAAGTCATGTACACCTCACTCTGAGCAGCTTGGAATAGAAAGGAGCAGAAAAGCGAATGACACTCTGTAAAGCTCAGTGAAGAACCTCTGTAGAGTATTACTGAGTCAAAATAAATAAATAAATAAATAAAGTACTGGTAATTTGCGTCTGTATATATACAGTCTAGTTCCATCACATTCTCGAAAATTCTCCGTAGAGGCTAAAATCTACCACTCAAAATGTAACACTTGCTTTGTTTACTGCCTGCTGCTCTCTACGTAAGCATTCATAAAACTTTGAATATGACTTACTGTACAAGCAAGTGTTGTGTAAGCTTTATGTATGGTTTACATGATACTTGTTTCATCACTGAATCATAAGATTGACCACCATATTTTTGCTTTAATGCCATAACAGCCTATGTCCTATGTATGCTTTATGTTTTATGGCAGATATGATACAACATTTTTGGAAACTGCCATAATGTACATTATTTTATGAAACAGCATTGCTGAATTCTCAAATGTGATTATTCAGAAGGTGTGGAGTAATCTTCTATAAAAGCAGCTCTAAAAGTCAACATTAAGGCAAATCGCATATTTATATTAATGCACTAAAAACATGTGGGAGGACATGTTTACTTCATATTTTACACCATTTCCAGTGTTAGCAATTTGTAATAGCCACATGTAAAGCTGTTCCTTTCATGAGAAAATCTGCGGGACAGAGTGCTTTGTGGTTTTTCGGTAGCATGACAAGCTTCAAGAGAGCAATAGAGAATAAAGGAAGCTTACAAGATATGAACTGTTTATAGCTATGATAAAGTAATTGATAAAAGGGAAGCATATTGCAGGAATGATCCCTAACATGAAAAGGAACTAAATGGACAAAAAGTATGATGAGTCATTCTTTAATAAATAAAAAAAATTGTTGGTGTTGCCAAATTCACATGGTGTAAGAATATGGCACCTGGGGGTTTGGGCATTCAAATCCCGCCTCCAATCTGTGTGCTGAGTTTGCATGTTCTCCATGTCTTTCAAGTACTTCGATTTCCTCTCCCAGTCCAAAGACATGCATTAGATTGGCATTTCCAAATTGTCCATAGTGTATGAATGTGTATGATTGTGCTCTGCAATGGGTTGGCACCCCATCCACGGTGTCCCCCGCCTTGTACCCCAAGTCCCCCGGTATAGGCTCCATGCTCCGCCACAACCCTGTTTAGGATAAGCAGTATAGAAAATGGATGGATTTCTCACCTAAAATCCTACTGTCTTTGTTTTAAAGAGTGTGAATTCATTACTGGATTATAATGAAATTGTGCATTTCTGATCAAATAGGAAGCAACAACTTCTTCTTAAACTATGAGTATGAGACTGGTGTTAAAGTTTGCTTGGGGAACACAATTAGCTGAATTGAGAATTGACTATTCATCAGTTGAGCACATCTGTTACTGTGAAGGTTTCTAAAACCAGAGGACTCGAAAGTCTTCCCATGTAGCAACACTTAACGCATGTAAGGGTTCTCAGTGTGCTGTGATTGAAGACAAATGATGACAAATGACAAATGAAGAGATGTCGGTTTACACACACACGCGCACGCGCACAGACACACACGCTACTCTCGAACTCTTGCTATGCTGAGACTCATAAGGTCATATGTGTCAATCAAAGTCTGCTATCCCAACTGCTAGGGCATCAGTTTCATGTGCAAAGCATATGGTTAGAGTATTGTAGCAATTAGAGCTTCATGTAACAGCATGACTCTGGCACAGTGTAATTGCATACTGTACATTTCTCTCTCTCCATATACAAGCCCTGAAATGCAATGTAAGCATTTTAAATGTATTTATTATTATTATTATTATTATTATTATTATTATTATTATTATTGTTGTTGTTGTTGTATAAAATGTGACCTCATTCAAAGATTTCAAAATTTCTTTTTTTTTATGTACAGTATCAGGCTTCTGTCCTACCACCACATATTGGTAACACCAGTCTTTATTTATGGACTTTATTATGAATATAATTTAATCCTTATACTGTGTTTATAAAATGTCCACAGTCTATATAAAATGCCCAGACAGATATTTAGGTAAACCAACACTTTAGGTGTAGACACCCAGAGATTTTCACATAAATATTGTTGTGTATATATAGGATTTATGAATATTCTATGACCATTATGATAAAAAAAAGACTACTAACAATTGTTTTGCTTTGTTGTTTAGGAAAACTAATATCATTGTGTCAAGTTAGGTCTCTTAAAGACTCCTTTATTCCTCATTAATGCAAGTTGCTATTTGAATGAAATCTTTGACGTCACAACAGTGGAGCAAATGGGGTCTAAAGAGATATATTACAATTTCATTTGTGGACATTCAACTCAAAACACTAGGAAATTATTTTGTCACAAAGTTGAAAACAACTGAGAAATCTTTTATTAGCTTTTAATAATGGACGAAATAAAACCAGGGCTTGGTGACAAGCTCCTTGGCTTATTGAAGCATGCTGAATGTATGAGGCCACACATTGTCTCTGATATTCTTTGACATGGCTGTCGTCTTCCATCTTTAGCTGTGTTTTCTGACCTTCCCTCATTTCCCACAATGATATGATGGACAGGCGGTCAGCAGAGGCCTGCAGCGGCTTAAGATTAAAAATTGGATAAGCGCTTACTGATGCTTGAATGGAGATCAGTCAAAATCCATTTAGACTGGAAGACATGTCGAGTGACAGGATGTGAAAACCACACTATGTGCAGCCTGACATAGAAACATTTTAAGCATGCATGATTTTACTGCTGGTGATTCACACGTCATAATTTTCATGGATTTTTTATTTATTTGTTTGTTATTTAATTTTTTTTATGCTTGCTAATAGTGATTCAACTGTAGTTAAAAAATAAAAAAAAAGAAACAGAGAAGATGGAGGCGTGAATCGTTTATGTAGTACACACAATGTGTGACAGTCTGGGAATCAAATTTCTTAGTACATGTAGTCAAAGTACGTTATGGTCTATCTAATACTAAAAATCTAAAATTAAAAAAAAAATCTAACTGCTGATACGTCAGTCTCAGATCAGTGACTTTGTGATTATTATTTCATTATATTTTCAAATTGTTGCTGGAACTTTGGTTTGCCCCCAAACTGAAATAAAAAGCAGCGTCTCTTCTTTACTCCAGTGCCTTTTCAATCGTTTGGATGCCAGGTTGTGAAATGAGTGTGATGATATGGCTGTGTGACAAACATCTGGATTAATAGAACATACAGTCCACTAGAAATGTGCTCCTCCTGTGGTCATTTTATTGTTGTCCAGATGTGAGATTTTTATCACTGGGGAGACTGTAAAAAAACACTTCAAATTTTTAAATAGCTTAAGTCACTCAGATCCTTATCAATATCCTTATACCCGTTTTTCCTACTTTCAACACATCACCTTCAAAAACTGACTGTTTACATTCTGTCTAAAATGTCCCACCCCTTGACAGGTGCCATTGTAACAAAATAGACAATTTTATTCACGTCAACTGTTAGCGGTTTTAAAGTTATGGCTGATCATTTAATTCTGTTTAAAAAGCATCTCAGGGTGATTCCTCAAGAAATTGGTTGAGAAAATGGCAAGATACATTTCTGGAAATTCAAGGCAAAATGGGTGTCTACTTTGAAGATGCTAAAATACTAAATTATTTGGATTTGTTTATCACAACATAATTACCATAGTTCCATTTGTGTTATTCCAGAGTTTTTGATGACTTTTTTATTATTCTAAAATGTGGGGGACAAAATTAAAGTAAAGAATGAGTGTGTCTAAACTTTTTATTGGTAGTCTATATGGAGAAAGTCTACAGAAGATACATCAGCGAATAGAAATTTTAAGATAATTTCCATCATTCTTCTCCCAGTTTCAGCTCTCTTGCACAACTTTTATTATTGCTCCATTTTGACCTCTCAAAAGGTACTCTTCAAACAAAACTAGGTCTAAACAGGAGAAAGAAAGTCTAGAGATCTTGAGTTCAAAAGCTCAAAAGGTGCCCTCGCATCAGTGCTGAGGCGGCTCAACCCTTGCTCTGTAATTAACTTCTTGAGGTCACCCTGCTTGCAGTGACTTGTATGAGCAGCTCCCCGAATCTCTGGATGAATCCGGCAATATGTGCAAAACATGTGTACCTTCCCCCAGGCCAAACAACAAGCTGTTAATAAATTCTGTGCATGTGCATAGAATATGAATTTGGTGTTTTCCAGCCTCAGGCTTCAAGTCACCTTAGGAGAAACCCTGGTCTGATCAGGTGCTGGCCTGGTTGGCTAAAAAAAGCGACCAGATGCTAGTGTGTCAGTGGTAGGTTCTTGTTTTCAACCACATTTCTTATTCCCAGTTATAGGGAAGGAATATTAAGTGATTTCTCAATTCTTGTTTCCAGTTGTTATTTTCCTCAATGGATTCATGTTTAACCTTGTTGAAGCAATTTGTGTTTTTTTCCCTCATTAATGTGAAATAGCGATTCAAGGTAAGGTTCAAGGAAAATATAAAAGGTTAAAGAATATCAGGGTGGATGTCTTTTGAATGTAAGATTAGCAGCATATTCAGCAAGCTGCAGTATTAGATAGGGTAAGAATGCGATAAAAAGCTTGCTCAGTTTGAGGTCATCTTCCATCTCAGAGGGTCTTTGTTTATTCAAAATGGCCTGTTTAATTTCTGTCTTATTCTTGACAGTATTTTGAGGATATAATAAAATTTTTGACAAAATACTTTTGTTCAGTGATCTAGGCCCCTTGAAACCGTTCATTTTTGTTAGGAGTAGGAGCCCACATGCCTTCTACACTATCCAATCAGCACCCAGCATCCTAGATTCAATGACCATGAACTTGTCACAATCACCTCATTAGCTGTTAATGATTCAATATGAATTCAGACATAACTATGTGTCATGACTTTACAAGACCTTTTTATTATTCTATTGGTTTACTCCATGTTTTGAACCCTGCCACTTTATATCATTGCTGTTTTTCTGAAGTTGCCTGTTTACCCATGTGCACACCCTGATCAATATTTTGTTAAGCATTTCCAGCACATGCCAATAGCTGGCACAACTGGCACAAGTTCTCTGAAACTGGACAGTTGAAGATGAACATTGATGCAAATATTAACTGAAGCTCTTGACTTGTATCTGCATGATTTTATGCATTGCACTGTCAGATTTAGTCAGTTTGTCTTGCATTGCACCTGAATGATGTTCCCACTGCCGCTGTAGATTTATGTCAACGTTAAAAGCAACAGACTAAACCATTTGTCATTTTCATTACTTTTTTTATGGATTATCTTAACATGTAAGCCAAGTTTGGGAATAGCCAATAGTTTCTAGTTCTCTCCAGAGCCTGGTTAAGCATGAGAGGTTTTACTGTTTACTGTTTACATTTACTGTGCACTTTCCCTTTGAGAGATGGATATGGTAATGTAGATTCATCAAACACTTTAGGGCATCTCAAAAGCATAGGAAGCATGAAGAGGCTAAATAAACATAAAAGGTAAAGGTTGTTTTGGTCTCCAATTTTAGGCTTTCACAAAATTGGGTGGTTGGAAGGCCGGATTTTCGGCCCAATAGCTCAACTTATATTCCCTCTCAAAGCCTCAAATGATTCAGTCAGCCCTTTTAAATGGGAACATTATATGTCCACAAGTTTTCTGTCTACCATATTAATGGCATTATTCCACCCTCATCATTGGTAATTAACAATAATTAACAGAAAACTTTTGGGTGCCAAAAATCTGTTAAAACTTGTAATTCCAATTTATATTTATATATCTATTCCCATCATTACAAAAAGCCCTAAAGCGGGACTCTCTTTTCTAGCATTTGTCCTGCGGTGCGGGGTTCGCTGCTTGGCAAGTCATTCACCACTTGATCCAGATCAGGGCATCCTCAGGGGTGGCATTGAATTGTTTCATGTCTTCTATGATCTGATCCATCCACCTCTTCTTTGGGCATTCCACATGGTCATCATCCATCTGGGCTTAAGTGCAGTGCCCTCCTGGAAACTGACTCCTCACTGTTGCGGACTACATAGCCATACCAGTGGAGATGCATTTCTCTCATCATCTTGGTGATCTGGGCTACTCCAAGCACCTCCCTTACATCCTTATGTCTTGATCTATTTGGATCAGTCTGAGCGACCATCGAAACATGAACATTTCCATGGTATGGAGGGGCCACACCTGATGCTGATGTTTCCATGCTGATGTTTGGTGGATGCAGGCCAACACTCCACTCCTTATAGTGCAACTGGGCTTATAACACTCTTGTAGATTTTTGCCTTGAGACAGTTTGTTATTCTCCGATCGCAGAGGGCACCCCGGATGAGCTCATGGGACATTTTGTCAAAGGCCTTCTCCAAATCTAGAAACACCATATGAATCTTCCTGTTCTTCTCCCAGAATTTCTGCATTAGTAGCATCAATGGCGTTGGTGGTTCCACACCCTTTGACAAATCCACACTGGTTAGGTGTGATTCTGATTCTGATATTGTTTCTGAGGCGTCTGTCCAGGATCCGCTCAAAGATTTTCATGCTATGGCACAGGAGCTGAATGGGCTGGTAATTTGTGCATTCACTGATGTTACTCTTTCCCTTCCAGATTGGCACAGTGGTGCTGGTTGTCCAGGCTCGGGAAGGCGTGTTATCAGTGACAATCCAGTTGAAGAGTGCTGCAAGGATCTCAGCACCTCATCTTCCCTATAGCTTCCTTAGCTGATATATCATCTGGCCCCATTGCTTTACCATTCTTATACATGTACAGAGACCAGATACAGCTATAACTAAGCTTTCTTATTTCATAGTAACTCTGTATGGCCTTTCTGTTTCATCGTATGCAGCAGTAAAAAACCTTGGTGTGATTATTGACCCCAGTCTTTCATTTGACGTTCATGTAGATAATATTAAAGGATAGCCTTCTTTCATCTCAGAGATATTGCTAAGATAAGAAATATAATGTCACTACACAATGCTGAAAAATTTGTTCATGCTTTCATCACCTCTAGGCTGGATTACTGTAATGCCTTACTGTCTGGTTGTTCCAGTATGAGCATAAACAAGCTCCAGTTAGTCCAGAATGCAGCTGCAAGAGTCTTACTAGAACCAGAAATTATGACCACATCACCCCTATCATATCTACACTGCATTGGCTCGCAGTAAAATTTTGCATTGATTATAAAATACTACTACTGACCTATAAAGCACTGAATTGTCTCACGCCACAGTACCCGAGTGAACTTTTGGGCTTTTATGATCTGCCACGCCTACTTAGATCAAAAGATGCAGGCTATTTGTTGGTACCTAAAATAGTGAAGGCTACAGCACGAGGGAAGAGCTTTCTCTTACAAAACCCCACAGTTATAGAACAGTCTTCCAATTAGTGTTTGTGACTCAGACACAGTCTCTGTGTTTACGTCTAGGCTGAAAAACGATTTGTTTACTCAAGCTTACCATGAATAGACTTTCTTTTATGCAAAGTACACCATCTTTTCCAGTACGGTATAGGAAGTATACCTAACAATCTCTTTACCTCCCTCTCCCTCTCTCCTTCTGTCGAGCTACACATGATATTATGGAGATACCAATGATCCTGGCACTTTCTGCTCTCTGGACCTGCCTGATCCATCCTGATGCCCTACTTTTGGTTGAACTTATCATCAACTGGAGGCTACATTCTGCTACTGAGGGCTCCACACAGTGAGGCAATAAGGCAGTAGATCTCATTTGCCTTTCTAGTGGGTCCAGCTGGTCATACAGATCAGCAAAATGCTTTGCCTTGTCTGTGTCTACTACCCATTTCACTGCTGATTTGAGGGTCTTATGTTGTTTGAGATCGCCAGCCAAGCACAATCAGAACCAGGTATTATAGACCGTCATCTTGGATTTGATGGCTGTAGGACTTCTTCTGTCCACCACCATACTCATTAATCAATGTATCATCTTCCTGGCTTTGTCTTCCCCAATACTTCGGTGGCGGCCTTTTGTCAACGATCTCGATCCAGCATACCTCCACTTGTGTATTGGGGTCAATGCTGAGGGCACTTCCACCACTTGACTTGCTCAAAGCCCATGTGAGGTTGTTTCTATAGGTTGAGCCTTATATCAAGGACAAGCGGCCAGTGCTGGGGGCTAATGCTGTCTGATCTAATGACCTTATCATCTATTGCCAGATTCATGTCTCGGCGTCAGATCATCCTATTATCTGTTTGGGATGAACGTCCACCGCTGGTGTAGGTGATCAGGTGTGTCCTCTTCTTAAAGAAGGTGTAACCTATGGCTAGATCATGGGTATCGCCACAGTCCAGGATAGGGCAGCCATCTTCATTGCTGTCACCAAGTCCTTGCCCTCCAGAGCACTGTTTGTAATCATCTCTTGATGATGTAACCTTACATAATTCAATGTATTATTATTATTTTTTTATGCAATTCACATAAGGCATTGGTGTACATTTCTATTGATTTACAACCTGCTGCGTTATTAGAAACGCATGGCTGAGCAAATTTTTAGAACGGATTTATTTTAGAATTTAGGTTTTGCAACCTAATCTCTGTCTCTAACAATTGCCACATTCAATAATTTAAAAATGTACTGAGAAAAGAACAGAATACTCATGTATTCCAAACTCACTTAAAACACAAAACGAAAAAAAAAAAAAATTAAATTTAAAAATGCATGATTACATAACACATTTTTTAAAATAACATTTTAACAATAAGGCTCTTAAAATGAGACAGACACGGGAGGAAATCTTATCAAGGCTGTTTCTTTTTGGGTTTTTTTATGGAGCAACACTGGAACAATACAGTAAAAGTAATTCTGCTTACAGGGTTTTGTGGTATCCATATGGCGACAGGAGAAAACTGACTGTGTTGGAATTGCATAATTACAAATCGTTGCCTCTAGCAAGACAGATTTAGAGCTTAATTTAGAAATACATGTGACTGAGGTATTCATAAAAACATTTTACAAAAATATGTTTCACATAAACATTTAATGACTGAGTTCAACAGCTGCCCTTAGACTTCCTTAACAAATTTTTGTTAAGGGAGGAGTAAATGTGTTTTCTGTTTTTTTTTTTTTCCTCAGTGCAGAAAAAAAACATAATACAGTGGATAGAGATTAAGTTAAAAAAAAGAATCACTGTCTTCAAAAATAGTTATTTTGAAAGGAACATATTTGAAAGAAACATATGGTGTACTGGGCCATCTTGAGGAAGACAGAGACTGCTCGGTTATTTTGCTTATCAACATTAGCCTTCCATAATTTGCATCATTATACTTTTAAGAAGGTAATGATAACATTTGATTGCACTATATAATAGTCTATGACCACAAAAGAACATCTGCCAGTGGTGTTATTACTGTCCAAATGGGATATACTGAAATTCTATGTATGTCTGTTGGATGGGAAGAGTTGTCCTGTTAGTAAGAATAGGAATCTGTAGATTTTTAATGCATAGTAATTTTTAAAGTTGAATCTGCTGATTTCACTGACCCAAAAAAAGGTTGTGCTTGAGCCAGGATGTGTGACATTCTATGTGCTGTATATTCCAGAGTCAGATGAAATATGGATAAAATGATTGAAGCTCTTTGAGCTTGCAGATAAAAATCCCAAAGATGTCATCAGTGCATCTAAGAAACAGTACGGTCCAATAAATTACCCAGAAGTGCTTTCTTTCCCCTCAGCAAATCCCCAAAGTCATTTTTTAATAATATTCTAAACAATAATTTCCATTAAGACGCCACTTCAAATTGCCTCACACTCCCTAAATCCTTTGCAACTCTCTTTTGGGGAGTGAGCTTGAACGGTTCCAGCTGTGGTACGAACACCCTCATGCCACCAAACATCTGGAGGACTGTTTCCCTTTTCACAGAAACATCTGGCTGCATGTTCATTGGTCAAAAAAGTTTCAATAGAGACCTAAGTTGTGAGCAGAAGTGTTGTCATCAAGGGATTTTATGTGTTCTTTAAACTGTTATAGAAGCTTTGTTGTCAATAAAAGTATTATATGAATATAAATGAATATAAACTCTGCTCATAACCCTTGCGTAGGAGTGGAAAAATCACATTATGATCACCATACAAGTCAACATTATGGTGTTCAACAAATCAATTTACACTTTTTTCCAGAGCTATTTTTTTTCTTGCTTATTGTTCAGAATTCAGTAGGACATCTTGTAGGCGTTCAACTTTTAAGCAAACATCAGATGTGTGAATTGCTTTGCAAGTGGTAAAATTGTTTGCACATGCAGTTTAATTGCAGGCAATGCCATAGGAAATGTGATAAACTTCTTTAATGGGGTCTCAGGTCACAATGAACCATTTGAAATGTGCTAAAATGCTTTGGTTGGTTGAACAGTTGATATCTGGTCTCTAAATTGCCTGTATACTATGTTAAGGCATCCTTATAAATTGGTGCTTAATGTAGTTAGAGCTTAGAGAAATCCATCAGGCTCTATATCATGCTCCTGCACTATAACCTTGGATGGAGATGGCAAAGGGAAGAATAAGCAGTGCCATTTCTCATGCTGATTAAATATTTGTCATTGGGAGACTGTGAGCGCAAATACAGTATCTAGTTAATAGCTGAAAATAGAGGTAAGAGTCAAGGGAAATGTTAAAAAAAAGTCACATACCTTTACCTTCCCTACTTCGTGTGAGTGCTCCATCTATCCAGCACATCAAGATGCATGGCTGTGAATGTCACGCTCTGAGCATGGAAATGTCAAAGAGGACGAGGGTGAGGTATAAAGCGTGGTATCCAGAAAGCAAATGGATGTAGAGGATCTTATTACTGAGAGTTATTATGTAAAGCAGAAATAGCTTTCTAATATCACACTTGCAATGGCAGGAAAAAAGAAAAGTCTCTGACTTGTATTTACATAGAACCTTTTATACATGGGGTGCAAATCATGAAATGTCTTACACAGTATTAAAATACTGTAAGATAGCACTATTAATCATTTAAAAATCAAAATGTGAAAGATGGCTTTAGTAGGTAATATCTGAGTGAGTTGGTAAGACTAGGCATTGCCTCAGAGATAATCTCTCTTATCTGTAAATTTCTGGCAGTACACACAGATGGTTAGCATTGCAGCTGGCATTGCAAGCCCTCTGAGATACAAGAATAATGATTCTCATGAGCACAGTAGACAACATGGGTCCTGATGTGTCCAGTTGGAGACACCAGCACCTGATCCACAGACAAAAGGAGATATCTAATGCCACAGAGATAGCTTAAAGATAGCTTACTCTGGTTCAGTAGTCAATCATCAACTTTTCTCAACTGAAAGTTTTTTATAATATTTCAAAAATATTAGCCAAAAGAATATTTAAAGGCGCAATAGTTAATTTGTTTTATTATTTGTACAAATAAACTGGAAGATATGAAGAACAAGACATTAACACAAAAAAAACAACATCAATGGATTAAGCCATTAAACTAGTAAAAGTTTATTAAATCTGTTGATAAAACCTAATTGGAAAATTGACCTACGGTACTGAATCATTGTGCTTGCATGCACCTCCTATCAGTCATTTTATAGACACTATACTCTATGGGACAGCTAAGAACCTTGGGGCAGAGCTGTTTAGGAATCGGGGAGTGCACTGAATGAGTAAAAAAAAAAAACCCAAACAAAAAAAATATTCAAATTACGGTTACAGATGCATGTTGGGGAGCAAAGGTTAGACCATCTGGTCTGATCTCCCAGAAGCGCTACTGTAGCAGAAATTGCTAAAAAAGTTAATGCTGCCTATGATAGTAAGGTGTCAGAACACACGATGCATCACAGCTGTGCCACTGACCGGACAGAGTACCCATGCTGAACCCTGTCCACCACCAAAAGCACAATGGACACGTGAGCATCAGAACTGGACTATGGAGCAATGGAATAAGGTGGCCTGGTCTGATGAATCATATTTTCTTTTGCATCATGTCGGTGGGCGGGTGTGGCAGGATGCACTATGGGAAGAAGGCATGTTGGCAGAAGAAGTTTGATGCTCTGGGCAATGTTCTGCTGGGAAACCTTGGGTCCTGGCATACATGTGGATGTTACCTGACATGCAAGACCTACCTAAACAGTGTTGCAGACCAAGAACACCCAATCATGGCAACAGAATTCCCTAATGGCAGTGCCTTCAAATTAATACATAACAAATTAAATTATAAAAAGTAACATTTCTTGCACTATTAAAGAGATGGTGAGAAAAAAAAATGTACTGTAAAGATTTTATTTTTATGGAAATACAAAATTACAGTGTGCATTTTCCAGATCCTTGGGATAAAATGCAGACTTGAGTCAGTAGAGAAAAGTGATCATACCACTAGTGCTGGAATAAAACTGAATTAATTTGCTCTGACTTTCTTTTCCTGGTAAGGACTCAGGCCGCTGCATTCTGAAATAGATGGAGCATTCTTAATGAGACATCATGGTGCCCAGACAGCAACACATTACAATAGTTCAATCTAGAGGTTATTAGAGCATGCACTAGTTTCCCACAATCATCCCATTCATTAAAATCTCATGCAGGAAACACACAAAACCAATCTCTTATTTGGAGCAATATTGAATTACCAATACAGAAAATGAAATATCATATCAGAAATGGCTACAAGTCAGTGCGTATGGCTTTTGGTTTCAAGCACCTGTCGATATCAACCATGTGCTGCTTTTGACATTTGTAAACAAACAGGAAACCTGCAAATTGATTTTTTAGCTCTTTATGTCCAACTGCCAACCTCTGGTGAAGGGTGCATCATCAGTGGTGTTCCACGAGTGCTTCTCAGGCCTCGATCAATCCCACTTGTGCTCTTTGACCGTTTCTATTAAGGGAGACCGAGGTGCAGAAACAGTGCTTCTGTGAAATAGGTGAAAGCCCAGAGCTGGGAAATTTCACTTCACAGCATGTGGATGTCCTGTTTGATCTCTGTGTCAACACATTCCCTCTTGAGTCTGAAAGGCCGTGTGTGAGAGTGAGCGTTGGTCCATGGCAAATGGTGCATTACCAGAAATGTCTGCACCCAGAGGAGATGGAGAGATGAACAATGAATGACATTCAAGCATGGTTATGCGTGAAAAAGGCATCAACATGGCAAAATCTATAGACATAATTTAGCCTTACATTAAGAATCTGTGATGAATATCTGTAATTCATTCACTCAGCTTTTTATTTATTAAGTCTCACATAAAAGTGATAACTGACTTTTATAGCTGATACCTGTTATTGGCAATGACCCTAATATAACTCACTTTGCTAGTACACTTAAGTATTATTTACTTTTTGTATTTATACTGCACTTGTGTATTATTTTGGCACCCTGTCCAGGGTGTACCCCGCCTTGTGCCCGATGCTCCCTGGGATAGGCTCCAGGTTCCCCGTGACTCTGAAAAGGAGTAAGCGGTAGAGGATGGATGGATGGATGGATGGATGGATGGACTTGTGTATTATTGAAATTAAATACTTGTACTCTTACTTACTTATATTTCAAAGAAACAAGAAATTTAATTTTTACTCCTTACATTTTTATACAGACCTTCAAAGTAGTTGTTAAAAAGAAAATCTGTCTCTATTTCTGTCATCAAGTCACTGTATGCTATATATCACTCACTTTAGCATCCAATCAAGTTCATCCATGGAGAAAAAAAAACTCTGCTTTGACCTTCTCATGCTACACAATGTAGTTAGTGCTATAACTATACACGTGTGTTTTGAAGATGGATAATCCAGTGGATTGGAGTGTTGAAACTGAGGATGAGTTCCTCTAGACCTACCTCAATCAAATATTTCAGTATACTAGAATAAGCAAAGACTTGTATAAAATGAGTCATATCCTTTGAATTTGAAAAAGCATGTTGAGGTAAGAACTAAAAATTAAAAATTTATTTGATAAAAAATAATAGGCTATACTGAATTTAACTATGTGAACCTGGTTTATCTGCTAATGGTGGATTAGTAGCTAACATAATTTGGCTATGCAGCAAATCAAATTCTAGCTAACTGTAAATGTTACAGCTTACAGGGATGATCTACGTATTCAGGCCACATGTGTAGTTGCTTTTAAACAAGAATAGCTAGCATTCTGCAAAGATCATGCCAAGTGGAAAATACTGATAATGAATCAATAACTTTCAGGTCAATTTCACTGTGAGCAAATGTTTAAACACACCACGTGAATGAAGAAAACATTGAATCCAGCTTTTGTATCTCAGAATCTATTTGATTTCCTATTTGATGTGGGAAATGGCTGACTTGAAACTCCTAGATACACACACTCTCTCTCTCTCTCTCTCTCTCTCTCTCTCTCTCTAAAACATGATGTTTGTTTTTGCAACTCACTTGCTGTGTTTAGCTTGTTGGGTCAAGTAGTTGGGTCAATGTGATCCAAAATTTGTTTATTATGGGGAACTCAGCATGTTGGGTCAATAACACAGACCTGCAAGGAAACTGTAACATTGCGTTAAAATTAATTTCTGGAATAACAAGACATTATGTAGGCAAACACCTTTTTACCAAGTTTGGCTTGATAGCATGGCAAATTAGCTTGTTCAGAAAAAATATGCCTGCTAACATAATTATGCTAGCTAATTTGAAGGGAAAATATAGTCGTTCTGCTGGAAGGTTCGATTAAATTAGTACATCATTCGTATATTTACAGTTAACGTTAAGTTGTATAAACTTGGGCTGCTACATAACTATTAATGTTAATTCTAACTACAGAAAAAATACCTTGTGTTTCCTCTGTAACATTGTAACTTAATCCTAGACAATATTACAGAGAAAATGTAAGGTCATTTTTAACTACCTAGAAGTGATGTTAAGACTTACATACAGTATTTAGCAAACTAAACACTTTCATTAGTATCTAATTAAAAATGACTTCACATTTTCTCTGTAACATTATCTTAGATTATCAACTAGCAGTAGAGTCTTAATTCTAATCCTGTATTCAATATCCATCATTCAATATTTCAAATATTTACAAGTATATGATATAGAGTTATCATGTTGTAGTCATGTAAGGCTGATTTCACTCGAGGGTGTTTATAGTCCAGTAACAGTTATTCCAACCTCAAGTTTGGTCGAAAAAAGAATCAACCTACCAAGCTGAGACAACATCCTAAACCTCTGTGGGTTAAAGGGAACCTATTTCACTTTTACAATGTGTTTGAACATAAATGTGTGTCAGCAGTGTGTGTACACAACCTGCCTACAATTGTAAAAATCCACCCACTCCTTTTTTTTATATTCTCCATAAATAATAAACAGTATCTCAAAACGAGTCGTTTTTGTTTTCTCTCCAATGTGATGTCACGCTGGAACAGGGCCCACCCACGACCGGTGACGGAATGTGCCATATTAGCATAACTCCTCCCCTGAGTGAGCTGCACACAGTCTGCCATGTTATGGGAGTAGCTATAGTGATAAGAGGAATGTCTCAGCTTTATAAGCTTTGTAAGTGTTCTGTTGCTGGCTATAAAAATGAACAAAAGAGTCTTCATGTACTCCCGGCATCAAAGCCACTGAAGACGCAGTGGAGAAGTTTTATTTTTGATGGAAATGTCCCCCAGAAAATAGTTAAATTCGTTTATGCTTTGTGTAAATCATTTTACACCAGACTGCGTTGTGAATGAGGATCAATACGAAGCAGGATTTGCTGAGATGTTTATCAAGCATGGCTCAATACCAATACTGTTTTGTGATCCAGCTTTATATCCAAAAGACAAAATTATTGCACTTTATATTTCGTAAATGTTTGCAAATTGCTTTTCCGAATGTGATTAGCAGATTCCACAGCTAATGCAGCTAAAGTTACCATTGTCTCTGATGTCATAATTTCTAATTTGAAACCGAAAATGCTTACTGTCTGTATAATTCATAACCACACCTTTATTATGCATAATACAATAAGGTAATTGTCTTTTTTGAAAAGTGTGTAAGTTTTGTGAGAATCAATTTACACCAGACTGCTTTGTGAATGAGCTTGTTAGCAGGTTCCATGACTACTGTTGGTTGCCGTGGTATCCGAACCACGCACTGTTCTCGTCCGGAAATAGGACGCTCATTTGCATTTAAAGAGACACACACACAAACAGCATGTTTTTGCTTCCACCCAAAAAGGGGTATTTACAGCATGGTATGATAAATGATCCGTGGGGTATTTTCAGCTGAAACTTCACAGACACATTCTGGGGACACCTGAGACTTATATTCCATCTTGTAAAAAGGATCAAAATAGGTCTCCTTTAAAACAGCCCATGCTGGGTTAATCTTATTTGGACAAAAAAGAAATAAAATGGGTTTCCAAACTGACCCAAATTGGGTTATTTTTAACTGAATTTAACCCAATGGATTTTACATTTGTATTTAAAAACGTATTATACATGTGTGTGTTTTGAAGGCTAAAAACTGTTTTTAACTAGTTCTTGTTTGATATCCAATGTGGCTATTGGCCCCAGTGTTTCTGAACCATGGTTTGAACTGTGCAAGAGGAATCTGATTTTTGTTTTCCCAGGCAACTTGGTATATCGGAAGACAACCTCTTGGTATATCTTTTGTCCTGCCCATGTTGCTGCCTTTTACAGTCTATATTTTCTACCTATGTGATTCCAGTCCATTTAACTCTATGGAAAACTGAAACCTTCATTCATCTGAGCCTTAATTACATATTAGAGAAACCGTGAAGTCTATCCTCTATTGTAGGAGGAAGAACGACTTACTCAGACAGTCAAATGGTGGGTGGTTAGAAAAAAAGCAAGAGATTGGAAGTAAATTGCAGACAGAACAGAAAAAGGAGACACAGCAGATGTAATGTCAGCTATCCCTTGACAACATCTGCCAAGTGCTGAAATTAAAGCTAGAAGACATCAAGGTGTGCTGGTAAATCGAGCAGGGATACTTTTACGCAGAACCTCGATTAAGGGGGAAATCGGGAATAAATAACTTTTCTACTAAAAGAGATGTATGTTTTGTTGTTTCTTTCATGACAGTAGTGAGAGCCATACTGTCAATTTCCAGCTGTTTATATCTAATCCTCTGTCATGCAGCTGAAAGCAGGGATTTAAATGCTGGGAAAAGGCACATAAGTGCAAGACAAGATCTCCAAACTCTTAAGATACTCCATTGGTACAGCATTGCCTTATAAACAAAGCACAGTTTTAGTGATTTTCACTTACCTTTTTCTTTGAAACAGGGTAAGCTTTTATATACACTAGGGCCTGAGAGCACTGGTGAAAATGCTTCTATATTGCATTCTTTTCTTTTTGAATACAACAACTGAATACAACAAATTTCCTTATTTTCCTTTCCTTTCAAATTATAATATTGACAACAGCTTGAGTGAAAAATAGAATCATTGAAGTATTTATATGAGTATTTGGTATGTCTCTTTTTTTGCTTTTAATGACAGTACATTTGAGCTGGCATGGACTCCACAAGTTTGTGTAAAACCGTATGATCCACTACCTTAGACCAAATCCATCAGAGTGTCATCTGAACATGTGTTTCAATAGAAGAGATTAGACATCAGGAAAATCTGACCTTTTGTGCAAAGCAGTGAACAAGCTCAATATCACACATTTGCTTACATTTAAATAGGGACTTGGAAAAATTGCAGAATCTTGAATATTCAATATTCAACATATTGAACATTTACTTTCTTCATTTTAGATCATTCTGAGTATTAAAAAGCAAAAATATAATTTCCTGGTTTAAATGAAAAAATCTTCAAAAAAGAGCCTTCTGTCGTATTCATCATTTAAAAAAAAAATTCTCAATGTACTTCTTCTAAAATGAACCATGTTGGCACTTTTACCATACCCTATTATTAAAATATTGAAACAGAGCTTCAGAAATAGTGGCACACACACAAAAATGATCAATTATTGTTGCAATAAACCATTTATTTCTGCTATGTATAGAAGCCCATACCTCTATCTTGCTTGGGTAACTGTAAAAACACATTTTGATTCAATAAGAATGAGGTGTGACTATTGGGAGTGCTATTCAATCATCGTCGCATAAGTCCCGAGGCTGGTTTGTCACACCAATTCAACGAGATGGATCATGCCTCATGGGCTCTGTGCATTTTTTGAATGAAGGAGTGAGCTGACACATCTCAAAGCCAACTCTCAATAGTGACTCCAGTCAGCCTGAGGGCCGATGATGATGTGTTGACCCCCTGTGGTGTGAATTTATGACATGGGAGAAAAAGCCTGACCTGACTATTGATACCTGTATTCCCAGCTTTCTTTTGTTTGTCTTTACATTTTCCCAAGGTAAGCTTTTCTCTTATCTGGCATTTATTCTGCAGTACACAAGTTTTTTTTTTTGTTTTGTTTTTTAGCATTGGGGGATTTGGAGACTCCTGTGGTAGAAATGTTATTGCCTAAATGTGTGGAAGAACATTTTATAACATTGATGGGGTATTTAAGCAGTATTTAAGGCCATTGCTTTAATGTACAGGATGTCTGAAAAATGTGTTGATGTTCAGTATGTCTGAAAAAACCAAACCATAGCATTGCTGAATTCATGAATATGATTGGTCAGATAGTGTGGATTAATTTTCTACAACTATACCGCTAGCTGTACTTCAGATGTTGTTATTGCATTTTAGAGAAATAGTTATTTGCTAAACGTAAGCAATAACAGGGCCTGACTTATCTATAACATTCATTAGCATTTATTCAAGTCATTCTTTGACAAATAAAGTAGAATAAATAAATAAATAAATAAATAAATAAATAAATAAATGAAAACTTAAAATAAGTATTTAACCCTTTTTGACAGGACACTGCCAGAGATATCAAACAGTCAGCATAAACATATGACTGGGATGGCCATGGCAGGACCTTGATTTTGTGGTCAATAAACCATTTTTTGTGTTGATTTTGATGTACGTTTTGGATCATGTTGCTGCTGGAAGATCCATCCACTGTCCATTTTAAGTTTTCTGGCAGATGCAGTCAGGTTTTCATTTAATATCTGTTGATAATTTATAGAGTTCATGATGCCATGCATCCTAACAAAATGTGCAGGTCCTCTGGCAGAATAAACAGCCACCACCATATTTAACCATGGGCATGAGGTACTTTTCCATATGGCTACCTCTCTGTGTGCACCTAATCCACCTCTGGTGTTTATTGGCAAAATTTTTAGCTCTTATTTTTTGTTTCATCTGACCATAGAACCCGATCCCATTTGAAGGTCCAGTAGTGTCTGACAAACTGAAGATGCTTGAGTTTGTTTTGAGATGAGAGTAGAAGCTTTTTTCTTGAAACCCTTCAGAACAGCCTGTGGTGATGTAAGTGAATTCAGATTATAGTTTTGGAGACTTTCTGACCCAACTAACTTCTGCAATTCTCCAGCAGTGATCCTTAGAGATTTTTGGGCTTCTCGAACAATCCTCTTCACAGTGCATTGAGACAATATACTGTAGACACATGTCCAATTCCAGGTTGATTCATAACATTTCCAGTTGACTGGAACTTCTTAATTATTGCCATGATGCCACTTCCCATTTTCCCACTTCCCATTTCCAATTGATAAATTCATACATTTAAAATCTATATCCTGAATCTATATATTTCTGTAAAGCTACTTTGGGACTGTTACGCCACGGCCAGCAGATGGCACTGCGGCACGGATTCTGACTAGTTACGTGACTCTCGTTTTGTTTTCGTTTGCTTCCTGCGTTGAGTTAAGTTTGATCATGTCTCTGATTTGCCCCAAGTGTCCATGTTTTGGTTTGATTATGTTAGCTATTTAAACCCCTCGTGTGACTGCGCACTTCGAGCAGTATTCTAGTTGGTAGAGTTTGTATGGTTTGTACCAAACATCTGATTTGTTTCCCGTTTATGTTTGATTATGATAGTGAATGTGTTAGTATGATAAGCGGACTTTTTTCATGTCCTGCTCTAGTTTCAAGCCACGAGACCGGTTTCTTGTTTTCCTGGGGAAGACCGCATTTCCTGTGTTTGTCTCCTGTTAATAATGACTTTGACCTGCACCTGCCAGTCCCGCTCTATAACAGAATACTGCGTCAATAATGCGGAAGCAGTAGGTCGCCATGAGCGCTGCCGAAGCAGCCGAGTTTGAGGCGTGGCGTCGTTCGTTCGAGGAACAGAGCAAACAACTCACCAAGGAAATTGTTCAGCTCCACCCCCTTCTAAAGCTACTGCAGCAAGCCGGGCTACATGCCAGCCCAGCTGAGGAGGCCGTCCTGCTGCCCTGCAAGGCTGAGGAAGCTGTCCTGCTGTCCAGCTCAGCTGAGGAGGCTGTCCCGCTGCCCTGCAATGCCGAGGAGGCTGTACAGCCTAGCTGAGGAGGCCGTCCCGCTGCCCTGCCAGGCTGAAGCAGCTGCACTGTGCTTCAGTCCCGCTGGGGACGCCGCCCAGCCTTCCACTCTGGCCGAGGAATGCTGGGCACCGCTGGGCACCGCCCCCAGCGACACGTTTTCATGCCTCTGGGTGCGGTGCCCAGCATTCCAGTGCCGCTGGGGGTGGCGTCCAGCGGTCCAGCGCTGCCGGGGGCTGTGCCATGACTTTCAATCCCGGTGGGGGTGGTGCTCCGCCTGTCTGCTGCCTGGCCGAGGCCGCCGTGTTTTCCAACACAGCATCAGACAGTTTACACCGGGGCCCAGGACCCCCGTTGGAGGGGGGTTCTGTTACACCACGGCCAGAAGATGGCACTGCGGCACGGCTTCTGATTGGTCACGTGATTCTTGTTTTGTTTTCGTTCGCTTCCTGCTTGCACATTGAATTAAGTTTGATCATGTCTCTATTCTGCCCCAGGTCCATGCTTTAGCTTGTGTTTGTTATTTAAACCCCTTGTGTGGCTGCACACTTCGCACAGTATTAATCAGTGTTCTCCTGAGTTTCCGTTTATGTTCGAACGTGGTAGCATGTAGGTTTAGCATGCTAGCGGTCGTAACTAGGTATCCAGTGTTTAAGTATAGTCAGTATAGACCGTGCTCGCTGTGTTTGTGTTTTGTTTGTTAATAAAGACTTTGACCTGCACTCGCAGCCACCTCCAGTCCCGATATTAACAAGACAATATCCATTGTTAAGTGCTATTCAAATAAAACTGAATTTAATTGAATTTTGGGAAGCTCAACAACCTTATGCTGCACATCACCACTATATTCCTTGGTCTTACCTATAGTGATGAATGTCTAAGGGAATTTGGCCTACATGTTACCTCGTGTTAATACCCCTGTGAAACAGGAAGTCATGGTTGAACAGTTTCCTGTTCCTAGTCACCCAGGTGTAATAAAAAAAAATATATCAATGGGAATATATTTTTCTCATTTGAATTCATAGAGGTGCCAATAATTGTTGCACACCTATATTTAACAAAGTAACAAAGTTTTTATTTTTTTGATAAACCTGTGTTGTGTTTGTGATTGTTTGATATCCATAAGAGCAGATCATTTTTCTTATTTGATTTAACAAAAGATCAAAAGGTTAAACGATAAAGACTAATTTTCTGGGTTTTTTTGCTCATATTTATCAATGGTGCCAATATTAGTGGAGGGCACTGTATATTGTGCAGATAATGGTTACTTTTAGCTAACATAAACTAAACCTTTACTTAGGCTAAATATGGTAAGCTATTAAATAACAGCCCTGTTATAGTTGCATGATAAATCGCATTCAACTTTCCTTAATAATTGTTTTGTCTGAAATCACTGAAGACACTGTTATTTTAATTCCACTTTTTATTAAAATCATGCCGAAAATTTTCTCCATGTATGTATGTATGCACACATGCCATACTGTGCATCATTTTCATCCTAATAATAAGGGTGCACAATCTAATACTGGCCGTCCTCTGTGCAGATTGTGTCTTGATTACTTTTAAAACAAAACTTGTTGAAGAAAAGTGACAATAATAATGAAGCTGATAAAAAAAACAAAAAGAAACTGATTTGCGTTATGAAAGTGAATTAGACTGTCTGATAGTCAATTACTGTCAGCTAAAGAGGTTGTTGTGTCAGAGAGAAGACAGGAAGATTGTGAGGACTGCGTGCTGTTCTTTAATCACACTGGATGAGTCTGGTATTTAAGGAAAATTATTATGTCAGATTTCAGAGACTAAAGAAAATATTTCCCAAACATATGATATGCATCAGTTAGCATGTTTGCCTCCCACCTTCAGGGTGTGGGGTTCGAGTCCTGCCGGGGCCATGTGTGTGTGCAGAGTTTGAATGTTCTCCCCGTGCTGCGGGGGTTTAATCCGGGTACTCTGGTTTCCTCCCTCAGTCCAAACACATGTATGGTAGGCTGATTGGTGTGTCTAAAGTGTCCGTAGTGTATGAATGGGTGTGTGAGGGTGTATGTGATTGTGCCCTGCGATGGACTGGCACCCTGTCCAGGGTGTACCCCGCCTTGTGCTCAATGCTCTGTGGGATAGGCTCCAGGTTCCCTGTGACCCTGAAAAGGAGTAAGCTTCTTTGGATGGTAGAGCTTTAACCATTATTTGTGGAAGGCATGGTGAACTGTGTTCAAAGACAATGAGTTATGGAGGTGTTTCTGAGCCCATGCAGTGATTTACATTACAGAATCATTCCTGTTTTTAATGTAGTGCCGCCTGAGGGCCCGAAGATCACAAGCATGGAATATTCATTTTCACCCTTGCACCCAGAGAGATTTCTCCAGATTCTTGGAACATTATGATGTACTGTAGATGATGACATACTCATATCTATTCAGTCTTCGCAATTTTACATTAAGGAACAGGAATCTGAAATTGTTCCACAAATTGTAGACTAAGTTTTTTTTCGCAGATTGCTGAATCTCTGCCCATCTCTCTGCCTCTCTAAGATACTCTTTTTATACTCAATCATGTTACTGACCTGTTTCCAATTAACCTCCAGCTGTTTCTTTTCAGTAACACTTACTTTTCCAGCCTTTCGTTACCCCATCCCAACATTTTTAAGTGTTGTGGCCATCAAATTCAAAATTACTTTATTTTTTCTTAAAAAGGTACATTTCCTCAGTTTGACCATTTGAAATGTTTTCTATGTTCTACTGTGAATAACATTTGGGTTTATGAGATTTGCAAATCATTGCATTCTGTTTTTAATTTACATTTTACAAAGCATCACAACTTTTTTGTAATTGTGGTTGTACTACATAGTCAAATACTGCAGTTGTGTAACCAGGAAATTTCATTACAGTTTTTACATGGAGTCTGTTTTGTTCAACTTCTCCACTGTTCACTGATGGAGACTTGAGTGCAAAACTGTTTGTGGTAATTGCAGTGCTAAGGCTATAATAGTAATTGTAGTCCTAATCATAGCATAACTGTTCATATGAATTGAGGTCCAAAGCCATTTTTATGGTTTTTAAGTGGTACCATCCTCAGCAATCTCACTGATAATACAGGCTTCTGTACAAATTACGCTAATCAACATGGCTACTTCTGCTGGAAGAGGGATGTTATAGACAGATGAGGAAATGCTTGCAGTTCTCCAAATTTTGGAAGAGGACTATATTAAGAAACAACTATCAACCACCCACAGAAATTCAAAGTTTCTTCACTTTTCAGAAAACTGTAAAATGGATTTTAAGCAGACTACCTTGAAGTGCCCGGTTATAGTTAAAAAATTACTCCAGAAATATATGGCCACACAAGATAATTGGACTGTCCAGTGGACAGTCAGCTGATGTCAAGTTGCCTCTCTATGATTTGTTAGACAAAATTCTTGGTACTAGTCCCTGCGCAAACCCAATGGATGTTGTAGAGGCTGATAATAGTATGTTCATTGCAAACTTGTTTTAACTATTTATCTGCACAATATTGGTGTACCCACAACAATGCACAGCCGTGCAAACAGATTAGGACCCTAAAAGCAACAGTATGAACACAAAGAGTTATGAGACCCCATTACTGCTTAAGTGGACAAAAAAAATCTGATTCATCTTTCAGGGACGGGGACCAGGTGAAGGTGAAGAGAACTGGATCCTTTTGCACTTGGTTCTCCTCTTGGTCTACTTCAAGGGGCCTGAGTTCAGTTCTTTTAGAGAGGACTGAAAGTGTGAAAACACCCTAAATGTACTCATAAGAAGGATAACTAATGTAAACCTTGACTGATTGGCTTTGAATCTTATAATTTGTGATGAGATAAAGCATTTGTATTATTTTATTATTTTACAGATTATGCTGTGACTCCCTGGATACACTGCTAAACAATATATTTTTTAATTCTCGTAGACACAAGTCAAAAGTATCTCAACTTCTGCCTCAGAGAAATCCTTCTTTGGCCGTTTTGTGCTTTTCACTCTGTGAACTTGACTTTTTATGGAGTTTTGTGGTGTCAACAAAAACAAATCATCTGTGACATGCATGTGCCTGGTAATTTACAGATGATTACCATTTGTGTGTACACTATACACACATGAATATGAAGAAAATCAATGTTTACAATGTTAAACTTTAGTAAATCTGGCATAAATCGTTATTTTGATTTGGCTTACGCAAACATTTACACACAGTTTTACTCAAAGATCAATGAAGGAGGCCCAATGTGTGTGACAGCCAACATTTCCTAGAATAATTATGGTACATTTAAACAGATTCATTCATTCATTCATTCATTCATTCATTCATTCATTCTTTCATTCATCATTAGTAACCACTTTTTCTGGTCAAGGTTGCCGTGGATTCAGAGCCTATGCTGGGAACACTGGGTGTGATTCAGAGACACGCGCTGAATGGGACAGGGGCAATGACACCTAGGGGCAATTTTTAGAGGCCAGTCCAGCTACTGGCATGTTTCTGGGAGGTGAGAGGAAACCAGAGAACCCACAGGAATATATAAAATGTACCACAGAAAGATCTGCAAGCTCAGGACCCAGAATATGTATGGTACTTTACTAGATTGCTGGTTTTCCAAGACAAGCAACCTTTCTTGTAAAAGTGCATTACAATATAAAAATAGACTACAGCTAAAGATGATTTAATAATTTTAAAGGAACAAAGGGGAAGTAGTTCAAATCCCCTTGTGGTGTAATGAGATAATAAAGCTGTCAGGAAAACCTCTCTTTTAGCGATATTGGTCTGTAGTGATGATTATAACAAATTTACTATTGTATTGGAAATGATTTGATGTAAAACCATTTATTGATAAATCATAATATCAGATACTCAATGAGAATGATTATAATGGAGCAGGTGGTCTGATTGAATTCTTCTCCTTCTTCTTCTTCTTCTTCTACTTATTATTATTATTATTATTATTATTATTATTATTATTATTATATTATTATTATTATACACTCTCACAAATATAATTGTAAGTTTATTCTTCATGCAATATCCAGAAGACAATCATTGTTTCCAGTCCTGCCTGTGTCCTAGTCTGCCAATTAAGATCATACTCCGTCACATGGAAATAATTTCCTTTTCTTTGTTTTTGGTTATTGGTAAAAAATAAATAAATAAATAAAAAGATCCACCATAAGAAGCGAAGACAAGAAGATTATGTCACCTGCCATGCCCTGTGAATCCCATTTCCACCGTCGCTCTGATAACAGAAATGATATTAAAAAAAAATTCTACTTTTCAATCCACCTTCATGAATGTCATTTGTCTTGGAATTTGGCACAGGGCCATTGATAGGAAGGTCTCTGTTTAATTCAAATGGTTGAAATCATTAGCTGTATTCACATGGTCTGGTGAGCAAAGCCAATCACCTTGCCACCGTTAATTTAGCTCCTCATAGTTTAACATGGTCTTTGTCCATTTTGTGCTGACAGCTCGAGTGATACCAAGCTCAAGAAATGGGGAGAATAAGAGGAGGATAAAAATGAACACATTTAGTGGCCTCTGGGTCAGTTAATATCAAGGTCCACTATTGAGTTGTTGCAGGCTATTGTGTTAGCGCCAAAAGAGCCTTACAATATGAACCTGCCATTCTTTAGGTCCTCGCTTTGTTTCACCTTTGAATGGGTGTCATAAAATGGAGGAACTGCTTCATTTTAATATTCTCTGTGACCTGGTAAATGTTCAGAAGTAGTATTTGGTATATATACACATTGTTGCTTATGGAATGTGTGTTAATCAGAGATTAAAAACAAAGAGAAAGAAAATTTTTAGACCAGTATTACACTACAATATATATATTTTTCTCAACCCAATCACACCCCACCCCCACCCCACCCCAATAGCTTGTGCTGTACCAACCCTTGCTCAATTGTACCAACCCTACAATTTTACTATATATATTTTTTTTACTATACTTTATTTTGCTCATTGACCAATTAAGCTAAGAAACTACAGGTGAATAGGGTAATTTAAGTCAAACAATTGAGAACACAATTTTGTAAATAAATTTGCATTTCTTCATGAAAAAACTAGTTTTTGAATGATGCTAGAATTAAAATTGTGTAGGCAGTCTTCAGAGAAGACTTTGACTTTTGTTGGAATGTATTTATTATAATAATAATAATAATTATTATTATTATTATTATTATTATTGTTGTTGTTGTTATTGTTGTTGTTGTTGTTTAAGCAACAAAATACTATCTGGTGTTATCAAAATAGTACAGAATCTAACATGAATCCAGAGATAATCAACAAGTTGAGAAATTCCTCTCTAATATCTTTCTAAATTGGGACAGGAATGTCTGAACATAGAAAATTTTGAGAAAATATTAAAAATGTGATCCACACTAGTAAATGTGGTTTATAAGGTTTATAAAATAAAGTTGACGCGCATGTCACATGACGCATGATTCAACATATATCCGGAAAACAAAGCCGTTTCTCAATATGCATTCTGATGCGATCTTGCATCCAAGGCTCAAATCCAATACTCAAGAATGCAAGTATTGAGTACACATAAAATGACCCAGGTCTGTTAGTGAACTATGAAACAGTGTGCCGCACCCTTTTAACAGAGCACGATCAGCTTGCAGTAGGAGCATGGGAGAGTTAGTGGAGGCGACCTTGGATTTACAGCCCTTTAAAGCCCGTCTCTGCTCTGCCATTCCACTCGCCAACAGGACCAGCTGGACAAATTTGCAAGAGTAACTGCAATCCATTACATTGGTTTTGTTTTCCAAACCCAATTTCCACTCCCCATGTTAAATTTAGCCATATGAAACTAGTAGTCATGTATTCATGTGCATCGTCTAGTGTCACTGTTTCCCAGCAAGGAAAATACATTATAGAACAAACTGCAAATTTTAGTAGCATAAAATTCTGAAGACATATCGATCTTAGTCAGATGGATGAATTGTTTGTGGCATACATTCTGTTGTATTTTGTGTATTTGTTCCTAGAGTCAGGGTGATGCTACTGATGAGATACTGCCATCAACACTGCAAAATACTGGGATTTGATCTTTTTTTTTCCCTTACTAGTTTACTGCTAGTACACAGGCATGCATCAGCATAACCTAGAAAACTGACATATGAAAAAATAGATTTATTTTCTATAAAATAGTAGCAAACTTCTGATGTATTCAATATGGACAGCTTTTTAAAATATACTGTCAAAATCGGCACAGGAAGAGAATTATTTTCTCGGCTGTAGGTATGTCACTTTTTGAAAAGTTGGAAAAATAAAATGTGAATCCTTTTGTGATTTTCAGCAGTTGCTGAATATTCCGAAGAGAAAGCAACACATGACATGATGAAAAGATCCAAACATACATACAATGGTGAGACAATACACTCACTGCCATCATTTATTCCAAAAATCTGTTTCAATTATAATTTATCACATCATCTCTTTATCAGTGTGCCAACATTTCGTCCTCTGGCAAGTTTATTGGGGTTTTTTTTCCCAAAAACTTTTGTTGCAATTCCTTTGCTTGCAACCCCAAGTGTCAGCCAAAACATTTCTGTATGCCATACACAGTAGTATATTGTTTTGTCTGGTTTGATGTGTGCTTTTTTGGTCACCATTGTGTCTGGCTGCAGTTGATTGGATAATTGGCAGCTTATTTTGGCTCAACTACCACCATTGGCTGATGAAAGCAGGAGCATCTTGGCAGCACTCTTTATTACACAACCTACTTCCAACATGGTCTTATGATTGAAAATTTATAACACTGTATATGGGCCAACTCATATGAAAAGTTAAGGTGCATGGTTAAAGTTAGATCAAGGAGCAGGGTTACTTCATTTTTATGATTCATCATAAAAAAATCCATCTAAATTGCTCTCAGTCATTAGAAATTATCCATGATTTCAAGTTGACTGGTCAAACCTGTCCCAGAATACAAGCTGTGTCTTTATCATACACCACATCCTGGCTAGCTGTCCATCATTGTTTCGCCCACTAGTGTTTTCTCCATGAATCAGACTGGGTTTATTTTCCTGGCTCAGGTTTTCAGCATACACATTCACTATGTTAAATCAGTTCCAGTTTTGTATGGAGAACTTGTTTGAGGTTTATTTCATGCACCACCTCTCAATTGTCATGTCAGCATAAAGAAATTCAGAACTGACAGTCTCATACTGGTTCCATATACAAAAATCGACATGAACAGAATAAAATTAAAATAAATAAAAGTTCCTTTTGAAACAGATATTATTTTTTGTTTCAATACTTTCTACCTTTTTGAAATCACTCCACAGACCTTTTTCTTCCTGGTCACTCAAAATGATGTAAGGACAGTAAAAGTGAACTGAAGTTGTGACTTGTTTAGATGGATGTAAGAATGCTCCTATGTTAATGCTGATATTCAGGTCAGAAATCATCATCATCGTCATCGGCGATTACTCGAGTCAAGTATGACTGTCTTCCATGGGGTTAGCTGTTGGTGGGTCTGCAGATGGCAGTAGAGGCCAATCTGTAACCTGAATGTTGGATTCCTTGTGGAAATCTATAACATTGACAATACTAATCACTGTTTAGTAAAGGTAATCATCAACATTAGTGTTATGATTCATTTTAGCTGGTTAGCTTTGACCTGATAGGTAGTTGTTGTCTGCTGACTAGCTTGTTGCTAAGCTACTCACTCTTGTCCACTGTTGTTGCTGTACTGCAATTTCAGTCCAAAATGTTGCATATTCACTACAGTAGAACAGTACCAGTAGCCAATCAGGCCTGTAACTGTAAAAGTATTGTTAAAGTAGCTTTTTATAAACTTTACATGCTCTTTATGGTGGATGGAAATGATTGGACACTGCTCCACTCCACCATGAAGGAGCCGCCACCGCAAACACCACCTGGTAGGCCACCATGCACTGTAAAGTTTTCTTGAATCATCTCAAAGTTCTGAACCCTTAAAGAGAGAGAGGGTTTATAACATGGAAAATTGCTTTCATATACTGGAACACACACAAATTTGGCCAGGCATACCCCAATGCTGATATCACAAAACAGATTCTCAGGAGACTTTCCCATAAGACAGGAGTTAATTGTCAGGTGTCAGATGACCATGTATTTATGTGTTCTACTCCCTGACCTGGTTATTGGCTTTATGCTCGACCTCAGCATTTCCACAGCTGACAGATCTGCCAAGCAGCATTGTCCCCCATAGACTCACTCATTTTTGCTGATCCATATTTCATTGATCTTGCACACTTAATGATATGCTCATTGACTCATAGTATGATGTTTAGATTTGAATAATAACATTAATATTCTTGCCATTCTAAGACGTGCTGCCAAGATGACAGATGGTGCCCAGATGTTAACTCCTTTTACACAAGCTGATGACCTGTTCACTTAACAGGTTTGAGCAAAAATTAATTAATTAATTTATTAAATTGTGCACCTCATTGTGTTAAGTAGTGTGAAAGGCTTAGTTTTAGTCAAAAGAAACAAATATTAATTAGTTTTTGGGATATATTAATTGTAATTTCTTGAATTTCCGATAACTTCATTTACCTGAATGTACACTCACCATGCGCTTTAATAGGAACATCTGTACACCTGCATGTTTATGCAGTTATCTGGTCAGCCAGTCATGTGGCAGCAGCTTCATGTTGCAACGTCATGTGGCAAGAGCTTCAGTTAATGTTAACGTAAAACTTCAGAATGAAGAAAAAGTGTCATGTTTGTGATTTTGATCATGGCATTGTCATTGCTACCAGATGGGCTGGTTGGAGTATTTCACAAACTGCTTATCTCTTGGTAATTTCACACACAACAGCCTCATGAGTTTAAGTGAGTGGCAGTGCTGTGGGTGGAAATGCCTTGTTGATGAGCGAGATTAGAGGAGAATGACCAGAATGAGCTGACAGGAAGTCTATAGTAACTGAAATAATCACTCTTTACAACCATTATGAGCAGAAAAATCATATCAGAACACACAACACATCAAGGTGGAGTGGCTATACCAGCAGAAGACTACGTCAGGTTCCACTTCTTCCAGCCAGGATTATGAATCTGAAACTATCATGTGCAGACTCACCCAAATTGGACAACTGAGGATTAGGGGGGAAAAAATCCTAGTCTTGAGTGTATATAAAAAAAAAATCAAGAATATGCAAGTGGATGCCAACCACCCTGTAACTCTGAAAAGCAAACCTCATGATAATAGGCAACCAATACATAGTGATAGGTATTCGGTTCATTTTTGTTGATGAGCTTGTTCTCACATCCATTAAAATAAATAGATTATTGAGTAACTAATCTGAAATGTAAGTAAAAGTCAAATAAAAACTCTCGAGATAGTTGAAACAAATGATTTACATACAGAAAGCAATTATACGACCCTTTAACCCTTAAACTGTAACTCTAAAATTATGCTTACATTTTTAGACTATTTGGTGCCAGTTCCTAAGAATATACAATGAGATTATACTGGTTAAAACCCTCTTGGAATCCACCCTGAATGAAATGGTGGGTACATCTTCTCTACATTAAATCTGCCCTAGAAGTCTGATGATAAAATACAGAACCAAGATGAACTTTGAAATAATGTGATTGTATTTCTCTGACTGAAAAACAAGTGAAAAGGAAGAGTATGTGGCATCCATGTGTGTTTGCATGTACAGGGCATTGACTCCATTGGCTGTCTGTTCCATCTGAATCACAAAACAACAAGGAACCTCACAGAAATCAAGTATTCTGTGTCTGCAACTCTACTGCTTCCCTAGGAGACCCGATAGCTAGCGGAAGTGCTGCAGGCAGATTTCCAGGTATTAATAAAGATGTGTACAGTTCCTGCTGAGGCGTGAGTATACAGGCAAATAACAACAAAGATTTTGCATGCAAACCTCACAAGGAGAGCTTAAAGATTCAGTTTTATAGACTGTGTGGGTTTGCAAAGTGAGTTGAGAAATAGCTAGCTTGCAAGTAATCAAATAAATATGAAAATACCTGTACTCTGACTGTGCTAGCATACTAATATATGACAGTGTATGGAGGCAGAAGCTTGGGTCTTCACTTGTGTGGTTGTCAAAATGAATGAAGTTAATTCTATTAGCAAATTGAGACGCTGCAGTTGCTACAGTCGATATTAAAATTATAAGGAGAGACATAATTTCAGGCTACTACTGAATAGAAATATGCATTCATTCATTCATCTTCAGTAACCTGTGAAACCGGAGACCATCCCAAGAACACTGGGCGCATGGTATAAGTAGAAACATATTGGTTTAAAACATTAATATTTCCATTTGAAAAACACATCAGTGCCTGATTTTTTTAATGCTAATTTGCAATGTTGAAAAGTGATGTCTTGACCAGATTCCATCATACAAACCAATTTTGTTGTTGTTGTTGTTGTTGGTTTAGCAAAATCAGGGCTAAGTCTGCCTACTCTGTGGGATCAGCAATAGTTTAAGTTGTAGACTTTCTGCCTAAGGTTCTTAATGATATATTTATTAGATTAGGGCAGATATAAAGTATATTTAATGTTTCTCGTACAACATTGCCCATCAGTGCTGTCTGTCATTCAGAGAACAGCAGAGAAGGTCTCATGATTGTAAATTCGTAACAATTCACATCAATCAAACAGTAGTTTGAGAAAAATAGTCATCATTCAGAGCAGTGGTGCCTGATTTTTTTTTTTTAATAGGGGAAGGGAACTGCCTGTCAGCAGACAAAGCCAGCAGTACATGTGCTTTTTCACAGCAACTTTACTGTACCAAGAGAGATCAATGGACCTGCTTTTTGATTTCTGACTCCAACTAAATTAACTTTGGATATTTATCTGCCCTCTAACATTAGCAGTGTCTGCTATGTCATGCTAAAAAGCAGCTAGCTAAAGTTCCCTGAAGAGCTAGTGACAGTTATGAGGTTCTGTCTCTTTGAGAGGTCTCCCAATCACTGTGTGGAGAAGCCATGAATCCGTGCAGGACAATCATGCATTCACGAACAGCGTACTGTCCAATAAATCTTGAGATTTGTTTTTTCTTATACAAAAACATCCATGATACACTTGTTGACTCCCAGCATAAACAGCACCCTCAGGCGGACTGGAGGAACAATTTTTTACTATCTATAAAAGTGCATTTATGATCACTGTTGCCAGCATGATTTTGTCACTAGATTTTTAAATACCTTTTGAAACTTTCAGTCAGGTTCACTCAACTCTCCACCAGTATGTAAATCCTAAATTGTACAAGCTGATGTTTCTAATGACCAGATCACTGATTAACATTGTTCCCAATGATCAATTACTGATCATCTTGTTTCACAATGACCAATCACTGATCACCATTGTTCTCAATAACCAATCACAGATTATCAAGTAATAGAAGTGAGTTATTCTATTCATCTTGCCATTTTGTTCATGTCTGTTTTCTGACTAGTTGCTACCACTGTTTAATTTTGTCTCAATTAAAAGTATCATATTTTGTATATATGTAGGTAGACTCTATTTAGTAAATATGTAAATAGGTTTGCAAGGTAAATGTGCACTTATATCCAAAGCACTTTACACTGTGTCTCATTCACCCATTCACACACACCAATGGTAGCAGAGCTGCCATGCAAGGAGCTAGCTTGCCATCAGGAGCAACTTGAGGTTCAGTGTCTTGCCCAAGGACACTTCGGCATATGGAGTCACCCGGGCCGGGAATCGAACCGGCAACCCTACAATCAGTGGACAACCCACTCTACCACCTGCGCCACACTTTGTATAAGGAATGACATATAATTAATATTAAAAATTCTTCCCTCTACATATATCATATCTTGATATGCAAATTATCACACCATTGCATGATCAATTAATATGCAAATTAGTCCGATTGACACCATCTTAACTTCTAACTGACTTTTTGAACATGCATTATCTACTTTCCTCTGAAAAGAGTTGGCAACACTGTTTATGATTATAGTTTTTAGCTCACACTCTACTGAGACAGCTTCAAGATCTATGGCCATTGAAATAATTTGTCACAGCACAATAACAAGACAGGCTGTTATCACAGCTTTCAAATCTGTATGCATGTCACAATGCTCTGTTTTCTGCTAAGCTCTCTTGCCTGATCCTAATTTATCAGAATTTTCAATCGGGTTCTTTAAATGTCTTTTGTTCTCTGAACTGTTCAAATTGTGCAGAAGTCGCTTCTTTCATAATATCCCCAGTGGCCTATATCCTATCTCCAGATTCTGATGACAAGGGGTATTAAAATTTTGCAAGCATTTAATTGGGACAAAGTAACTGTATGAACACATTACTCCAGTTTTATCATCTCTACACTGGTTACCTGTTAAGCTCCGTATTGATTATAAAACTGCTACTCACTTATAAAGCCCTAAACGTCCACGCTCCTTTATATTTAATCCATCACGTTACAATCATTCACACGCTTTAATGTCACAAAACTTGTAATAATACAAAGGATATCAAAGTCTACCAAAGGAGGTAGAGCATTTTCACATTTAGCTCCTAAACTCTGGAATAGCCTTCCTGATAATGTTCGTGGTTCAGACACACTCTCTCAGTTTAGATTAAAACACATTTCTTTAACATAGCAATCACCTAACAAGTCTCATAACCTTGCACTACAGTCATCAGTAATAAAAGAAAAACAAATGTAGATTGGTTATCTCTGCCTGAAATTCAATGAACCGCATCCACTATAATCCTTATCCACTTGTTTCCTGTTCCTACCTCGGGATGCCCATCCTGAGGTAATCAGTGAATGTGCTAGCTCCAGCTCAGAACCAGCCTCTACAAAGATTCCAGATTCCATCAACCCCTGCAAAGACTTTGGATGATACCAACATTCTACACGTGTTGCTCCTGGGATAGCAATGGGCCTGAACTGTTCTGCTCTCTGGGCCAACCTGGACCATCCTGTTGACCTTCTTCTGGAGTTCTCATCGCTTTTAGGCCAGTCACTGTTGCTGAGGATGGCCCCATATGGACAGCCTAGGGACACTTGGAAGCCGTGGAGATGGCATTGGACTGCAACTGATATGAGCAATTTTGGTGTGGTGTCTTTTTGGGCCCAGGTCTCAAAAGTAAATATAAAACAAAACTAAATATAAAATTAACTCTCTAAAATATGTACTGTGTTATGACTGTATAATTTGTAAATGTGAGTATAATGTGTGCTGCTATATTGCTAATTTGACTGTAAGCAAATCAGTGACTTCATTTCCCAGAATACACCACCAACTACAAACATAGCCAAAGAGGACTACATTTCCCTTACACATACATGTTCACCTTCTCTGGAGTTCTAATCAGAGATGCCTGTTCCCATTTACACTCACAATCACACTACACATAAAAGAGACTGTTTGAACACTAAGGCTGCTTTTTTTTTCTTTTAGGTTTATGAATTAGTCTCTTCACCCTGCCCTGTTTGTGTTGTTTGCCTGATTGCCTGACCTCGACCTGTTCATGATTATTGTCTTCTGCCTTATTCTTTGGACTTGTTGTTGCTGTTGTTGTTGTTATATTAAACTGCCATACCTGTATTTGCTTCTGTCTATATTACATGGTAAAGCCTCATACCAGGCTCCTGGTTCTGTGTTTATATATTCTTCCTCCCTGATGTAAGATGTTAATTCTTACCCAACACAAATGTGATTAATCAGGATGAATACATTAGAGGAGGGTCATTCAGTTATTCCAAATCCAAACTCACATTTTAATTTTTAAATTTAGAGGACACTTTAAATATTTTAAAATAATAATAATAATAATAATAATAATAATAATAATAATAATAATAATAATAATAAAATCAACTTGGATTCATACTATAAAGGGTGAACATAAAATCCCACTAAAATGACAGAATTACTAGTAATCAGTGGGTGTTTGAGATGTGTCTTGTGAGTGACAGGTTTAGGGTTTTTTTAAATAATAGCCTTATCAGAATATAGAAGTTAATGATATACTGGCTGCCTGGCTTTATATTTCTGTCTTTACTCCATCTAAAATGTATTTTATAACCCAGACACATTGGTATTAATTAATTACAAGCACATGGAAATTGCTTTTAAATTGAGTTTTAGCCGCTTCAATATGAGCCCTTGCATTTCCATTCGTTTGAACATTGCAATCATAGAACACAAATGTTAAACTAGACTGAGTGATTGAGGACTGCTAAAATCCACAGCTAAGACAAAAAAAAGCATATTTATAAAAGAAAGTCTGACATATTATAAATTCTTAATCTGCCAGCTACACAGACATCAATACTTCAAAAAAAGTATATAATATCTGTTTGTGATCTTCAATAAAGGTTACACAGTGACATGAGCGTCATTACCGGCATGAAAAATCCATGGAAATCTGTTTTTTTCTTTAGACATATGAAAGGAGAATAGTTTTGTAAAACATAAACATGTAAAGGTTACCTCTTGTTGTATTTTTCCAACAGCAAATACAGATTTTTTTTGTTGTAATATATCTCCACGGAAGTGCTTGTAAGTTTGTGAACCCTATAAAGTTTTTTATATTTCTACATAAATATGACCTAAAACATCATCAGACTTTCACAAAAGTCTTAAAAGTAGATACATAGAACCCAGTTATACAAATGAGTCAATAATATGATACTTGTACATTTATTTATTGAGGAAAATGATCCAGTATTACATATATGTGAATGGCAAAAGTATGCGACCCTTTGCTTTCAATATCTGGAGTGACCCCCTTGTGCAGCAATAACTGCAACTAAACGTTTCCAGTAACCATTTATCAGGAATTTAAGCCCATTCCTCTGTACAGAACAGCTTCAACTTTGGGATGTTTATGGGTTTCCTCACACAAACCGCTTGCTTTGGGTCCTTCCACAACATTTCTATTGGATTAAGGTCAGGACTTTGACTTGACCATTCCAAAACATTAACTTAATATTAATACTATTTTTAACGATTCTTTGGTAGAATGACTTGTGTGCTTAGGTTCATTGTCTTGTCGTGTGACTCACTTTCTCTTGAGATTCAGTTCACAGACTGATGTTCTGACATCTTCCTAAAAAAATCGCTGGTACACTTCAGAATGTATTTTTCCATCAACGATGGTAAGCCGTTCAGGCCCATATGCAGCAAAACAGGTCCAAAACATGATACTACAACCACCATGTTTCACATATGGGATAATGTTGTTGGAATGCAGTGTTTTCCTTTCTCCAAACTTAATGCTTCTCATTTACAACAAAAAATTATATTTTTGTCTCATCCATCTACACAAAATGTTTCCCAGATGCTTTCTGGCTTGTCTATGTGATCTTTAGCAAACTGCAGAGGGGAAGTAGTTATCTTTTTGGAGAGCACTGGCTTTCTTCTTGCAACCTTGCCATGCACTCCATTATTGTTCAGAGTTTTCCTGACAGTGGAATCATGAACAATAACATTAGTCAATGTGAGAAAGGTTGCTTAGGAGGTACCATGGCTTCCTTTCTGACCTCACAGACAATTATACATCTTGTTCTCTGAGAGATCTTTGTTGGTCGACCACTCCTGGGGAGGGTAACAATGGTTTTGAATTTCCTCAATTTGTACACAATCTGTCTGACAGTGGCTTGGTGGAGTCCAAACAAAAAAAGACTTTTCCTCTCTTCTCTTTAAAAAAAGAAAGAAAAATCTCTTTACTTTTCTGTTCCTTTCTGTGAGAAGTGTCTAGGGATGGACCACGCCAGGGCAGCCTCAAGCGGTCTGACTGTGCACACTGTGAACGCTTGCAGCTCGTCTCTCTTCATGGCTGAAGGGAGTTGAGTTTCAAAGCTTCACGTGTCTGGGCCGGGGGATCTCATATGGATCTGGAAGAGGAGCCAGAGATGAACATTGCTCTATCTCTTGATCTGTTTTCCTGGTCCAGCTCTCGGCTGGATTTTGGAGCTTGTGTCGCGACTCCTCCTTTTGGAAAGCCAAAAATAAAAAAATTCCTCTCTGAGTCTGAGGAGCCAGAAGGGTGTGCCAAAAATGGAGAGTAGCTCTCAACCAAATAAAAAGCTGCTTGAAGTGATTAATTTTACTTTACCCAGTGAAAATAAATCTCCCTCACGCTGGAGAAAATTTAAATTTTCCCAGAAGTGCATGACTTGAAATCATGAAATCATGCTTCTGGGGAAAACCACATGAGCCGTATTTATAAACCCACAATGTCGGATTATTCAGCCATCATGGGGAATGAACGGCATGGCTATTTAGCTATGCCAAAGGTGACGGGGCCCTTAGTGACCTACCTCTCTCCATTGACGGCAGGTAATTTAGGGGGGCCAGCTTTGCCATCCAAGCCATAGAAGGCCACCTCAGTGTTGGCAGGCAAGGCCAATGCAGTAGTTGGTCTTGCTTGTGGGTCACTGCATAAAATGGCAGTGTTACAGGCCTACCAAGCAGACCTGTTGAGTGAGCTCAACATACAGCGGCATTCAGCCAGTTCCTTCCCTGTTGTGTTGAGTTCACCCAGGCATCCACGAGTGGACCCCCCAAGGAGAGCCAGAGGAACCAGGTGTTCACAGGCACAGCCTGCTAATAGGCCTGATCTGAGAATGGTCATAAAGGCAGAGCAGACAAGGAATGAGCAGTCCTCAGTGGCCGCATAGGGACGTATCAGGGGACACAATGTTGTTAGGGCAGTTAGCCCCCAGTACTATGGTAGGGCCTTCCCTAGCCAAGGCTGTCCCAAGTTTTCAGTGTAGTCTGGTCAGCAAGCTGTCACAAGTCAAATGAAAATCTGATGCTTTCCATCCTATAGAATGTGTAAAAGTTAAAATCACTAAAAGTTCATCTGGCAGTGTGAAAACTACTGACAAATGTGTCTCCATGGGTACTGTCCACCACAGAAAAGGGTTACCATTTCCAATTAAGAGCTCGACCCCCCTGTTACAGAGGTGTGCTCACCACAGAAGTCAGCACAGAGCAGAGCCCAATGTTAGTACAGGAAGGAAGATCCCTCTTGGACAAAGGGTCCATAGAACATGCACCCTGTTCCCTGAGGGAGGGAGGTTTTTACAGCTGTTATTTCCTGTTCTGCAAAAAAGATGGGAGTATGCGGAAAATTTAAGATCTGAATCACCTAAACCACCCTCTTCAGACATACAGGTTCAAGATGATGATGCTCAAACTTATAGTTCCACAGATTCAGTTTGAGGACTGGATTGTGATGATAGATCTAAAAGATGCATATTTCCACGTAGATATAAGTTACAGGAAGTTCCTGAGGTTTGTGTTAGGAGGCAATGCATACCAATATCAGGTTCTTTCTTCCCTTCATGCTAGCTTTATGCCCTCGCACCTTCACAAGGAGCATGGATGTCATTTTGGCTCCATCCCGGCAGACATCCTGTTGAAGCAGGGGCTGAGGCCCAGGGATTGGAGGCTCCATCCACAAGTGTTGTAGCCCAGCGGTCCCGAACCTTTTTTGTGCCACGGACTGGTTTAAGATCAGGCGATATCTTCACAGACCGGCCTTTAAAGTGTGGTGGATGAATACAACAAAATAAAATGATATGACCAGCATAAAAACGGGAGTATTTTTAAAAAATATAATAATAAACTTGAATCCAATGTGAAATTGCAACTTTATTAGCAGAGTCCCGGTAACATCATGCCAACAACATAACACGAGTAACATCCACCCCCCATTGCTTAATGTATCACGTGACCGAGTAATGCATCATGTGACCGGGACAAGCGGAGTCATAGACGGATGTAACGGAGAGAATCCGGTCAAAATAAAACATTGTTCAGACTCAGATAATAAATAAAATGGAAATAATGTAAGTGATATATTCTTTCTGTGCAGCCCGGGACCAAATGACCCACGGACCGGTACTGGTCCGCGGCCCGGTGGTTGGGGACCCCTAATGTAGCCCATACGGTGGAGGTTCAGCCAAAGCGGAAGTAAATGTGTTTGCCTCTGAGGAGACAACACTCTGCCTGCTGTGGTTTACCTTCACTCCTCGCACACCATTAAGGCTAGACGCCATGGTGCACATGTGGCCGAGGTCCCATTTGTACTTTTTCCCTGTGATTAATCTTCTTCCACAAGTTCTAGCGAGAGTTTGCATAGACTTTCTACGCTTGCTGCTAGTAGCACCTTATTGGCCAGCTCGAATATAGTTCTCAGAGATAATATCACTGCTGGATTGCACTCTTAGAGAGATTTGCATCCACAGGGATGTACTATCTGAAGCCAGAAGGCTGATTTATCACTCTTGGCCGAGATTATGGAAAGTGTGGGTCTGGCCCCTGAGGGGCACCAGCTCATAGATTCTGGTCTCACAACTGAGGTTGTAGAGATCATGTTGAATGCTAGTGCACCATCCACGAGGAAACTGTATGCGTTTAAGTGGCGATTTTTTGTCTCATGGTGTGAGTAACATCAGCTAGACCCAGTGAACTGAGCAATTGCTACAGTCCTGCAGTTCCTTTGAAGATGTTTCTCAGCAGGGTTGGCTCCTTTTACAATCAGGGTCTATGTGGCCACCATTTTGGTCAGCCATGCCCCTATTGATGGAGCCTCTGTAGGGCAACATTCTCTAACTCTGTGGTTTATGCATGGTGTCAGGCAGCTGAGGCCCATCTGCAGACCATGCATTCTTTCCTGAGACCTTTCTGTGGTCCTGGAAGGTCTGTCAGGTGCCCCATTTGAGCCATTAGAGTTAGCCTCTGAGAAGCTTCTGACTATAAAGGGAGCTCTTCTGATGGCCCTGACATCTCTCAAGCAAGTAGGAGATCTACAAGCTCTGTCTGTTGCCCCTTCCTGCATTGACTTTGCCCCTGGATTAGTCAAGGCCTTTCTATACCCTAGGCTGGATTATATTCCAAAAGTGTCTGTCTGTTGTCCGGCCAGTAGTGTTGCAGGCTTTCTGCCCTCCTCCGTTCCTCACACTGGAACACGAGAAATTGCCCCTATTGTGTCCAGTAAGGGTTCTCTGTACTTATGTCCATCACACCAGCCAGTGGCATACAGTGCCTTGCGAAAGTATTCGGCCCCCTTGAACTTTTCAACCTTTTGCCACATTTCAGGCTTCAAACATAAAGATATAAAATTTTAATTTTTTGTGAAGAATCATCAACAAGTGGGACACGATTGTGAAGTGGAACGAAATCTATTGGATATTTAAAACTTTTTTAGCAAATAAAAAACTGAAAAGTGGTGCGTGCAAAATTATTCGGCCTCTTTACTTTCAGTGCAGTAAACTCACTCCAGAAGTTCAGCGAGGATCTCTGAATGATCCAATGTTGTCCTAAATGACTGATGGTGATGAATAGAATCCACCTGTGTGTAATCAAGTCTCTGTATAAATGCACCTGCTCTGTGATAGTCTCAGGGTTCTGTTGAAAGCACAGAGAGCATCATGAAGACCAAGGAACACACCAGGCAGGTCTGTAATACTGTTGTGGAGAAGTTTAAAGCCGGATTTGGATACAAAAAGATTTCCCAAGCTTTAAACATCCCAAGGAGCACTGTGCAAGCGATCATTTTGAAATGGAAGGAGTATCAGACCACTGCAAATCTACCAAGACCTGGCCGTCCCTGTAAACTTTCAGCTCAGACAAGGAGAAGACTGATCAGAGATGTAGCAAAGAGGCCCATGATCACTCTGGATGAACTGCAGAGAACTACAGCTGAGGTGGGAGAGTCTGTCCATAGGACAACAATCAGTCGTACACTGCACAAATCTGGCCTTTATGGAAGAGTGGCAAGAAGAATGCCATCACAAAAAATTAAAATTTTATATCTTTATGTTTGAAGCCTGAAATGTGGCAAAAGGTTGAAAAGTTCAAGGGGGCCGAATACTTTCGCAAGGCACTGTAAGTTGGAGCAGCTGCTGGTCTGCTTTGGTTGCGACAGTGTCGAAGGACATGCTGTGTTGAAGCAGCGCATCTTTAATTGGATAGTGGAAGCTTCCTCAAAGGCTTTGTCCAAAGGGGTACCCTTACAGGATGTGCTGTACCTGGGTGGTCTATGTCACATCTATTCATTCGATATTACAGCCTGGATATTCATTCCACCTCAGGCTTGAGTGTCTTGCACTGAATCTCAAGCTCGGATCTTTTTGTACAGGCTATACCCTCAGTATGATGGAAGTGGGTATTGTCGTTCCACAGCGTGGAGCTCATGCATCGTTGAGTTACCTTTGAAAGAGAATGTCTGGGTTATGCATGCAACCCTGTTCCCTGAGAAGGGAACGAGATTTTGTGTAGCTTTGTCATACTTGTGCAAGCGTCAGATACCGGTCACATGCAAGGGCACTTCCCACAGCATGGAACTCACGCAACATCTCATTCCCTTTTCATGGAACAGGGTTAAATGTGTAACCCAGACCTTCTCTTTTCTACTTTTAGGACTTTAAGAAAATGTTAAAATGTTTTAGGCCATATTTATTCAGATATATAGAAAATTCTAAAACTTTACAAACTTTGTAAGTGCATCTTGAGTTGAGTTGTAAACATTTACATTTACATTTATTCATTTAGCAGGCGCTTTTATCCAAAGTGACATACAAATGAGGAAATACAAGCAAAGTGATATATCAAACGGAAAATTTTGAGAATCTGATTGCTTGAACCCTTTCAGAGGTCTGAAACATATGTTGTGTCTGAAATCATTCACTTACACTCTGTAATTATTTACAATATACTAGATTGCTCAAAATAAACCAGTAAATAGGGGGCAGCTGTAAAGAGGTTGGGCTGAATTCAGACAACCCTTACTAGTGAGCACGGCTTGTGACATGTGTTTATGTAAACAATATATACATTAAAAATACCTAGCAAACTGAAACTACAAAAATACTCAAGTATTAAAAAACACAAAAGAACTAGAAGCTGGCTTTATTGTGTGTTAATCTTTTTTTTTTATTTACATTTATAAATGAAGTTGGCCACTTTCTAGACCTTTATTACTAATTTTAAGATTTTCTTATTCTATTGTCATATAATTTTTCTTCTTTCTAGAAATAAATGATTAAAATTAGCATTTTGAGCAAAATTTGTTTACTTAATCTAAAAATAAGTTTAAAATACTCATATACAGTTTTTGGTTTATAATTGGAAATACTAGATAAATATGACTACATTCAACATATGCTGACTTACTAAGAGAACCATTAAATTCTAATTAATATTTTTATTTAGCAGACATCTTTTGCATACATTGTCTGAAGTCAAGGCACTATGCACTATCAGAAGTGGTTGAAAGTACTAAGCAAAATTGCATATTAGCACTTGGTACAGCAATCTGATTTACACTAGTAATCAAATTAATCTATGCTTAGCCAGATTGAAATGTGTGGGAAATCCAGATACAGGCTGCTTGAAAAGATGAGGTGTAATTGAGGTCAGTAAAAACATGAATAAAAACTGATAGCTTAGAACAACTGAAGTTTGTAATATTAAAATCCTTATCTAGCATGTACATGTAGCTAATGCTTAAAGGGAATATTGTTTTTAATTATGACCAGACTAAAGTAATTTTGCTATTGTTACTTTAAATTTGTTGAAAAACTTAGATTAAAGCTGTAAATTCAGCACAACTTGATTATTATTATTATTATTATTATTATTATTATTATTATTATTATTATTATTATTCACAAGGGACTATTAATTTCACATAGTATCATTAGCAGTATGCAGCTCAGTACAATCGTGCCATGAGCTATCTTCAGTATGCTGCACAACTTGAATTTTTATATGTTTTGTACTGTTACAAACTGGAATTGAAATGCATTAACAGTCATTGGGATTATACAGAATGTCATGAATTCAACCAGTTACTATCAGAAATTACATAATTAGTTAAATGGTTTTGACCTGATGCCTAAATATAAGCACTTCACATTTTTGTATTGAGCTGATTTGGAAGTGATACTGGGCTTCTTTTGGCAGAACTGGTCACAAAATGTTAAAACAAATGTACACTGAAGTCACAGTTGAGATATATTTCAGGCAAATATCTTTTAAGCAAGTCGAAACAGGGCCGGAGTCTTGAATGATCAAACTCTGACAGTGGAAAAATGTGGCTGTTAACTTTGATCATAACAATAAAGTGAACTGTTTCCAAATACAGTATTGCTGTTTGCACTGTTCCATTCAGACTAATCCTAGAGCTGGAATGCCAAGCTGACCTGCCAAGATTCTCAAATTAACGTTATATTAAGTAAACTAAATAAATATGCCTATTTCCGAGAAATAAATTTAATTTAAAAAAATAGCAGGACAATCACTCTGGTAATTAGCAAGGTAAATAGCAAGTATAAAACCAAATGTTTGCTTACTCTGCTGATGAAGGGTTTCTGCTTGTATCTGTTAGGATTTCTGATCTTCATGTTATGATTCTTACAAAAAGATGCACCACACGCTTGGGAGAGTTGAAAAATAACATACAGACAAATGCAGAATATATGAATAGTGCTGGACACATAACATAGATAATGTGTTAATTGGAATATAAGCTATTGATTGGATTACAAGCAAATGGTGAATGGCTTTATCTGTCTATACCTGGTTGAAAAGAGGTATCAAAGAAAACAGAGCAAAAAGTGTTAACAAAGGAACACAGAGGAAAAAGTGTTAACAAGGGAACAGAGGGAAGAGTGTTCAACGTAAACTTATCAATGCCCTCTTAGGTTCCAATGGGACCTTCACATGTGCTTCCCATGAGTGGTGAGGAAAGCCCATGGATCCATGATCCTACGACAGCTCCCATTAGTCATTTGCTTCCTCCAGACAGGGCATGAGTCATTGCATGTTACTTATGTGTGTTCTCAAGACTGATAATACAAGAAAAAATATGTGTACAGTATGTGTAAACGCAAGAAAATCTATATGTGTATATGTTAAGGTGAGATGAGAAGAGTTGCTTGATTGTGAATTTTCTCCTTTCTTGAGTGAGCTGTTTCTGGTCAGGCTCCGTTTCCATCTACTGGCATGAATCCATGGGGTTGAGAGTCAGCCATGTGACCGATGGCTATCACCATTGTGGGAGGTCCAAAGGTGGCTTCTCCAACCTTCCTGGATTTGAGGCTTTTCACCAATACTGTATCACCTGGGAGAAAGGGGAGTAAGTTTATCTGCAGGTAATGGGAGAGAAGCAGAGACTTTACTATGCACACCAAGTTCTTGGGAGAGTTGACACATGCCACACAGACACACATAATTCAAATGGCAAGGTGTCTGATTTATTCAAATAAAGGCAATGTATATGTATAATGCTTGACACACAACAGAGACAATAGGTTAATGGGTTAAAAGTGAGGCCATTGTGGAAGGAGCGCTCTTTGACTCTTCTGTGTGTCAGGCCCACAGTGCATCACGTCATGAGAGTACATTTGTGTTCCCATCTTGGGTCCCCACCTGGTGCTGGACCTGGGCAGAAAACTCCTGCAAGGAGAGGAACCATCGTGTTACCTGGCATTAGTATTTTAGGCCTTGGCCATCCACTGCGGAGCGAAGTGCTGGTGCAAGGTAGTAACGCAGCTCCTCAATGGCCCACTTTATCACCAGGGCCTCTCTTTTCATGGTAGCATATCTCCTCTCAGCTGGAGACAGCTGTCTGCTGGTGTAGAGGGCCAGGCGTTCCTCTATACCAAAGGTCTGCAAGGGGACAGCGCTCAGCCTGGTCTCGGATGCATCAGTGTGCACAGTGAATGAAAGGGCAAAGTCCGGGTTAAACAGTACTGAGGTGCTGGTGAAAGCTTCTTTCAGGGCTCAGAATGCCCGCTTCTGCAGACAATTTCACCCGCTCCGGCTGGCTGAGATCTGAGATCGTGAGATCGGAGAGGCAGGAGGCTACAGCAGACAAGTTAGGCACGAGCCAGCTGTATTACCCCACCAACCCCAAGAAGGCACATATATGTTTTTTTGACGTAAGCTGGGTAGTCTTTCACTGCCTCAATTTTCTTTGTCTCGTGGCTTCAATAAGCCCTGGCCAATATGGTAACCTAGGTACTGTACCACGGTCAGCCGGAGGTATCACTTTTTGGGGTTGGCTGTCAGCCGGCCTTCCGAAGCTCCTTCAGGACCTCCCCAAGTTGGAATAGGTGATCCGACCAAGTGGAAGAGTGGATGACCACATAGTCCAGATAGGTGGCTGCAAATGTATGATGGGGTCACAGGACAATGTCCATCAGCTGCTGGAACATTGCGGGTGCTCCGTGTAGCCTGAAGGAGAGAACCCGTTACTGCCAGTCGCAATTTGCTGTGCTGAAGGCCATCATCGGTCTTGCCTCTGGGGCCAGCGCCATTTGCCAGTAGCCTTTTGTTAGTTCCAATGGGAATAAGAACAGGGCCCTCACCAATCTCTCAGCTCAGATCAGTTCAGTTTCTGGAAATCATTGCAGAGGTGCATACTTCCGTTGGGCTTCGACACGACTACGATGGGGCTGGACCAGGGGCTGTTGCACTCCTCCAAGTGTTGTCCCACAGCATTCAGCTGACCTCCTCCTCAATTGTCTTGCAGCGGGCCTCCAGGACACGATAGGGCTGCTGTTGTACCACCACTCCCAGTCGGGCCTTGATCTCGTGTTGGACCAGCTGTGTCATTCCAGGGGAGGTAGAAAAACATCAGTGAATTAACACACCAACTCTGTTAGCTCCTGTCTTTGTGTGGGGGTTAGGTCTTCACCCAACCTGACCAAGGTGCCCTTGTTGTGATCTGTGTCCAGGGCCACAAATGCAGACAATTCTTGTGCTGGCTCTACCCATTTCTTTAGCAGGTTAATGTGGTACATTTTTGTCTCCACTCGCTTACTGAGCTGCTGCAGGTGATAGTTCATGGCACCCTTCCGCTCGACTGTATGTGGACCCTGCCTCCGGGGTAGGAACTTTCAGGAGCTATTCGGCACTAGCAGGAGTACCCGATCGCAAGGCTGGAACTCCCTGGGTTGCCTTGGGAGGTTGTACACTCTTTTCTGCTCCTCCTGAGCAGCTCTCATATGTTCCTGGATGATCGAAGCCACTCGGTCAATCCTCTCTTGCATCTCCTGCATGTAGTCGATGACCGAGCAGTCATCGAGGTCACCGTCCTAAGTGGAGCTCAAAGGGGGTGAAGCCCATGGATGCTTGGGGGCATTGCTGGATGGTGAAGAGGATGAAAGGCAGGGCTTCCCAGATCCACCTTTCCTCATGTACCACCCGGCATAACATCTGCTTTAAGGTTTGGTTCAACCTCTTGATGAGCCCATCGGTCTGCAGGTGATAGACGGACGTCTTCAGGTGTTTTACCTGCAACAGCTGACAGAGATCAGACATTAGTCTGGAAATAAAAGGCGTACCTTGGTCTGTCAAAATGTCCTTCATGATCCCCACTTGGCTGAACAGGAGCACCAGTTCTCTAGCAATGTTGCGGGAGTTGGCTTTGCATAGTGGCACCATCGGGTGGCGTAGTCCATGATGACTAGTATGAACTCGTGCCCCCGGGCGAATTTGGGGAGAGGCCCCATGAGGTCCTCCTTCTGCTCCTGCCCGAAGTTTCCCTGCCGGTTCACTTGTTGGAACACAGATGAGATTGGGTTAACATGTGTGTGTGGCTCACCTTCTGCTGTGGTTTCCCCCTCGTCTTGTGCCAGGCCTGCCGGACTTGTGCGTCCTTCACTCGCTGAGGCACCCACCTAGACTTGGGAGCTGGGCTGGCCAGGAACCCTGGCCAGTCTCTTCCCAGAAGCAGTGGTACTGGGAGATCGGGGATGACGTCGACAAGTAGTGGCCAGGTGCCTGCGTTAGCTTTTATTTGAACCTTGGCAGTGGGGACTTCCCAGGCATCTCCATGGATGCAGGTTACTCTGATGGACCTGTTCCTGCTGATTTTTTTTTTTTAGCAGGATCGTTGGTCAGGTCAGGGAAACCGTGCTCCCTGAGTCCAACAAGGCGGTAATTGGGCTCCCTCGACCCACACAGTCATAGTAAGTGCTCTTGGTGGGTCTGGCATGTGGAGGGTGCACCCTGCCAGCCAGGGTTTCTTGGCCTTCTTCAGAGTCCCCGGGTCCAGCTCCGTTGGAATGGACTCATGCCTGGGCGTCCCAAAGATGGGCTGACTTTGGAGGTTCCTTCCCTCCCTGGAGTAGCAATGGCGTTCAGGCCAGTGTGGTGGGAATCTTCTAGGGGGGCTGAGGGATTGCCATCCTTCCCGGCCGAGTTCCCAGGTGGCCAAGGCACTTTCCAGGGCTATTAGTATTTCCTTGGACATCCGAGGAGCATGCATCCCCACGGCCTGGTGTTCTGTGGGCAGCTTTGGGCGAGCTGCTGGGACACAGCCTGCTGTTTAAGATTAATTTCCAGGAGATGCTGTATCCATATTTTTTTTTTTAAGTGGGTGGGTCTGTGCTCATGCCCACATCCTCCACGAGTGTAGGGAATTTAGCCAGCAGTTGGCAGAGCACAGACACACAACAGGCTACTTAGGTGTCACACGTGGTGAATTTTATTTAAAAGTCTGTGCGGGTGTGTGTGTGTGTGTGCAAAAGTGAGGCCGTGAGGTGAAGTGCTCAGTCGTCCGCGGGGCTGCTGGGTCTGTGCTGAGGTTTTCATGAGGGGCGGGGATCCCTTTCTGCCATCAGGCCACACTGCGGGTGCAGGGTGGAGTCTTCAGTTGTGTCGGAGTCTTCTGCAAGAAACACACAACAGATTAGTGCACATGCCTTGAGAGCCTTCGCTCCTTTTGCGAGCAGAGGATCGCCTTTTTATATGCTCCCATCAGCTGATGGATGGTGGAGAATTGCCGCACTTCTTATCATCCACCAGCCGTGTGTGTGTCGGCGGCCCACACGCTCTCTGGCTGTCCACAACATTGGTGCTGAAGCGGAATTGTCTCTTCAGCACCACAGCGGCAGTCGCGAGAGGAGCGCTCTTTGCTTCTTGTGCGCCTGTCACCTCAAGTGTTAACAAAGGAACAAAGAGGAAAAAGTGTTAACAAGGGAACAGAAGGGAAGATTTTTCACAGTAAAATTTTCAGCATCTTTATGTAAGATTAAACACTTTTTAAAGACGTCTTTAATGCTGTTTCAAATCTTGACTGAATTTGCAGTGGACATACCAAATAAACCCTTTTGAAAGTAATTCACATCAAAGAAGAAAAAAAATCTATTTGTGTATGCAACAACAAAAAAACTATCAAATCTCTGTACATCCTCTTGTAGTTGCATTATCGAAATGTATTTGCAACATGTTGACTAAAGCAACTCCAGTTTCTGCATTCAAAAGCATTTAGGAACACACTGGCAATTACTCTGTGACATTATATGTTGGGTATTAGTAAGATTGACAGTGTTTTTTAAACTGGAATCAACCAATAGCATCAATGAAGACATGAACCTAAGAATAACCTGATGCACTGATAACAGTGAAGTGCAGGAGCCCAATGCATACATGGGCAACTTTATTTGAATAAAATGTACAGAAATAAAGTCTGTAAACTTTGAGAGGTTGAGAGAATCATTTTGTTGGCTTGAAGACAGTAGTGACTGACTGTCTCTGTCATCAAGGCAAATGACCATTGTGTTATTGTTACCAAATAATCACAGAGAAAATGATAACAATTATAACGTGTAAAACATCTGTCTAGCAACAGATCCATGGTCCCTTCTGAAAGTATTGGAACTGCAAAGCCAATTCTAATGCTGTACATAACTCACTGCCAGACTTAATCAGGTGGGAAAAGGGGAAGGTTTTAGACTGGCCAAGTCAATCACCATGCTTTAACCCAATTGAACAGCATTTCACCTTCTGAAGTAAAGACTGAAAGGAGAAACCCCAGCCAGAACAAACAACAACTGAAAGAAGCTGAAGTAAAAGCCTGGAAAAGCAACACAAAAGAAAAATGCAATGGTTTGGTGATGTCAGTGGGTCACTGGCTTCATGCAGTTATTGCAAGTCAGGGATATGCATCCAAATGTTAATGTTATTTACTTTTAATTTACTTTAAGACTGTCTGTTCCTATACTTTTGCTCACATAAACATTGGGTGCTTTTTCATCAAAGGTACCATGTTTTAAATTGTTTAACACATCTAGATGTAAATATGAGGAAATGAAAGCTGAAATTCTGATCTGTTGTCTCATATTCACCTTTAGATCTCAACCCCAAATGTCATCAATGTAAAGCAAAACAAATAGAATTGGCCTTGCTGTTCCACTTTCAGAGCAGACTGTATAATACTTCTATATTCATCCTTTAAAAAATAATAATAATGTTCATATAACAAAGTTTTAATTTCCCCAAATCCTCTATTCCTCTTAAACAATGCTTCTAGCCCTTCAAAGCTCTGATAACATTCATTAGAAGTGATAGAAAGTTCCTCTTGGAGTGTGAAACTCATGGCTTCCTCTGCAGACTTCCTCTTTAATGATGATTTCACACTTCAGTTCTTTATCTCAGCCTGCAGACTTCTTTTGGTTGCACATTGAGCAACGTAGGAAAATGACAATGCATATGTTAATTAGCACATTGTTATTCTACTGCTGCTCTTCTACCAGTATTCAGGATGCTGCATCATCGCAGCACAGAAATATGTATTAGTAATTATTAATTTTGCACTTGTAAAAATAATTCCAACTATGAAAAACAAGGAGTTCATGCCAAGGTCGAAAACAAAGAAGTTTTACAGTATGTCAGATGAAATCAGATACCATGAAGATGTTCTACAATGTCACTAACTGTATGTACAGTAAACATCATTACGAAATCTGTCTATCCCAGATTATAGATTCATTCATTCACGTCTGCTTGCTCACAACTTCTCCTTGCCTTCTGCACCTTTTAAAGCAAAATACTATTAGTTAACCGTTAGTTCTGAAAACTGTTCTATCCATGCTGTCAGATAACAGTTTTTGTTACGACTTTATAATAACTTTGATAAATACAGAAGTAATAGATAAGAACAAATCATTATCTAGTCAGAATTAGACAATAAAAATGACAAATCATCTCATTGTTATGTTGTTGAATGATTCACATGAACTTAATTCTGATAAGATTTGAACTGTTTACAAGTCAAATTATTGCATGTCTTTTGTTTGTTTTTTATTATGGAGACTAATGCATGTTTGTATCCATGTACCAAGCATGTTAGATTAAATGTACAATCAGATTAAATATAGGCATTAGGCCTATTGAACGGAGATAGGAAATTTTGCCTTCTGCTGCTTGGGCCTTGGTCATGCTTTTAGAGATACACAAGCAGCAACGGCGAAACATTACATAAATTAACAGGAGGGTGACAAAGAACATCAGGAAACGCAATAGAATTCCCTGGCCATATCGCCACCAGGAGCCTAGCCAGGCACCTAACCAATCAATGTTAACTTGATCAGTAGCATTAACATGACTACGTAACTCACCTAGTTCATTAATGTATTGCGTCAAATTTAGAGTAGGGTCAGACACATCCGTTCAGCATCAAGGATTTCTTGTTGTGCTAAGATATAATCTAAAGCAACCCGATTCTGCAAAATCATCATCCAATGTGATTGCAATGTGTTAGATATGATGCCTAAGGATTGTGTAGTATGATTAGCCATATTTCCAATTTCTCTAGCAAATTTCTCAACTTTATGAGATGACATATGAATTTGATCAAGGTTAATCATGAAATCTGCTCTAAAAAGTTTGACTACAGGTAACATAACACAAGGACTTGGATCAGTTAACGATGACAGCGAGATACATAATGCCTTTCACCTACTGGGGGACAAATGGCGTATCAGTGACACTAATAGGAGGGAAGTTTAAAATATTAAAACCTCATTTTGTAGCCATATCGTAAAGCATATTGTTTATTTAAATATAAAATTGCAAACAGAAGTTAACAGTTCATATGTACATTTAGTAGAAAAAAAATTGCTAAATGTAAAGCATTTCTCTCTTGACCAATACTAAAACTAAATTCAGATCAGATATGTTGGTATTTGATTTATTTTAAGTTTCATGTTTCATGACTTCTGTACAAAGAATCAGAATAGCACAATGAACAGGTTTCCTGAATGTCTGAATAATTAAACTATACATGTTCAGGAAATGATAACCATGTTTCAGTGATGAGACTGTTTATCCTAAACAGTTTGTCAACATAACTTATTTCTGATTTTTCAGTTATATAATGTATATGACTAGAAAAGCCTAGTTTTGCTGTGTTCTGCCGTTTTGACATATAAGAAGTCATTAACATCACTACAGAAACGAGTGATTCACTGCTAAGGAAATTATAGCATAACGCTTTTGATTCAATAATATTTTGCTTCATTCACATAAAGGGCACATATACACAAAAGGTTTATTTACAAATCATATCTTTTTTTATTTATTTATTTGTGTGTTTTATTTTATTTTCCTGTTATTCTGTTACTAATTAAGGATAGACAAGAAGCAACTGTTTTTGAGCTGAAAATGGCATTCTGAACATTTAAACTGAGATAAACTTATTGCTGGTTTCTGTGCACATTTTGGCTTTCAGATTCTTATAAAATCTGCTCAGCCTTTTTAACCAGTTGGACTGGCTGCAAGCCACAACATATTTGATGAACCATTATGTGATTCGGTGTCTATTTTCATTAGACGGAGCAGAAAAAAAAAAAAATTAAAGACAAGTTCTCACTCTGGATTATTTGACCAATTTTGTAAGAACAATATGTATATTTATTAAAGTCTTGTCTGAATTTTGAATGATTTACTCGAATTAACCTAAGTTCTGAGCAAAAATAATTGCTGTTGAGTATAAAACTTTAATCATATCAGGGTGTCAAGAACACACTGTGTCCATTTAAAGCTAAAATAAAGCCAGCAATAATAACAGCTGGTTAATTTGTGGCAATGTTTCTCTTCTTATAGAGATAGCAACTCATAAGTCACTTGTGGGTGAAAATTGCTCTATGCGTAATGCATCACTGGTGAGTTTGAGCCATGACTCATTTGACCCTTTCATTTGTTTCATACCATTTACTCATCATTTGTTTAATAACTAAGAATTTAACATTCAGTACATAATATTCTGTCTTCTGTAGACTTGCCACACTACATGCACTGTACATGCAAGAGGTCATGTGGTAAAATGTCTATGGTCATTGGTCACAGGAAATAAGGAGAAATATGGGTTTAATGCTCTGTTTAATGCAAAGGTTCCAGAGAGCAGATGTTACAGAATCAACACAGTTTTTATTTATTTATTTATTTATTTATTTATTTGTTTGTTTATTTATTTATTTCATTATTATTTTATTGAATTACATTGAGAGACTAATCAAGATCACAATTTAAATGTTATTTTTGTGTAGTTCTAGTTCACAATGGCAAACATAATGTAATTGTGTTAATTCAGTACATTGAAGTTGCAGTACCTTTTTTCTGAGAACTCACTTGTAAGCTAGAGCAATGAAAATCTGTAAACTTGGCAACTCTAGGCATTCATCTAAGGTGCATTTCACAAATCCACAAACATGCATGAAGCTTGTGATTCACTGCTCTCTTTTTTATGCTTCCAGTCAATGAGGAATGTTTTGTAAAAAGCCTTTACAAATATAGTTGCCATGGAGGCCTGCAAAAATAAGAAAAAGTAACCCAAAAATTGCATTTTCACAGGTTGGTTAAATGGGCTCACTTTATATTCACTTATGACAAATTATTAGTGCTAAATAAATCCATGAGTTAATGGTGTGATCACATCAGTATGCATAACAAAAACAGGACTATCCAAAGGAAACTCAGTAGGCTCATGTTAATTAAGTAGGCTCATTTCTTGTTAAATACTTATGTATTTAACATTTAATGTATAATAACAACACCTCTAAACTTTAGAGCTGTTCACAATATGGTGTTATTCAAACCTTATGCAGCATGCACATATTTGCCCCAAGTCCATTAAAACAACCTTTTTCCCTATAAAATGTAATAGAAAAAACTGTGCAGTATTGAACACTGTTGGGTTATGTGATTCTATTATTAAATGTATTTGTGAAGAGGAATGTAATATTAATATAGTAATATAATATAATAATAATATAGAATGGGGTGCATAAATCAACACTCTTGCATGCTTCTCTATCTCAAATGCAGAAGGGAGAATGTCAGATCCATCCTATCCCTACATTAGGGAGCCAAACATGACACCCTTTGAAGAAGGTAAGGATACTGAAAATTACTTACTGCATTTTGAGAGGCTTGCCAAGACTGAAAGAGAGTGGGTGTGTTGATTGGTTCTCTGGCTGACTGGAAAAGCATTGGGAAACCATGGATGAAGAGCTGGCAGACACCTACGCAAACCTGGAGGTGACTCTGTTGGCTAAATTCCATATCACAGCAGAAATGTACCAGATGTAATTCTGGTAAATGACTACCCCACTCAGAGAGACGCAATAAGATCTACTATCAGTTGTAATAGATTTTATATAAACTTTTTAGATTTTTCTTAAAATCTCCACTGTTGACTTTTTAAATGTAATTATATTATATTTCATTAATATTCAATGTAATGCAAAAAGTTTAAATAACCACTGAATATGAATACTATTGCAAATCTCTACCTTGATGATTTATATCTATATTTGTATATTTGTGAATTTATTACTGCTAATGTGTGAAATGATTTGCTGTATTACACCTGCCTGTAGAGTGTCTGAGACTAACCCTATAGCCTCTCACCTTTCTCTACTTTTCTGGGTGCATGCAGAGTGACTAAATGCAGGCAGACATGAGGCTTGGTGTAACTTTCTCTCTGGATTTTTCTTTTCGTATGTTCTTATTCGCTCTTATCAGTGAAGAGTGTTCATGTTGTTTATCTGTTTTTATTTTTGAAGGTATTTATTTAAAAAGCTGGGACCAACAGAAAACCAATTAACGTATCAAATTTGTAATTAACTGCATGGTCAAGAAGTCATATTTTCATTTGTGCATGTGTATTTGTATATTGTAAAATTCATTTGAACAATAATTATATGCAGTGAAATACTGTATAAACTTTATACAGTAATCCAATCCATTAACTCACATGAAAAATGTCTGGGTTAGGCATGTAACCCTGTTCCCTGAGAAGGGACCAAGACCTTGCGTGAGATCAATGCTGTGGGAAGAGCCCTCGCTTATGACCGATATCTAAAGCTTGTGTAACATCAAGACTATTTATAGGCCTGTCGTGATCAGGTGACGTGGCAATTAAGTGCGGCGCGTGATATATAAACCGTGCCGTCAGCCTCTATTATCTGAAGTGAAGACACAATTCACAAGCATGGCCCAGTATGACAAAGCTACGCAATGTCTCATTCCCTTCTCAGGGCACAGGGTTACATGCATAATACAGACGTTCCCTTTCAAAGGGAACTCACTGTTGTGTGAGCTCAATGCTGTGGGAATGAGAATACCCTCTCCGTGATACTGAGGTTACAGCCTGTACAAAAAGATCTGAGCCCAAGGCTCACTGCAAGATACTCAAGCCCAGGGCAGAATGTATATCCAGGCTGTAAAATAGAATGAATGTGTGTTAATTCATTTATTCACCCCTCCGCAGCACACAGATCCTGTAAGGATACCCCTTTGGACAAAGCCTTCGAGGTGGTGACCCCCCCTTAAGTGGAATGAGCCCGTATGCCTAGTGGTGTAGTGAGAGCACGTGCCTCATAAGTGATAGAAATTGCTTCCACTATCCAATTAGAGATGCGTTGCTCCAACACAGCATCACCTCTATTGTCGCCACCAAAGCAGACCAGCAGCTGCTCCGATGTACGCCACTGGCCACAGCAGTGGACGTAAGTGCAGAGAGCCCTTACTGGAACCAGTTGGTGCGATTTCTCTTGTTCCGGTGTGAGGAATGGAGGAGGACAAAAAGTCTGCAACACTACTGGCTGGGCAGTAGATGTAGTCACTTTAAGAATATAATCCAGCCTAGGATACAGGAAGGCCTTGGCTAATCCAGGCAACAGAGAGAGCTTGTAGATCTCCTACTCACTTTAGAGATGTCAGGGCCAGCAGGAGAGCTACCTTTAGAGTCAGAAGCTTCTCAGAGGCTGACTGTAATGGCTCAAATGGGACACCTGACAGAGATTCCAGGACCACAGAAAGGTTCCATCAAGGTATGCGTGGTCTGCAGATGGGCCTCAGCCGCCTGACACCACGCATATACCTCGAAGTTAGAGGATTTTGCCCTACAGAGGCTCCATTGATGGAGTGTGATTGGCTGAAATGTATATCCTGTAAACCTAAATCAAGTATACCCAGATCGCAGGAGGATCCAACCCCACTGAGAAACGTCCTTGTAAGACCTCCATACCTGTAGCTATTGCGCAGTTTACTGGGTCTAGCTGACGTTCCTCACACCACGAGACAAAAAGTTGCCATTTGAGCACATAAAAATTCCTTCTGGATGATGCATGTATACCTTGATCGCAGGAGGATCCAACCCCACTGAGAAACGTCCTTGTAAGACCTCCATACCTGTAGCTATTGCGCAGTTAACTGGGTCTAGCTGACGTTCCTCACACCAGGAGACAAAAAGTTTCCATTTGAGCACATAAAAATTCCTTCTGGATGATGCTCTAGCATTCAACATGGACTTTACAACCTCAGTTGTGAGACCAGAATCTATGAGCTGGTGCCCCTCAGGGGCCAATCACACAGTTTCCATTGTTCCGACCGAAGGTATATTGCAGGTATATTATGTATGAGAACCATTTTTGAGCTGGCCAATAAGGCGCTACTAGCAGCAGACATGGACGGTCTTGGTGAACTCTTGCTAGAACTTGTGGGAGCATATAGATGTGACCTCCGCCACACAAGCACCGTGGCGTGCAGATCTAATGGCATGGGAAGAGTAAAGGCAAACCACAACAGGCAGTGTGTTGTCTCCTCGGAGGTGAACACATCCATTTCTGCTTTATCCAAACCTCTGCCCCAACAGGATATCTGTCCCCACATTCCAGTTGCCCAGAATGCACATTGCACTCACTAACAAAAACTTTCTCTCTGCCCAGAGAATAATTATTTGCACCTGCCTGAACAGGGGGAGTGAACATAATCCTCTCTGGTGGTTGATACATGGGACCACCGCTGTGTCTGTCACAACTAACACATGGTGACCTCTCAATAAAGAACGAAAGAATTTCAGGGCTAGAAATGTATTTATTATTTATGACACCCCAGGTGAGGCCTCTCCAGAAACCATGAACTGAACAGTGGTCTAAGAGCATGTGATGGAGGTGTCTGTCATTACCGTATTGTAATAAGGAGACACCCCTAGTGTGACCCAAGGCTAGAAACTGAGGACACCTCCAAATTCTCAAAACACATAGGCATCGCCACGTGACACCAACTTTCCAGCCACCACTGAAAGGATAGGTCTCTTGTACAATAGGCCCAATGGTATGACATTGGCTGCTGCTGCCATAAGCCCCAACAGTCTCATATAGAGACTGGAGGGGATGCCCAGATCCAAGGAGATATTGGAGATAGAAATACCCTCATCGTAGTAGAATCCTTATAAACTCTAGAAATGTTGTCCTCTGTATTGGAGAAAGCATAATTTTCTGAGGTTCAGCCTGAACCACATGCTGTTCATGTGGGCTAGAATAACAGCTCAATGTTTAATCACCAGTTCTCTGGATCATGCTAGAATTAACCAGTCAACCAGGTAGTTTAGTATATGGATGCCCTGGACTCACAATGGAGCCAGAATTACATCCATGCTCTTTGTGAAGGTGCGAGGGGATAAAGCTAGCCCAAAGGGAAGAACCTGATATTTGTATGCGTTGCCTCCAGCACAAACCTCAGGAACTTCCTTTGTCTGGGCAATATTTCTATGTGGAAATATATACCTTTTAGCTCTATCATCAAAAACCAGTCCTCAAACTGCATCCGTGGAACGATAAGTTTGGGCGTCAGCATACTGAACCATGTCTGAAGAGTACAGTTCAGATAATGCAGAACGCATACTCCCATATTTTTTTGTGGACCAGGAAATAATAGCTGTAAAAACCTGTTCTATTGACCCTTTATCCAAGAGGGATCTTATTTCCTGTGCTAATGTCAGTTTCTGCTGTGTTGACTACTCTGGTGAGCACACCTCTGATCCGGCCAGGGGGGTTCGAGCTCTTAACTGGACCCAGTAACCCTTTTTTACAGTAGACAGATCCCATGGAGACACATTTGTCAGTAGTTTCCACGCTGCCAGATGGTCTTTTTGTGACGTTAACTTTTCCACATTCTATTGGTGGGAATGATTTTCGTTGCCCTGTGACATCTCGCTGACCAGAGAACACTGAAAACTTACGACAGCTTTAGCTACGGGAGGCCCTACTGTAGTACTGGGGGATAACTGCCCTAACAATTTCACGTCCCCTGATACATCCCTCCACAGCCCCTCAGGACCACTCCTCCTTTGTCTGCTTGGCCTTTATGTCCATTCTCAGATCAGGCCTAGTATCAAGCTAAACCGACAACAAAGTCTGACTTGGTTGTTGCCATGAATAAATTCTGTTTTGAGGAACTGACAGAAACAGCATGCAATAATTATATCAACAGACTGTTTAAAGTTATTCCCACCATTGTTTAGCGTCAGGGTGGACACATTGGCATGTAGCAGATAATTTCAATATCTTTACATTGTACATTATGTATCCTTTTTAGATTTGCTGAAAAACATGAAAAACATGACTTAACAATTATTTGGGATTGTAGTTCATTTCTACATTAAAGATTAAGTACACAGACTTGATCCATTTGTGTTATTTCATACAGTAGCTTTGCTGATGCTAATATTATTCTAAAATGTGAAAAAAATATTTTGAATAAGCAAGTGTTTCAAAACATTTGACTGGTAGTGTACTTAAAAAAACTTGATTTAACTTTACCTTTATTAAATAAACGCTGTTTTTTTAACAATGCAGAAATATGCGTAAAAAAACGTTTAATTTTAATAAAATAAAATCGTGGTGCAGTGAAAGCTCACTTAAATATTTAATACTTGCATATTATATACTTTAATAAAATATGAGATCAAAACATGTTTGATGTATGAAAGCAAATTATGTTTTATGTTATGTTATGTAACTCAATTCAATCACGAGGAACCGATGTAAAAAATTTTAATTAAATAAATTCACTGGGCTTTTTTCAGTGTGTGGACTTTTGTGTTCACTTTAAACCAGTTTATATTTTATAATAAAATTAGGAAAAAAGAAAAGAAAATTAATTTAAGAAAAGAACAAAATTTTCCATTGACAAGAAAGGTGAAGATGGAATTAATTCAATGTTACCTTGAGGAACTTTCTACAGTAGGAAAAAAAAAAAAAACCCACCCTCATTTAAAAAACACTAAACTGAGCTGGGGCTCGAACCCCAGACCCTGGAGGACCAAACTCTACATGTTCCTGCTGTACATGTTACATTTTACAGCCATGTTAATTTAAATACTATAGTTATTAAACCTGTAGTATGAGACTTGATCAGATCACTTTATATACTGAAACCTTGTAATTAGAAACTTGTTTAAATTAGGATTATCATAAGTTTCGATGAGAAATTAAATATTTTTATGTGAGCCACTCAACCATACATTCCATTTTTATTATTGTACTGTGTTCAGCTGCAGTATCTTGTTCATTGTACCATCTGGTGGTTATTGTGTGAAGCACAACAAATGAATTTACGTTCTTAGAACCATGCCCGCAGGGTACTGTGTGATCTCAAGTGACAAATCTTCTGAAATCTTGTCAAAAAACTTGCATTCTTAAAGGCCACATCTGTAGAACATGGCTAACTTTAAGAGCAAATGTTATGTTGGTTCCTAAACCTTTCCACACTCTACTCCTGCATCTTTCACACACAGTCTCATGGCTGGGCCATTTATGTGAAAACAGCACATCAGCTTATTGATCATTTCTTTTGACCTTCTAAATACAAATGCTGTATTTCATCACATACTGTCAAACGCGTGTCAGAAAACATGTGCTATGTGCAAGAGTGACAGTGCCGCTCTGATTCCTCTGCCAGTTGTCACCATCCCATTTAAGATGATTGCGATGGATGTGGTGGATTATTATAGAAGAGCAGTTCAGCTGCTGAATTGGTAGCATACAAGCTGGGCGGGGAAAATGTCAGTTCCCAGCTGGAGGAGTGGTGGGTTATGCTTTTAAGATGAGAGTATTAATGGAGAAATATCTGAGTAAATTTTATTTTTTTAGAAAAACTAAAAAGAGGCCAGGAAAGCTATGCAATGACAACAATGCTACAGTGCAAGAATTCAAGCTTACTGCCAACCTCCAACAATGAGCTAAGAGATGATTCATTTGCCTGGTCCAGTCATCTATGAGGTAAGGACCAACAGGTCCATTTACTCAAAGCTTATATCTTATAAAGGAACCCCATGCTGTAGTATGGATGCTGATGTGTGAAGTGGAGGCGGACCATGTGAGTGGTTTGCAGTCCTGAAATTAGCCTTTGGAAACTGAATACAGCCACCTGACAGCACAACAGCTCGAGGAGCTCAATCAGTTCTTTGATGTGTTCTTGACTTCCAGGAGAACCCTGCCAGAACTAATGTTGTGCAGCACTCTATCCAACTTCAAGATCCCAATACTGTCCAGTAGCATCCTTCTTGTGTACCTAAGAGCTTGTAAGCTCTTAAATTAAATAAATTAAGACTATGAAGGACATGGTCACCATTGAACGATCACATAATGAGAGGAACCTTGATGGTTGTTGTCCCCAAAACGGATGAGTCATTGCAGATGTGTGTTGACTTCTGGATGGGCAACACTATCTCCAAATTTAGTGCATACTCAATGCCTTGCGTTGATGAGTTGTTGGAGCAGATCGGCAACACCAAGTATTCTATCACATTTAGGTAACTTCAGGGCCTATATGAACATTAAGACATTTAGTCTACACAGAGCCCCTGCAATACTTCAATGCCTAATGGACCATGTGCTCCATGATACAGTACTGTCTATATGGCTGATGTGGTCTATAGTATCTATTACATATACCGCCCACTCTACAAAGTCTTTCAGCTATCTAGTGAAATATACTAAGGTCTATAATAGACCTTAGTCTTTCACCACCATCAAGCATATCATTACCAAGGCTTGATCTTTACCAATCCTGATCAGTTTTGTCAAAAATTTCTTGTCTAGATGGATGGCTCTGCTATGCCATTTGGGGCTGTCCTTACTCAAGGGAAAGAGAGAAAAGATAAGTATTACTTACTTAGTAATACTTAGACACCTAAGTAAAAAATCTCTTGCCTAAAGATACTCTGTATTCAACAATAGAAAATTAGTTTCTGTCCCTAAAGTGGGCACTTGATAGTTTGTGTTACTTCTACTACTGCTAGGCAGATAGTTTAATGAGGAGACAGACCATCGGGCCTTGACATCAAGCCAAGTCATGAACGATCATAATTCCAGATATTACATTTTTATATTCCGGATGCCACCGACCTGGAGATAGGAATGTGGTCACTGACTATCTGTCAAAATTGCCTGACTGGAAGAGAGGAAGGGTAATGTGACTAATGAATGACTTTATAAACCACTTGACTTATGATATATGGTGGAAGCTACCTGGTAGGATAGTTAAGCACAGTTTAGCTTTATGCTAGCATCAGTGGCATATGTGTGAAGCATTGACCTCTTTGTATTTGTGCATAGGGGTTTAGATGCAGCTTATTTTTAGTTCACCATAAGTTTCCTTTATTCAGTTTATACAGTATCACTCAGTGTTGTATTTGTGCTAGTTACTAAGTATACTAATATAAAATAGCTAATATTTTGGGTACACAAATACACATATCACGTTTATCCATGTGCTTATTCCTAAACAGCTGTACATCCCAGATCTCATAGTGCAAATAAATGCACACAAGCTTGATTGTAGCACTTAATATTCACAGTTTATTTTACTTAACATTTACAAGTTATTTTACCCAGTTGGTCTCTGGGATGCTCTGTTTGTTTTCTGCAATGCCCGTGTTTGTCAGTGACTTGTATGATTCTGTGATGTATGATTCTGTGTTCAAGTTGAAACATAACACATAACATAACACACACATTTTGCAATATCTGTCATGTCTATAAAAGGCTATGCAGTATTGTATACTGGATGGTAATATGAATGTTATTAAATGTATTTTGTGTAGTGGAATGCAATTACAAAATGCCTTTTGATATTTGACATAATGTTTTGTATCTTCCATGATATCAGGCTGCATATGTGCAAGCTCTATATTGATTAACCCCTTGAATGACTCTAAAAGCCACATGACATTATAGCATGAAGACATTGTGTTTTCAATACGTTACTTTTCAAGGTATATTTCCGACTTTTGATGCTTGACTGAGTTTAAGCCATTACGAACAGTTATCAGCAGTGTGAAGTGTTTTCATTGCACAAAAGATTTGCCAGCAGCTTCAGTGACCTGCACGTAATTTCACTTGTCACACTGATGACTTAATGCACACTTGGGGGGAGAAGCCTCTTTATGTCTGCCATGGCTGACACTTTAGCTGCAGTAGATCTGTGCAGGCAGCTGCCTCCTCTAAAAATAAGCAGTGGTTGCCTGTGAATATGAATACAGGATTTCCATATCTCTGCAACTCCCCTTTACAATGCATCAATCACATCTGACTTGAGTTTTAACCATGCTTCCCTGTAGAATCAGGATCCTTGAATGAACAAGTAGGGAATTTCCAGCTGAAATACAGGTGAGGGTAATGATGCTTTGCAAGAAAATGTGTGTGTATGTGTGTGTGTTTATAGATTCACACCTGCTGCTATATTGAACGTGCGTTTACTGGATCTTCCCGTACCTATAAAGACAACATAAAAGTGATTGACTGGATATTTATTTAGAGGAACAGGTTATGCTTCTCAGCAGTACATCACTGAACACACTGCCTTTATGAATTTTATATCTCACAGTCTGACTCTTAGTGTTGCTGTATTAGCATATTGAGGTACTTGAGAGGGCTGCATCTCATTACACTTCTAATTCTTGCTTTGGCCTGATCACTTCATCTAGGGAGAGAGTCCCGAAGGACCCAGTTCACATCAAGTTCACCTGAAGTTAAAGTTGATCTGCATTAGCGCCTGTGTAAGTATATATGCACTTATGCAAATTTAAATTCAATTCACGTGCACCTAATTGAACTTGATCACATAATCGAATAGATGTGGTCAGTAGAAATACATTATATGGTCAACAGTTTCTGGAGACCTGACCATCAAACCTACATGTGTTCCTTCCCCAAACTGTTGCCACAAAGCTGGAAGCACACAATATATAGGATGTCTTTGTATACTGTAGCATTAGAATTTCCCTTCACTGGAACTAAGAGAACAATGCCCCATGCACAAAGCGAGTTCCATGAAGACATGGTTTGCCAAGATTGGAGTAAGAACTGTAGAGGCCTGCACTAACCTGCATTGACCTCAACCACACTCAACACCTTTGGAATGAAGAGGAATGGTAAGTGAGCTCCAGACATCCTCAGCCAACATCGGTGCCTGACCTCACTAATGCTCTTGTAGCTTAATAGACACAAATTCCCACAGCCAGTTTCCAATCTCTAATGGAAAGCCTTCCCAGAAGAGTTACTTACATACTCAATCCTCATACTTAATAAGGCTACTTCTTCCCACAAGTGTGGAGGTTATTATATATTTTAAATAAACAAAAATAACATTAGCTCTTAATATTGTCTATTTCCCCACTGATAGTGAAAATGACAGTTACCACTGTTTCTAAAGAGCTGTTTAGTTTAATAAATCTGTTTTAGCTAACTGAGGCATTGACAAAATTGATGCTCCAGAAGTTAAATGTCCTTTGGTGCAGTGCTACACAGCAAAATTCACGGTGATAAATTAATGTTCAGTTGGACACAAATTACCTCTAAAAGAGTTAAAGCCACACTGTAGGAGTTAATTCAGTACTGTTGATTTTGCTGTGTACACTTGCTGGATGAATGGATTTGTTTCCTAAGCGACAAACACTGGTCATATTATTATTATTATTATTATTATTATTATTATTATTATTATTATTATTATTATTATTACAAATGGGATCTGGGTTCAAATTATGCAAAGTGACCTGTAGTCAGTCTGAAGATTTAAAACTATAAGAACAGGAGAAACCCAAGTTCATAGCCAAATGAATGTGACTGGTAGTAAATATTAAGACAATCCCTGCAAATGATGAACTCACTGGGATTTGAAGTTATATAAAATTTGCTTGGCTGTATCTGAAGGTTGACATAAGCCTTAGATAAAGCAACTTATTCAATCTGATTTTGTTAGAGATATGCAAATTTTCATTGACTTATTCTCCTATATACTTACCGGTTCATAAGCACAAATATATCAACCTACAGAAAGCTGAGACAACTCATTAAAGAGTTTTAATATACTGTAGCAACCCAAAGTCAACCCAAGCATCATTAATTGGTCAAAAACAAGAGCCATTACACTGGATAGATTTATTCTTTGAAATGCAATATTGTGCATGAAAAGAGCAGTTCACTCAGATATCCTGGAGCAATTATACAATTTCAGTCATTATAATGGTGGTTTAGGAAGCCAAAATACCAAATATGTGATTCATCATAGTGTGGCAGTGTAAAAATATTTATTTGCTATAGGTACATTACATACTTACACTTACTTTGTTATGTAGGTATTTAATATATATTTAATGGAGTGAAGAAATTTATAATAAACTGAAGAGAAATTAGCATATTTCTAACAACATCAGATAGGATAAACCACTCTATTCCAAAATGTCCCTGTGTGTATTTTGCAATGGACTGACATCCCATAAGGCTGCAGTTTTAACTAGAAGCTAACCAGAAGCTATTGTTCTCATAATGGAGATCCAGATGTCTGTATACAAGAATTTAAAAGCAACTATAACTATTTGTTGGTTCATTTATCGAGAACAGGTTCAATCCAACATTAAAAAGAGGTTTTCGCTATGCTCTTAAGATGGGCTTACACTGTATGTCTTGGAATGGTTTATATGCAATTTATGATCACACGTTATACAGTGCAAGCAGGAAAGATTTCATCTAGTACTTCCTAGTTCTTTGATTTGTCTTAAGAACCATTCAACACAGTGTTTCCCCTTTTAGAGAAGGCTCCAAGTAGAAACACATTAGAAGGTCTAGAACACTTGATCAAGGACAAGCTGAGGAATACTAAAATGGATTTTTAAGAATGGCGGTGTCTGTGTCTCACTCAGCAGATTTTGAAGAAATTATTTTTAAATTTGAGGGATTTTGTTGGAGATTATATGAATTAAGTTTGAAGAAATTCTCTGTTCACTGACCCGGCCCATTAATTGTAATGCTTCTGAATGATATATGCATATTTCATATATTGGTATATGAGAATTCTTATGAATTTGCAATTTTAGACTTTATTGGACAGTTGGAATAGTGCAGAGGCACACTTATATTGTTTTTTCTACAAATAGTGTTTTAAAATTATGTGACAAAGTTTAACTGTCAATTTACAGTACACCTATGTATATCAATATGATTTTGTGGTGTTATTTTTTATATTTTAAACACACTGGGCCTCATATATGAATCAGAATATTAACAAAAGTATTAGTAAATCATTCACATTTGCACAAGATATGGGGTATTCTAGTTTGTATCCTACAAAAGCTGAGTTTGTGTAAATTTATGTGTAAGGAGACTCACCTTGACTCATAGACTTAAAATTTTATAATTGATGATGAGTTCCTGCAATTTTATTTACAGATTTAAGAAAGTTTGTGAAAATTTCAAATGAATCACTTGAAAGAAAGCAATCCATAACAAAGCCATACATGAATAGCAAGAAAAGTTGCCATACAATTAAAACAAAATAGCGATCTATAAAAACAAGGAAGTTAATGTGTTAGTTGCAGTTCGTGTGTGTCTGTTGTGGCTGAACTGCTTTATTGGAAGATTTAGAATATTTAGGAGGCACTCCCCATTTCACCGTTTAGTTGTCATTTTGTCATTACCAGCTCTCTGTGAGCTTTGGCTTTTATAGAATTTTGCCAGCATCCCTAAATTAAAAATCAGCAGTGCTGTGAACAAGCTTGGTAATTTTGATTCATGATTGGTATTCTTCAACATTTGTGCAGGGGGGAGGAAATTTAGATTACTGGAAAATAAATCTTAGTTCATTTTGAAATTTTAGTTCACTTTGACTGTGAAAACATTTACACACACTTTTAGTAAAATATTGAGAAATGAGATCCATTCTTTGACAACACAGTGAGGTAATTCAATGTTTTATTAAGAATTTGAACTGGTTTTTAATTGCTTTATGACTTAGTTTTCTTAAATGGTGGCTGGGCAAGCCTAGTATTCCTGGACGCTCTGCATTTCTGAATATTAAACAGGTTTATTACACAATGGCAACTTTAAACTGTAATCCTGACCCCTTTACTGCATGCCTGATGGCATTATTTTGTGTTGAGTGAATATTTATTTTATTACTATAGTGTATCTCCTGCAACATTGAACATCCATTAGGTACATGATACAAACTTTCTTGACTAAGCATGAACTTTGTTAGCAAAATATATATATTTAAAACCACAGTAGTCTGTCTGAGTTGTCCTATTCTTCTCAGTTGTAGCTAATTATGTAATTTTCACAAAAAATTGTGTACTTATCTTCAAGAACATCCAATAACACAAAACTGTGAGTCAACTTGAACTGATTGCTTTGACCACACGTAGCTAAAAATCCCACTGGTGTAATCAGTGCAATGCCATGACCAGTCTTTACTGAAAACAACAAGACCATTCATGGCCATCTTGCTGTACCCAGGAAGCATTTTAAGATCAAATAGATTTCCTCTTAACAATGATTATAACTGCTTGATGCCATGCCTGCTTTCTTCATAAATGCACAATTAACTTTGAGAATCTATGCCATCTCTTATTGTTTTCTTTACTGCAACTTTAATCAGCCTGATGCAATTTCTAAGCAATGCTAAAGCTGCTTATGGGGTTAACTTAAAAAGTAAACTGCTCCAGTTGATGTAGATGATGACTTGGTAGAAACCCCACCGTGTGTCCTGAAAAGCATTATTTGGCAAATATTTGCTACAGAAGAGAATTCAGTGCAGGAAACGTGTTCAGTCTTCAGATCGCTGAGTTAGGTACTACTGATAATGCCTTATATATTAAAAGCATTTGTTTACAATAAATAAGCTGGATCATAGTCAGAAAAAAGAAGATCCACAATAGCAATTTAATCCGTTGCTGTTGCCATAAGAGACAAAAGCAAAAGAAGATGCGTTATGCATAACATGTTCCCCTGCACTAATGGTATTTCTTTTGAGAAGAATGAATTAAAATGGTCCAAGTGGTGAACCGCAGAGAGCTAATGCTGTTTCCTCTTCACTCTCTGATCTGCTTTGCCATTGCTCCTCTGAAACAGAGCGCCACTATAATCAAGGACACTTTTAGCAGAAATTGAGTGTAAATGAGGTTTCTCAAGGAGCGCTCTTAATAGCAAAAATTCATGAGTACATCTTGAATGGCTCAGTGATAGAAAGTGAAATGGTGAAGGAAACACTGCGAAGACTAGAATTATTTAGAAGTCACCAAAGGTCACAAGGGTCATAGATGTTCTCTAATCTAGAGACACAATTTTTCAGGCTTTTCCATGTGCTATATATCAAAGTGAACTTTCCAGTGGACATATTTCACTTTTGACTGTTTTCTTCAAGGGAACAGGAATGTGCATCTGAAAATAGGTGCAGGATGTTACAGAAAAAAATGTCCTTTATTTTAGATGTGAGTACAGACAGTGCAATCACCTACATTTGAAACACAAATGAAGGATTGAGTTTGAAATATTCTTCATGATTGATGGATGAATGGATGGACGGATGGACGGATGGATGGAATGTTCATTCACTGGTGGACAGGGTTGTTAGGTCTAAGTAAAATTCCCACCTACCTCAAACTAGACAAAAAGGTCAGCATTGAAAAAGAGAAACATATTTTATTCTTCATGGAAAACAAATATTTGCATGAAACAAGTTCGCTACTGAAACAAGCGAATTTCTGAATTGCTGTTTCAAAACAAGCCCAATTTTCAGTAAAACAAAAATGGCAATCCTGCTGGTGTGACTCTGGATGACTATTCTGTATATTGTTGACTCTCAACTGCCTATTACAGGTTACTCAAAAATTTCACTGCCTAGTAACATATAGTGTAAATCAAGTTTGATTGCCTCTCAAAATTATGTTTGAGGCTACAGTGGTGTGAAAAAGTGTTTGCCCCCTTCCTCATTTCCTGTTCCTTTGCATGTTTGTCACACTTAAGTGTTTCGGAACATCAAACCAATTTAAACAATAGTCAAGGACAACACAAGTAAACACAAAATGCAATTTGTAAATGAAGGTGTTTATTATTAAAGGTGAAAAAAAATCCAAACCATCATGGCCCTGTGTGAAAAAGTGATTGCCCCTAAACCTAATAACTGGTTGGGCCACCCATAACAGCAACAACTGCAACCAAGCGTTTACGATAACGTGTACGAGGCTTTTACAGCGTCCTGGAGGAATTTTGGGCCACTTATCTTTGCAGAATTGTCCTAATTCAGTTACATTAGAGGGTTTTCGAGCATGAACGGCCTTTTTAAGGTCATACCACAACATCTCAATAGGATTCAGGTCAGGACTTTGGCTAGGCCACTCCAAAGTCTTCATTTTGTTTTTCTTCAGCCATTCGGTGGTGGACTTGCTGGTGTGTTTAGGATCATTGTCCTGCTGCAGAACCCAAGTTCGTTTCAGCTTGAGTACACGAACAGATGGTCGGACATTCTCCTTCAGGATCTCTCGGTAGACAGCAGAATTCATAGTTCCTTTTATCACGGCAAGTCTTCCAGGTCCTGAAGCAGCAAAACAGCCCCAGACCATCACACTACCACCACCATATTTTACTGTTGGTATAATGTTCTTTTTATGAAAAGCAGTGTTCCTTCTACGCCAAATATACTTGGACACACACCTTCCAAAGAGTTCCACTTTTGTCTCATTGGTCCACAGAATGTTGTCCCAAAAGTCTTGGGGATCATCAAGATGTGTTGTGGAGAAATTGAGACGAGCTTTGATGTTCTTTTCTCTCAGCAGTGGTTTTCTCCTTGGAACTCTGCCATGCAGGCCATTTTTGCCCAGTCTTTTCCTGATGGTGGAGGCATGAACGCTGACCTTAACTGAGGCAAGTGAGGCCTGCAGTTCTTTGGACATTGGTGTGGGGTCTTTTGTGACCTCTTTGATGAAGTCGTCGCTGGCGCTCTTGGGGGTAATTTTGGGCGGCCGGCCACTCTTGGGGAAGGTTCACCACTGTTCCATGTCTTCGCCATTTGTGGATAATGGCTCTCACTGTGGTTCGCTGGATTCCCAAAGCTTTGGAAATGGCTTTATAACCCTTTCCAGACTGATAGATCTCAATTACTTTCTTTCTCAATTGTTCCTGAATTTCTTTGGGTCTCGGCATGATGTGTAGCTTTTAAGGATCTTCTGGTGGACCTTACTGTGTCAAGCAGCTCCTATTTAAGTGATGCCTTGATTGTGAACAGGTGTGGCAATAATCAGGCCGTGGGTGTGCTGTAGAAATTGAACTCAGGTGTGGACAACCACAGTTATAGTATGTTTTAACAAGGGGGGCAATCACTTTTTCACATAGCCATGATGGTTTGGATTTTTTTTCACCTTTAATAATAAACACCTTCATTTACAAATTGCATTTTGTGTTTACTTGTGTTGTCCTTGACTATTGTTTAAATTGGTTTGATGTTCCGAAACACTTAAGTGTGACAAACATGCAAAGGAACAGGAAATGAGGAAGGGGGCAAACACTTTTTCACACCACTGTATGTCATTATTAATGTTGGCCTGTCCTAATAAAATCTATAGCCACAAGCCACTGCAGCCTCTCATGTAATATAAGCAATAGTTTATATTTAATATTTTATCATTGAATGTATTGTCACTGTTGAATGTATTGTTTAGTACACACACATAGTATAAAACTGAGCCTTGTATCAAACAATACGCCATATCGTTACACACCACTGGATGGATGGATGGGTGAATCCTGTAAAGGAAATTGCTTTTGTACTGACATTAACCACAGAAATGCAATATAAATGCTGTGCAGGTACAAAAAATTGCACTCATGCTGACCTACAAAGTCAAAAACTGTCACTTATCACACCCTGCTCTGTACAACACTCCCCTTGAGCCTCTAGCACAGCTTGACCAGACCCACAATCCTTCATGGTACAAGATATATATATATATGTATAAAGATTCTTTATGCTGGCACCCAGGTGGTGGAATGAATTTCGTCTGGCTGTCTGAACAGCTGAGTCTCTGATAGTCTTCAAACGATGACTAAAGATCTGTCATCACCAACTTCATCACTTATTTAATCTATTAAAAAAAGTTTTCTTTTCTTGCTGTACTAGCCTCAACTAACTGGGTATAACCTGATGGCATTCAATGACCATGCCATTGAACTAGCATGTTAAGTGCAGATAATGAAAAGTCAAACAGAATTGATTTGACAATAACTGGAATTAATAAATGCAAAAAAAGTATATCAATATTTAATTGCCTTAAATGTAATTGTGGTGTATGACGTATGATGATGTATTTGTACGTGTTCATTTGCACAAGACACAGGATTTCCTCTAGAAACAGATTGATATTACTGTCCAATTCTGGATTCACATAAGATGTGTTGTAAAGCCTAAAATCGGTCAGTAGAAATGGATTCTTATCCCACACATTGTTACACCATACTGAGGTTGGACGAGCCCATTATTGAAGCTACTTCTCAAATTGACAAGGACTCCATGTAGAGGGTGGAAGACATTGTCTATAGCAAAGTTTCCATCCATTTCTTTTTGCACTTTTCTGTTATCGACAAAGTTAAAATGCGCAAAAAAAAAATCCTTTTGAGAAATTTGCTGTCTCCCTCTGTTTACATCCAATTGGCCTTTTACTGATAAAAGGTTGTGTATCATGATGTCAACCTTAAAAAAACAAACTGTTCCATAGGTTTTGGTGTATCGCAGACAAAATCTTTGTAAAATGGAGAGAATATTGAGACAATTAATTGACACTGGCCAGATTACTGTCATTTTAATTTCACAAATAATTGCAATTGTACAAAATATCAGAAAACGACATCAGAATGGAGTAGTTGCTCATCTGATTGGGCTCCAAGTAACTGCCCTTATGTGATGAAGCCTCTCAGTGGAGAGACACTTCACAGAAAGTTTCTGGCTGCAACATTTTAGAATGTCACGGCCCACATTTGAGATGCTGTGCCAATTAATTGGTTCTGATGTTGCGCCCATCGCAGGTTGCCATCGACCACCAGTTCACTATCGCCCTGTTCAAGCTGAGAACCTGCACCAAGTGTAGAGTAGTAGGGTTAGTAATACGACCGGCCATCAATGTGTATATGCTGTGAGCACAGCTATGAATGAAAAAATAATGCAGTGTTATATCAGGCAGGCGAACGTAGTGGAGACCAATGAAATTGCATACCGTAATATCTTGGTGCATCTTGTGCCTCAGGTTTATGGTGCGCTGGATGGTAAACACATCCTTGACGGATGGATAAATTCTGTTATGTGACACTTTTTGAGTGTGTGTCATTTTTCTCGACTGTTCCCAAACTAATTTTCATAACATTTGAAGTATCGACATAGAAATTGACTTAAAGTTAAACAAAAAAGGGTGTCAACACTTGTGAAATTTTATCTATAATTTGCATTTAAATCAGCTATATTGGTAAATAATTTCAATGCAATAAACCTTTTTTTGTGCAAAAAACAAAAGTCCTTGAATGGAAAAATAGCTTATGAGAGTTAAATATTTGGATACAAGTCTAATATGCATCACTTCCATAAAGTCTAGATTCAACCTAATGACACAACCGGACTTAGTATTTAGCAAGTTAGTCTTTTCACTTTTTATTCATTTACTTCAGCAGACCACAGCATAGGAACTGCCACTTTCTCGCTGAGAGTTATGAGAGAGAGAGAGAGAGAGAGAGAGAGAGAGAGAGGGAGAGAGAATAATTTCATTCTCTTTCTGTCCCTCCATTCTACTGTCCATTGTTTAAATGTGAATTTGAAATTTGACCCTCACTGCCAATGTTCTAAGCAAACTATATATTTTTTCTGAACCGCACAATTTTTTTTAGAAGGCAATAATGCATGGTGGTATGTGTATTATAACTCTTGCATGATTTATGAGTATGGACATCAATGTCTTTTCCATATACGTTTAAGGGGCATACTGCAACTCGTCGTTTCTATAAAAAGCCTCAAGTGCTTGCTGTGGCATTTTACCTTCTGAAAGAATCTATGTATCATCCAACCCAAGCAAATAATTCAGTGGCAGAACAACATTGCGTCATTGTTCATGATCCTATTCCATTATCTAATCTGCAAAAATATGAAAGAGTTTGATGCTCTTTTGAAGTAGCCAAAGCCTCCTGGAAAACTCCAGCAGAGGAAAATGCAGCCATTCAAGATGAAGATCGACTGCAATTCACATCACATTTGTCAGGAAGCCACATGCGTGGAGACATCCAAACACCACTTGTGTAAGGGTGGATTTATTTCTTTCCTTAAGTGGGCCGTTTGCATCTGTCATATATAATTTGAATCCCCTTTGTCAAAAAAAACTTGTGCTTATTATAGAGCGCATACCTGGGTATTATTACATTTGCTAAGCTTGCTTTGTAGGAAGTTGGAATTTTTCATTTGGAAGAGGCAAAGCTAACACGCATTGTGTCAAAAAATCCATAATGACACATCGACGGCCCCCCGGCGCTCCTCCAGCTGTAGAAACAGGTCTGGAACCGGCAAAGGTTCATTACTCACACACTCAACACCGCAGGAGGAGATGAGAGCTGAATATCAAGCTAGTGTGAAAAAAAAAAAGCGTTTACCCAGCACCCTCTGGCTCCTGTCTTCTCACCCAGAGGGGAAGCGGTCTGTTCCTTTTGCTGCAGACGTGGCTGACGAAGGTCATGTCCTTTGGCAAATATTTTTGCCTAGACAGAATTTACTTGGCACTGATGAACAATATGATGTAATTGGGCTGAAAAATGAACAATCGTACATGACACACACAAATACATTATTTAGCACATCATGCAGGCAAACTATCCATACTCTGCAAACATGTCATCATCCATGATTGAAAGAAGCAGGCGGATTAAATAGATTATTTATTTATTGGTTTGGACATTAGTAGTATTGCCCCCTGCAGGACTAGAGATGTGCTATGGAGATATCCATCTGACATGAAGGGTGTTTCTGAGCTTGTTGTATGCTGAAGTCTTAAAAACACAAACAAAGGGTTTCACCTCCTACAACTTCAGAAGTACTTTGCTTTTCTGTTTCTTTTTACACAACAAAACCTTGATTACTACCCAAGAATATTTTCCGCATATTTATCACCCTGAATTAAAGTCTGAGTGGGTGTTAGGAGATAATGTATAGAGGGATTGTGTCATGTACGGCTGTGTGTGTGTATGAGAGTGCATGTGAGAGTGTGTGGGTGGGTAGGTGGAATGTGAGCCATCAACCCATTGTGTCAGTCAATATATTGAACACATGAACGTACAACAGGGCCAAACATATTCATGTTGAAGCTATTAGACCCAAATTCCCTACATACCTACTGTACCCACAGCCTACAGATATATAGCAAATGTTCAAAACACGAATCTGTAACTTGATTCTGCTTGAATCTATAACCTCTCTCAAATAGATTTTATGCAAAATGCTGGCCATTAAAAACATCAGACAAAGCAATGCTGACACCAAGTGCTCAAAGTTGGATGTGCAGATCAGTATCTTCAAACCAGGTCTATTATTATTTAGAAGTGTCCAGTCTGATATACATTGAGAAGTTTGTAGAAAGCAAAATCATCAAAAAGTCTTCCAACTGTTCCTTTTGGATGGACATTAAAACTTTTGAGATGGGAAATAAATCACCAGTGGCTTTGAGCTTTGCTAGCCTGCTATAACTCGCCAGATTTCTTTACCGGTATCATTTCACTGCATCCATCTGGGCTTGGGACTTTGCATTATCCCGGGCGGCATCTCAATTTTTATCTATCTGGGATGAGATTTTGAGCTTTTCGAGCTCTATTTGTTTCAACAAAGTGTGACTCTTTGATTTACTGTATCTAATTAGCTCATACTCATAAATTGAATCAGATGGTGCCGTTTATGGTTGGAGCATCTGTCTGTGGATGCAGTGGCCCTGGAGATCCCAGGCCCGAAATCGCTAGAGGCCACAGGATTAGTTCCTTTTTTTCCCTAGCAGATGGTAAGGGAGATTGTCGTCTCTTTGTTCCTCATCACTTTGTGCTTCTCTGAGATGGAAAATATCCAAACCAATAAATAGCGCTCATTACTCTGCCATGGTATTACAATTGCATAGACATAATCCCACTGAATTAAAGTATTTGTCTTTTGTCAAAAGACTTGAGAGTTTTAACTCCTTGCTCTATTTTCTGTTATTCATCTTAAAGCATATTTACTACTATTTCAGTTATTGCATTAATACTAGTTGAAAAGATGTGTAGTCATGATCCTTTACTAATGAACTCTATATATAAAGATAATGAGTTTGTTACAGAAAAACATCACAAAGTATGTTCCATCTCCAAATCAGCAAAATGCACAATGTCAACTGAAACTTGGATGTGGATAATGCTTTTGACCTTGAAAAGAGCACGAGTTGTTTTGATCCTCTCTTTGGTTATGCAAAAAACTTCAAATATCTTTATCGTTTGTTCCACAAAATCAATGCAGACTACATTTTCTTTGAGCAGCCTTCTTCAAGCAGCCCAGCACGTATGATAGAGTTGTTATCTTATTACACGCACAGTGATTTCTTGCGATTTTTCTTGCGTGTGAGTGCTTTCAAATGAAGATATCAAACACATAAGCAGAAGCGGATGATTCATTTGTTTCATTCTCCAGCTTCAAATATGCCGTTTTCATAGAGGACTTGATATGAGGAAGTAATATCAATGTTACAGGGAAATCCTTTAGTTCCTGATTTTAATGGTGATGAGCTTGTTGTTGGTGATTTAGACAACAACTTAAAACCACACACTATTCGCACTATCACTGAATGGAATCTTGTGAGATAAATATCCACATTATAATCCATAATAATAAATCTTCTCATGGAGCCAATTCTTCTGTCTAATTACTTTATTCAAGTGTGAGTGCTATTTATGACTTTATACATGCACATTTTGGAATTAAAAACAATTCCTTTTCAAATTCTTGGAAGTCATTGATCAAACAGGTCTGCAGAGCTGGAAGGCCGCTAGCGGGCTTAGGATAATCAACAAATGTTTGTTGTTCATCAAAGAACATCTCTCAGAGAGCACTTTTCAAATACTCATCAGGGGGCATGAAAGGCGAAGCAGCATTTGATCTCTGATTGCTACGGCAATTGCTCTCCAAGATCGATATGTTTGTACATGGAGGGGACAAGAAAAAAAGCTTGGCTCCATCAGTAGCAGTTCATCACTCTGACATTGCTACAATTTCATAAATTCCTTTTTGCCCTTTCAGGAGAGGTGTGACAATATGTGGACATGAGAATATGGAGGAAACATGGAAAGAGTTATATTGAGGTTATATTGATAACATCTAATGTATAAACTTAGATTGTAATGCTCACAAGGACTATAGCAGCTGTAATGCTTTGGTTTAAAAAAAGACAGGGTTAACTGCTTCCCTGCATCTCAATTGCGTATATAATATTTCCTCTTTATAGCATATGCCATGCACATAATGGGTTAAGAGCTTCAGATAATGTTCACATCAAACAGGGGAAGAATTGTGATCACAGTAACCATGGAATGATTGTAGGTGCCCGATGGGTTGGTTTGAGTATTATAGAAACTGGTGAACTTTGGGATTTTCACAAACAACATTCTCTCGAGTTTACACAAAATGGTGTGGTAAAAAAAAAACATACAATGAGCGGTGGTTCTGCGGTGGTGAAAGCTTGTTGATGGGAGAGGTCAGAAGAACGAGAAAGGGCAGAAGAAGAAGATGTGAACGTGAAGTCCATATATATATATATATATATATATATATATATATATATATATATATATATAGTATCTCACAACCTCAGTATCTTAGTACACCTCTCACATTTTTGTAAATATTTGATGATATCTTTTAATCTGACTCTGAAGAAATGACACTTTGCTACAATGTAAAGTAGTGAGTGTACAGCTTGTGTAACAGTGTAAATTTACTGTCCCCTCAAAATAACTCAACACACAGACATTAATGTCTAAACCGCTGGCAACAAATGTGAGTACACCCCTAAGTGAAAATGTCCCAATTGGGCCCAAAGTGTCAATATTTTGTGTGGAAATGCAGCCCCAGACCAGGACACTCCCAGCACCATGCTTGACTGTAGGCAAGACACACTTGTCTTTGTACTCCTCACCTGGTTGCCACCACAAACGCTTGACACCATCTGAACCAAATAAGTTTATCTTGGTCTCATCAGACCACAGGACATGGTTCCAGTAATCCATGTCCTTAGTCTGCTTATCTTCAGAGAACTGTTTGCAGGCTTTCTTGTGCATCATCTTTAGAAGAGGCTTCCTTCTGGGACGACAGCCATGCAGACCAATTTGATGCAGTTTGTGACATATGGTCTGAGTACTTACAGGCTGACCCCCCACCCCTTCAACCTCTGCAGCAATGCTGGCAGCACTCATACATCTATTTCCCAAAGACAACCTCTGGATATGACTCTGAGCATGTGCACTCAACTTCTTTGGTCGATCATGTCGAGGCCTGTTCTGAGTGGAACCTGTCCTGTTAAAATGCTGTATGGTCTTGTCCATCGTGCTGCAGCTCAGTGTCAGGGTTTTGGCAATCTTCTTATAACCTAGGCCATCTTTATGTAGAGCAACAATTATTTTTTTCAGATCCTCAGAGAGTTCTTTGCCATGAGGTGCCATGTTGAACTTCCAGTGATCAGTATGAGGGAGTGTGAGAGCGATGACACCAAATTTAACACACCTGCTCCCCATTCACACCTGAGACCTTGTAACACAAACAACTCACATGACACCGTGGAGGGAAAATGGCTAATTGGGCCCAATTTGGACATTTTCACTTAGGGGTGTACTCACTTTTGTTGCCAGCCATTTAGACATCAATGGCTGTGAAAATTTACACTTTTACACAAGATGTACACTCACTACTTTACATTGTAGCAAAGTGTCATTTCTTCAATGTTGTCACATGAAAAGAAATAATCAAATATTTACATATATATATATATATATATATATATATATATATATATATATATATATATATATATAATATTGTATGTCTTGTACTCTTCAGAGTGGGTTCTATTTACTGTATATCTGTCCTTTGTTTGCTTCTTTTTTTCCTCAAACAGGGTGAATAATTTGAAAGAACAGCCGACTCACAGTGAAGTAGTGGTGTCTATAGTGGTAGCATCATGTGCACAGTTACGTTGGGTGTCTTGTAAACTTTTGTGATTGGTTTCTCCAGTATTAACTTATGGGGTTTCACACCAACAACAGTGAATACTCATGTAATCAAACTTTTCTTTACTTATTTGTAAATAATTTTTCAAGCTTCGATTATAAAAAAAGGGCTGTTTTTGTTTTTTTTTCCCCCCCCCCCCCCCCCCCCCCCCCCCCCCCCCCCGCAACAACCCCCCCCCCCCCCCCGGAGGAAAGGGGCCCCCCCCACCCCCACCTTTTAAAAGGCGGCCCCCACCACGACTATTAAGGAACAGGACGCACATGTTAGGGGCTGATATTTCTCTGGCAGAGTATTTAAACTGCTTGCACGGATTTTCTCTGTGTGCTTTAATGCTGAGTACACTAGCATTAGTGATTGCACTAGCACTAGCCATCAAGCTAAAGCAGTGGAATGGAGATTTCCCATGGAAGATGCTGCTGCTGTAACAGGAGCAAGTCTGGCAAGAGTCAAAAAATGTGTTGCCAGGACAGCTTTCAGGAGGGTGAATATATGGAAAGCCAGGACTGAATTCAAGGATGTGTCTTTAAGCACAGTTAGCTGCCACCTTCAACCCATCTACCGGTTGAATAAGCTTCCAGGGTTGGGGTTTAATTCCAGTCTCTGCCCTGTGCGCGTGGAGTTTGCATGTTCTCCACATGCTTTGGTCGTTTCCACTGGATACTCTGGTTTCCTCCCTTAGTCTAAGGATATGTGTTGTAGGCTGATTGGCATCTCTAAATTGTCCATAGTGTATGTATGGGAGTTTGTGTGTGACTGTGCCCTGTTATTGGTTGGCACCCCATCCATGGTGTTCCAAATCTCATGCCCAGAGTCCTCTGGACTTGGCTGCAGGCTTCCCATGACCCTGTGTAGGATATGCAGTAAAGAAAATGGATGGTTGGATGGATCCATCCATCCATGAATGGACATTCATGAATGTCCATGAATATACACTATATGTACAGCACATAATAGACACACTTGCATGTTGCAATGTGCATTCTCTTCTAGAATATTTTTATTTATTGTTTATTGCACTGTATTATCCTGTCTTAAATGTCCTATACATAATGTTTGCACAGTTTGGGTAAATGTTTTCAGGTAAAAACACAATTTATTAAACTTTTTAAGAATGTCACTGCAAGAATTAAACACTGTATTACTCTCTCACAAAAGAACTTGAACTACCAGGGTACTTCTGAACAGTAAACTGGTAATCAGTCCAGTATAAAAAATGGAACAAAATGACAAAAAAAAAATTCCTGTAAAACGACCATAGTCCTGTCACTAGAGGGAGACAGAGAGCTGCCTCCCAGCAACTGGGGCAGCCGGCTCCACCTGCATCTAATCTATTTAAGGGCTGCTTACAGGTTCTGCATATGCTCAGCCTTGAGTTCAACCTGTGAGTGCAATATTAAGTCTAGATCGGTATTTGAAAAATGGGCCTTTCTACTGTGCCGCGTTGCCCTCACCATGTCAGGGAAGGGAAGGCTGTCGGGGAAGGAAATTTTTTTTTTTTTCCTGGTTAGATGTCTGTAGTGAGTAATCAGAGGTCCTCCCATGATGGTTTTAAGTTTATGCCTTTAATTTCTACCTAAGTCTCATTCTCACTTGCTCATCTGGTTTTCTTTGTTTTGGTTTGCTGTTGAGTGAGTGTCAGACCTCATACCTCTAAAGCCTAGCTCCCCTTTTAATTTCAGTCTTCCTTATCATGCACTGGAAATGCATTTGCTTTCTAACCCAGAAGTCATGAGTTTGACTCCAATAGCAGGCAAAGTTTATTTTGCGCATTTTTGGAGAATACTTTTCATTTTGTTACATTCCTCCATAACCACGGCAGAGTATGTTGGCCTGAGCTTAATATATCTTTCCCTTTTTGCTGGTTTCTGTTCATCCTCCTTATCTAATCTGCACTTGGGTTCTATCTATTAAGTTTTGGTTGTGGTTCACTCAGTTCGCTCAGTTCTCCAGTATACTGTGGACTGGGTTGAATCTGGTGTGGTGTGAGTCACCACATCACACATACACAATGACAAGGAAATCAATGTTAAATCACTGATTTGTACAGAAACATGTTTTGGAATAGCCTCTGGTATTCCAATTACATTACTATTGTGATGCATTCTTTATGTATGTTTTTTATAGGCTTTTCCTGAAGAGCTGTAGGACTGAAATTGCCTGTAATTTTTTTTTTATATAATGTTAAGAGCTGCAAAAAATAAGCAGAAAAGTTAGTCTGTACAATACCATATTGTGCTTATTACTGAAGAGCTACATTTGTATATGCTAATGTTATTTGGCTGAAAGTTGTTGTTTTTTTATGCAGGATGTCTTGTATGTTAATGCTCGTTGCAGTTAAGTTTGATGTGAAGATAACTTCTTTTTTTTTTTCAAGAGAGCTGATGCTATTGCAAAAGCTGAAGTGTAATGAGTAATATAATTTTAGAAACTTGGTAAATTAACTATTAATAAATTAACTAAAAATAAATGTGTGACTTTAGTATTGCCCATTCATTTGGTTTTGTTTCATTGGCCACTTGCATAGAAACCCTGCTGCTTAGATCTCTCAATGAGATTTAAAACACCAGGAAGTGATTAGTAAGAACTCCGGGACATTGAGTTTCTAGAGACCTCTAGAGGGCATGATGTTTATTACCATGTGCTGATGTGACACAGTGTGAACACAGTGTGAAGTCTCCTTTGCCCAGTTTATTGTGAAGATGATTGCACACAGTAAAAAGGCTCTTGCTGTGTAATAGTGGTGCTTTGCCTTAATGACACTGTGTGTCTCCTTGTTTTCAGAGGGGCTGCTTAATTATACACGAAGACATCAATCGGGATCTTTAAGGAATCAGCTGAATGGTGCTTCTATGCCAGACGTCATATCTATCCATGGTTTTTACTGACATGTCAGCCAGACACAGAACAGTGGTGGTGTGATCCAGAGGGACTTGCTGTGTATTAAAAATTGTGGTTTTCAAATGTGTGTAATGAAAGTGTAAAGTTAGCTATATAATCTATTTATATATACATATATATATATATATAACTTCTGTAACTAATTGTTTAACATTGGGTCCTCCGCTATGCTTGTTAAACCTGGTACTACACTAGCTACTATAGGCTAATTTTAACACTGGCCGAAAATTGTAATTGACATTCATCTTGCTGATGAATTTTATTCATCATAATATATAAATGCAACACAATGAATATTTTTTTCAATGACACTTAATAAAAAAACAACTTTCCTTTAATGGCCAAACAGATTAGAGATGTAAACAAGAGCAGTATTTAAAACCTTCTTAACAATAATCATGCATTGCATGTTAATGCTAATTTGTATTGAATGCACTGCTACCTTTGAGAGTAAATGTAATGTACTGAGTAACGCTGAAGTATATGTATTTGTCTCATAATAGGTGTGGAAACTCGACTGTATTGTATCTGAAAATGTTTCTTCTACTTCAGATCATTTACTCGATACAATCATGTACTTATTACATGAGTATCCAAAAAATTCTTATAAAAAATTTTCACTATTTTTGCATAAATATTGGTAGTGGCTCATCACATCTTTCAGTAGAGGTCCAAACAAAAGTCCAACACCAAGAACTGATTTGTTTTATCGCTAATCAAAAATGGATGAATTGTTATTTTTTAGTTGGTGCATTAAAATTTCAGAATAGATTTATATGAAACTGAATATTTTAGCTGTTTAAAAAGTCCAAAAACAACCCTGTGTTGTTATTTCAATAAGAACACATGTATACATAAATTAATGTTGAATATAAGAATCTATAGGAATCTTGCATGGTTTAACAGTTTTAAAATCAATTATTAATTACTGATAGATTTGTAAACAGTTCTTGATAGCTGGCTTGGTAATGCTTGTTTGGCCTAGTTTTTACTATGTGCGTTTATTAACCATACTATTAAACAATTTAACTCAAGTATGCATTCATATCTTTCATAAAATTAAAGAAATCCACAGTGTAAAAGCTTAGTGTCTCTCATTTACTGTCTTCTAAACCAAATTTCAAAGCATATTATGAAACAGGTAAGCTAAGGTACACAATCCTATGAAGAGGATCCACCGTGTGATGCTCCATATTTTGGTTGCAAACCACTCAGTGATGTAAATCACTGTGAAAAATGGAACATGAGAATGATGCAAGTTAAAATTTATTTGAACTTTGAATGGTAATTCCAAATTAATTACAGCACTATATTTGACATACTTGGCCTGGTTTCATGCTCTATTTCTGTCAAAACTGTGGCTGTCAGGGTCGTGGGTGATATCGATGTTATTGTGGTCATCCTGAAAGTTGTTAAGGTGCTCATTGTTAGTGGTTGAGTACTCGCCTCAAGCACAGAACAATGCTGCTCTTCTTCTGTGAAGAAAAAAAACAGTTCCGTTTAAGAATGGAAACTTTAAGCTCTCAAATCAAACACTACATGTGAAAAACATTTCAGTGTACTGAAGGTTTATCTGACCCCTAGAAGAAATGTTAATGTTGACGGAGACCCTATAATGTTAAATATTTAAAATTGCTAAAACACTGTTAATGTTATTATAAAGTAATGATAAAATGTTAAAATGCTACAAGGTGTAATCTTTAGGAAGTTGCCATATGGTGGATATTTTATGTGGTTGAGAAGTTGGTGCTAGGTGGTGGCTATGAAATTTCAAGTGGTTGCTAGGTGGCTGGTAGGCAGTTGCAGGTAATTTCAAGTGGTTGAAATGTGTTGTAAGGTGATTTGCTATTTCATTCCAAATGGTTGGTATTGATTTCCTAGGTGCTTTCTAGGCTGTAAATGAGCAGTAGTCAAGGAATCGCAGATGGTTGCTAGCATGCTCCAGGGAGAGGCTAAGGTGTTTGTAGGCAGAGTAATGCAGTTTTAACTGCCTCAATTATATGTGAATTAACACGGCTTCAAATCATGTGATTGTAAAACCAGTTTAAAAAAATAATAATAATTGAGTGTTGCTACACGGCAACAGTAATTTCGATATTTCCCCAAAAGTCCAAGCACACCAATCTCAAATGGGATAAACATCTCTGATGATTTTTTCTGTTTCTACACAAAAAATTGTGACCTGTGAAAATGGTACAAATTTGCAAATATAATAAGATTATAAAGATCAAGCCAACATAATTAAGATATTAAGTGGTTACATTCAGTGAAAATGTTCACAGAGCTACATGACACTGGAAAAGTATTTCACTGCAACTGACAAACCAACATAAACATTTATAAAGGCATATTCCAACATGGCAGCTGTACTAGACTGTGTTTATTAAGTCTGATATCAAGTTGACTTAACACTTGTGTCAAAAGACAGCATTTGTCTGATACAAGGTTATGTTCTGATATTCACCATGCCGACTTTTGCTAGAATATGAATATTTATTATGCCAAATTAACATAAACCTGCTGATGTTGTGACAACCATGCCAACTCAGTTGCAGGATGTTTGAGGGTTTTCTTGCATGTACTGCCTGTTTTAAATCCCCCACAACATTTCAATGGGATTCAGATCTGGGCTTTGATGGTAGGCCAATCCAAAACTTCCATTTCTTCTTTTTGAGCCATTCATTGGTGGATTTGCTCATGTAATTAGAATTATTATCCTGTTGAAATGATAACTTTCGGTTAAAATTTCAATTTTTGGACAGATGGGCTGAAATTATCTTCAAGCACTGTTTGATATGATGCAGAATTCATAGTTGAATCAATGAGTGCAAGCTGTCCCGTCCCTGAGGCAGTGAAGCAACCCATAACCATAACTTTTCCACCACTGTGCTTCATAGTTGGTATGGGTTGCTTCTTCTGAAAATCTGTCTTTGATCTGTGCCAAACATGTCTGCTGTTACTGTGGCCAAACAACTACTAACTTTGATCAGTCTGTCCAGAGCACATTATTCCAAAAGGCCTTTGTGCAATTTATTTTTGATTGTAGATGCATGCACTTTGTCAACAACAATTTTAAGACTGACTAAAGGATTCTATGATGAAATTTTGCAGTCTTGGAGACTTCTTTTTGCATCAGACGGTTCTTGGGCTGAACTTGCTGGGATATCCAGTCCTGGACATAGTGACAAATTGGTCATTTGAAATCTGTGCCAGCTGTAGATTATTTTCCTTACAGTGGAATGATGTATTTAAAATCATTTGAGGATCTTTTTAAATCCATTGCCAGATTCATAGGCACTCACAACTTTTAATTTTTTTTTTTTTTTCAAAAGCCATATAGAACACTTTAGATCTTGGCATGATAACACCACACACCTTGATAGCAATGGGAATCTGTTTTTTGTCAACTTAAACTGTGAAAATTACTACAAAATGTCCATTTTATGTCATTTGATAGAGTGTATCATCTTTTTGTATGTGAGTGTGCCCTGCGATGGACTGGCACCCTGTCCAGGGTGTACCTGTCCATTGTGTTCCTGGGATAGGCTCCAGGTTCCCCGCGACCCTGAAGCAGGAATAAGCGGTTGAAGATGGATGGATGGATGGACCTACATATCTATAGACACTGAGAAAATCTGGAGTCATTACTAAATAACATTAAAAGATATAATTAAAAGATAACAATAACTTAATAACTGCTTAAGAATTATTAAGTTTCAGAAAAACCTGAAATTGACTCTGTTAGTACACTCCTGTTACAAATCGCTGCTTTCCTGAACAAGAACAAACATTTACGCATATTTCTCAAATAAGTTTTTTTTTGTTTTGTTTTGTTTCCACCAAAACATTGGTCAAAATTATATTACTTTCTGATACCTATAATTGATAAGATAAAACCAGTTCTTGATGATGGACTCATCAGTTTTGTCCTTACTACATTATACTGAATCTGAGGAAAGTCAGCCTACCTACAGATATGATTAACTTAGTCCATTTAGTGTATGATCACCTGCAACTAAATACAAACAGTACTATAACATGTTTCAAATGTAAAATGTCACCTGTATATGTCATTGCTGATCATTTTCTAGGAAAAGAAGAAGAACTAACATCATTTTTGAGACCACTTGCTCATTTAGATGCTGCTAAATGAGGCTTCAGGTATAGCAAGGACAAAAAAGAAATAGAAAATTCAGGCACCTTCCTGTTCTTAAATGTAAGGTCAGCAGTGTTGTGGCAGCCCAATTTCACACAGGAAACAGATTCACATTCAAAGAATCTTTAAAAGACTAAAACATGAAGTGCTTTATCTATTCAATAGTCAGACAGTTTATCACAGAAATGGACTTGCTCAACACTTGTGGTTGAAGATGAAGTAAAGAAATATATCTAATGACCGGTGTGTTATGAGGTTAAATATACAGTGGACATAAAAAGGTCTACACACCCCTTTTGTAATGAAAAATTAAGCCAAGATAAATGAAACCAAGATAAAATCATGTATTTTTCTACCTTTTAATGCGATGACAGCCAATAAAATTCGAGTGAAAAGCAAATAGTAGCATTTTAGACAACAAACAAGACAAAAAAAATGTGAACGAGTACACATAGCTTTTTTATAGTGTGATTTTATCACATTCTCAGTCACACAACTCGTGTTCAAAAGGAATAATCATACACCTGTAATCAATGAAGTGATTCTGATTAACCACAAATAAAGATCGTCGAGGTTACGCATGTAACCCTGTTACGAGACCGCACGCCTCGTAAGCCATAGAGATTGCTTCCACTATCCAAGTAGAGATGCGCTGCTTTGACACAGCATCACCTCTACTGTCGCCACCAAAGCAGACCAGCAGCTGCTCCGACTTACGCCACTGGCTGGAGCGGTGGACGTAAGTACAGAGGGACACAACAGGTGCATCCTCTCTTGTTCCGGTGTGAGGATTCGGAGGAGGGCAGAAGGCCTGCAACACCACAGGGTGGGCAGGGCTAGTCCAGGGGTAAAGTCAAGGCAGGAGGGGGCAACAGAGAGAGCTTGTAGATCTCCCACTTGCTTGAGAGATGTCAGGGCCAGTAGAAGAGCTACCTTTAGAGTCAGAAGCTTCTCAGAGGTTGACTTTGAAGGCTCAAATGGGGCACAGCCTCTCGAGGCCGCCATCGCATACTACACCGCTAACACTTCACCCAGAAAGTGTGCACTTTTCCCCGTGATGAAACGGGAGCAATGATACACACTTCTACTCTTTCTCGCTCATTATTTACCTCTCTTCTTCTTTTAAAAAGGGATGGAAAAGTTCAGAGATTTTGAGAAAATATCGAGTAGAAATGAAGCGTTTTTGTCACACAAACAACAGACATGCAGTCTCGCTGAAGATAATTAGCTGGTGGCGTGGTTCACAGGTGATATATATATATATATATATATATATATATATATATATATACATTTTATATTACACAAGCTTGAGATACCAGTCACGCACGCAAGGCGCTCCCATACTGTTATGCTAAATGCAACGTCAAAGTTCCCTTTGAAAGGGAACAGCTCTTTCTGTAGGATTTTTATGACATCTTCTTGGTTTTATCTGACTGCTGAAGCCATGATCCACAAAGAGCTTGCAAAGCATGAATGGAATCTCATTGTTGAAAGGTATTGATCAAAGAGGTAGAAAAGAATTTCCAAAACAATAGATGTACCACAGGACACTTTGACATTACCAAGAACAAGATGTCCCTCAAAAATAGACAAAAGGAGAAGAAGAAAACTCCTCAGGGAGACTGCCAAGAGACTTATGGCAGCATTAAAGGGGCTGCAGTAATATTTGGCAACTCCTGATCACTCACTGCATGTGACCACAAGCTCTCATTTTCTTCAGATATCTGGGCTATGGGGTGGGGTGGCTAGACAGAAGCGCTTTGTCATTAAAAAAAAAAAAAAAAGAGAGAGAGAAAAAAAGCATCCAATCCTGCCCAAATCACCCCAAAACATGTCTCAAAATTTGTTGAGGTCCGATGAGACAAAAGTAGAACTTTTGGGGCATAATTCTAAAAGAGACAGCATGTTTGAAACAAAAACAGACAGCTTATCACCCAAAAAACACCATGGTAAAGCATGGTGGTGGAATGATCATGGTATGAGGCTGCTTCTCTTCAGCTAGGACTGGGGCTTTAATCAGAATAGACTGTTGGACTGTTGAAGATAAAGAAATACCGTATTTCTGAATGGCCCAGCTCGAGTCCTTATATAAATAGTATTGAAAACCTGTGGAATGACATGAAAAGACTGTGCACAGGAGATCCTATCGCAATTTGATAGAGCGGGAGCATTTTTGTATGGAAGAGTGGAATAAAATTGCCAAATCTTACCCAAAAAGACTTAGTGCTGTATTATGCTTTAATAAAGTATTAGTTAAGGGGTGTGTACAATTTGTAAGTAGGTTATTGTATTTTATCCCCTTTTCATTGGTTGTGATATCACATTAAAGGTGGGGAAAGTTCTGAAAGGAACAAACTTGGTTTCATTTTTTTTTAAATAAAAAAAAACTGTTATTTTAACAGTATTGTGGAAACGTAACCCACCTTTTCTTGCCAATTATAGTATGACACAAATTTCTAAATAACAGTAAAATAATTGACAGAAAATCTTCACTGTACAAATATAGTGTTATCTTCACTATGTAAAAATGTATGGTGATATTTTATTATGATATTATTTGTATAAGTGTTAAATAGAACGATATGTCTTATTTAGCATAAACTCCCAGTGCATTTTTTTTTCTATAAAGAACGTGCTATAATAATTATTAAATATATTGTTCAGTAACTACTCTGATTTGTTCAGTGAAGCTAGTAAGAAAGGTGTGCAGTGGGGAAAGTATGTTGTGAATAGTTCTGAAAATATAAAGGTTTCACATAATAATATAGAAAAAAAAAGGAACGAATGTCTCAGATCACACCAAGTTTAAAAGATTATATTCAAGACAGTCTGTATTGCTACACAGAGACAATGATTAATGGATGATTAATGTTTATGATTAATAAATGTCTTTTGAAAGATTTTGAATGACATCTAGTGGGCATGTTGTGGCAGCTCAAGGCCTATAACTCCATTTACTTGGAAGTTTCAGATGACTCAGGATCAGTGTGAGAAAGATCACAGTACCATCACCCTGCCTCAGGCTGTGGATTGTGTTATGTTGGACATATCTATGTGTAATTTGTTGTAATATTAAGAACTATTTCAGAAACAGGAAAACATTTTTGTTCTTACTGTTAAGAAAACTCAATGCTGGAATCTTATGGCAATATTATCAGTGTGCGAATTATACATGAAATGTGTATATATATATATGTGTGTGTGTGTGTGTGTGTGTGTGTGTATGTATGTATGCATCGGGCACAAGTCCGGGTATCCATCACAAGGCACAATCACATACACTATATATATATATATATATATATATACAGTATCTCACAAAAGAGAGTACACCCCTCACATTTTTGTAAATATTTGATGATATCTTTTCATGTGACAACACTGAAGAAATGACACTTTGCTACAATGTAAAGTAGTGAGTGTACAGCTTGTGTAACAGTGTAAATTTGTTGTCTCCTCAAAATAACTCAACACACAGCCATTAATGTCTAAACCGCTGGCAACAAAAGTGAGTACACCCCTAAGTGAAAATGTCCAAATTGCGCCCAAAGTGTCAATATTTTGTGTGGACAGCATTATTTTCCAGCACTGCCTTAACCCTCTGGGGCATGGAGTTCACCAGAGCTTCACAGGTTGCCACTGGAGTCCTCTTCCACTCCTCTATGACAACATCACAGAGCTGGTGGATGTTAGAGACCTTGTGTTCCTCCACCTTCCGTTTGAGGATGTCCCAGAGATGTTCAATAGGGTTTAGGTCTGGAGGCAGTGGTCATCTTAGAGGTGTGTTTGGGGTCGTTATCATGCTGAAATACTGCATACTGATCATGCTCTGCTTCATTATGTCACAGTACATGTTGGCATTCATGGTTCCCTCAATGAACTGTAGCTCCCCAGTGCCGGCAGCACTCATGCAGCCCCAGACCATGACAATCCCAACACCATGCTTGACTGTAGGCAAGACACACTTGTCTTTGTACTCCTCACCTGGTTGCCGGAACACACACACGCTTGACACCATCTGAACCAAATAAGTTTATCTTGGTCTCATCAGACCACAGGACATGGTTCCAGTAATACTTAGTCTGCTTGTTTTCAGAGAACTGTTTGTGGGATTTCTTGTGCATCATCTTTAGAAGAGACTTCCTTCTGGGACGACAGCCATGCAGACCAATTTGATGCAGTGTGCGGTGTATGGTTTGAGCACTGACAGGCTGACCCCCCACCCCTTCAACCTCTGCAGCAATGCTGGCAGCACTCATACGTCTATTTCCCAAAGACAACCTCTAGCTATGAGACTGAGCATGTGCACTCAGCTTTTTTGGTCGACCATGGCGAGGCCTGTTCTGAGTGGAACCTGTCCTGTTAAACCGCTGTATGGTCTTGGCCACCGTTCTGCAGCTCAGTGTCAGGGTCTTGGCAATCTTCTTATAACCTAGGCCATCTTTATGTAGAGCAACAATTCTTTTTTTTCAGATCCTCAGAGAGTTCTTTGCCATGAGGTGCCATGTTGAACTTCCAGTGACCAGTATGTGGGAGTGTGAGAGCGATGACACCAAATTTAACACACCTGCTCCGCATTCACACCTGAGACCTTCTAACACAAACACAAAAAGTCACATGACACCAGGGAGGGAAAATGGCTGATTGGGCCCAATTTGGACATTTTCACTTAGGGGTGTACTCACTTTTGTTGTCAGCGGTTTAGACATCAATGACTGTGTGTTGAGTTGTTTTGAGGGGACAGTAAATTTACACTGTTACACAAGCTGTACACTCACTACTTTACATTGTAGCAAAGTGTCATTTCTTCAATGTTGTCACATGAAAAGATATAATCAAATATTTATAAAAATGTGTACTCACTTTTGTGAGATTATATATATATATATATATATATATATATATATATATATATATATATATATATATATATATATATATATATATATATATATAGTGGGAAGGTGTATTGTAATCTTCACCTGAGTAGTATGTGACAAAGCTGTAATAGAATGTATTAACTAATTAAATATAGACAGTACACTTGATAGTGAACTGATAGTGAACAATAATTTTGGATCAGATTGTAAAAGAAAAGAAGCTAATGAATAATTATTTTCACTTAAATTGTGGATTTCAATATACACTCACCATCCACTTTAATAGGAACCGCTGTACACCTGCTCATGCAGTTATCCAATCAGCAAATTATGTGGGAACGAAATCGTGCATATAAAGGTCAAGAGCCTCAGTTAATGGTCAAATGAAACAAACCAATGAAGATCTGTGTGTGAGAGCTCTGTGACTTTAACCGCGGCTATGTTGTTCGTGCCAGTTGTATTTCAGAAACTGCTGAACTCCTGGGACTTTCACACATTACAAGAGTTTACAAGACAAGAGTTGTCTCTAGAATTTACACAGAATGGTGAAAAAAACAAGAATTTTGATGTTTCATATCAACATTAACTGAGGCTCTTGACCTGTATCTGCATGTGATTTCCACTGTGCTGCATGATCCATGCATGATTGGCTGATTAGATAACAGCATAAATGAGCAGGTGTACAGGTGTTCCTAATAAAGTGGATAGTGAGTGTGTTCATGAAAAGAGTCCAATGAAGTGGTAGATTTATATTGTGTTTATACTGTGATTGTTACTGGAGTAACAATTTAGACCAAAGGGAACATTAACAAACATTCCTGGTGGATTTAAACAATGGAAATTATCTGGAATAATGATTGGAATAAGAAATAATGCTAACTATTATCTGTCTATACATCTTCACTTCTCTAAGCATCAAAACACAAGAAACCTCACAAAATATCTGTCGGACTGTGTTTTTCCATGGTTATATATTTATATATATATATATATATAGAGAGAGAGAGAGAGAGAGAGAGAGAGAGAGAGAGAGAGAGAGGGAGAGAAAGAGAGAGAGAGAGAGAGAGAGAGAGAGAGAAGAAGGAGAGAAAGAGAGAGAGAGAGAGAGAGAGAGAGAGAGAGAGAGAGAGAGAGAGAAGAGAGAGAGAGAGAGAGAGAGACTTTATTCTTCTTTCTGCTCATCCACAGCCTATCCCAGGAACACTGTCAGTTTGGTGGGAATACACCCTGGTAGGGACTCCAGTTTATGGCAGAGCACTATACATACACAAATTCACACCTAGTAGTAATCCAATCCACCCACTGACATATTTTTGTACATTAGGAGGACACTGGAGCACCCAAACAAAACTATGAAGAAATAAGAAGGAAAATGTGAAACGTCAGCTGATGGTTGATAAAAAAGTATCCCGTGTTTTTTTTTCTACGCACACAACCATCTACTATTTCCATGCACTATTTCTATTTATGGCATCTTACCTATAAGAGCTTACTGAAACCATTTCGTTTCAATTTCTGTTTATTTGCTCCATGTCCACTAGAGAGCACTATAGATATTATTAATACATTACTTTAAAAAGGTATTTAATTAGATATGGCAACATAAACTAAGACAGAAGAGAAAGTAAGCGAAGATTAAGAATTTTAAACAGTTATTAGAGATCTCACTATTTCAGCACATCACTCCTGAGGTGTTTATGGGCCATGTATTAAGTAGCATAAGACTGTTTAAATAAATTGTACTAAATTGAGTTTCTAAACCTCTTTTGAAAATGGAAATTGTGATTTTGTTGTAAATCATGTCATGCATAATTTTGCACTATATACGAAGACAGAAATTATGTTAACGTTTTAGACCTAGTTCTACATTATAGATAATATGTTCCCATTAGTGAGTAAAGTATATATATATATATATTCTGCTCAAAAAAAAAAAAAAAAACGGCATATTGATTCAATTTATTAGTGTAGCGCTTTATAAAAGACATTGTCTAAACCTGGAAACCTAGTTCTACATTATAGATAATATGTTCCCATTAGTGAGTAAAGTATATATATATATATATATATATATATATATATATATATATATATATATATATATATATATATATATATATTCTGCTCAAAAAATTAAACGGCATATTGATTCAATTTATTAGTGTAGCGGCTTTATAAAGATATTGTCTCATAAATATATATATATATATATATATATATATATATATATATATATATATATATATATAAATATATATACACTGCTCAAAAAATAAAGAACATTTAAACAGCACAATGTTATAATAAAATTATATATAATATTTGAGACAATATTCAAATATCTAATAATATATATATATATATATATATATATATATATATATATATATATATATATATATATATATATATATATATATATATATATATATATATATATATATATATATATATATATATATATATATATAATAAACTGCTCAAAAAAATAAAGGGAACTTTACATTGTGCTGTTTAAATGTTCCCTTTAGTTTTTTGAGAAGTGTATATATATCTATATTTGAGACAATGTCTTTTGTAAAGCGCTACACAAATAAATTGAATCAATATGCCAGGAGTGGGCGGGGCATACACCGGTTACACTGTCAATCACTTTTGTCGCCAACCAATCACGTAGCTTCAAGTCTGAACATGAGGAGTAGCAGCGGAGATGTTTGTACTTGTATCAGCTGAACGGCGCGTCTCTCTGTGTCTCCTGGTGATATTTACCTGAAAAGTGGAATTTGATCAAGTGAGTGAACTTCTCTCTCTCTCTCTCTCTCTCTCTCTCTCTCTCTCTCTCCTCTCAGTTTCATATTTAACTTCTAATCCGGCTGTTGTTGCTCTTAGCGCATGTGTAACAGTGTATAAATGCTGGGTGTGTACTGGTTGTGTGTTGAAATCATGCAGCTAGAGTTTTACACAAGTCTAAACTTTACACCATGTCATCTCAACTCAAGGTGTAGGTGTGCAGTCAACAGTGGAAATGTTACTGCTGGTAAGTTGCTACTCCTCATGATTAGACACCCTTATGAAGTGAAGTTAATATGGATTATGATTTTAGGAAATAACTGATTGTGTGAAAGAAAAACCTGAGAGCAGTAAAACATGCCATTTTATTATGCTTCAAAAAATGACCAAGCTGTTATATTAATCTTAACCTGCACAATGGGTTTAAAAAGCGTATTAGTTTGTTTGTTTGTTTGTTTGAGTGCTGTTTGTTAACCGTGCTGGGGGAAAAAAAACAACAACAAAACAATAGAAAGCCTCATAGAAGTTGTAATGGTTTTACTGGTCATAATGGGAATTGTATTGGTTGTAATAGAAGTGTTGTAATGTAATGTAGTGGTCCCTGGTGGGTCTCTACTGGTCATATGTTCCCTTCTATTGGTGGTATGTTACATCTAGTGGATACTATTAAGGACTAATAATGGTAATGGTTTTAGTAGCTAGCTGATGGTTTGTAATGGTGTTTGTAGTGGAAACCATAAGGATTTCTGTGATGGTTTCCATTGTTTTGTTTTGTTTTCAGCAGGGAAGCTGCATATGATAACCATACAACCCGATATCACAAAAGTCATGTAACCATGCAGTGGCAATGATGTTCGTGGACGTCCACTTCTCGGGTTGGTCCGCGACGCTTCCAGTCTTTTTGAATTTGTTAATACGTTTGGCAGCAGTGTCGTGTGTGTGTGATGTGCTCTCCGTGTTTCCTTCTTCCATGTGTGTCCATGTTTCCATGTCCATCGCAATCGTGCGACAGCTTCCCGATGCAGCCATGAGAATGATTTATGGATATCTATGTTCTTCAAAGAGAAAGAAATCGAAAGAAATATTTGCACCTGCTTTCATCACACTTTATACAAAAGACATGAACAGAACATTTTATTTTGTACAGGCGGAATGCACCTAAACGTTAATATCTTGATTTTGCATTTTATGTGTGCGTGTTTAGTTTTTTGGAGAGGTGGAAATCTTTTCAGCGGGTCAAAGCGATTCACCCGTTATAACTGTGCGATGGCACGAGAGGAGAGCTTTCAGGAACTCATCACAAAGGCATTTCCTCTGTGTTTTCCTGCCACTTAGCCATTCATTCAGACTGCAGACTGTCTCTTTTATTTAAATTCCCCTGTCGCTGTACTTTATTATTAAATGTATGCTTTTTGTGTTGGATTAGAAGTCAAATCTCCTGGAACTGACCTTTTCATGATTGCAGGTAATAAATAGAGTTCAGGCTTTCATTGGGACATCATGATGTCTAGCAAATGGCTGCCTGTAAGACTGAGATCTGTTTCGTACATCGCAAAATAAATTTTGACCATTGCCAGTCATTCTAAAGTGAAAGCTACGCTTCATAGGACACCATAATGTTGCCTTTTGAAAGAGAAACCAGTTTGTAATGAAATCTAAAGTATCTATTCAATGTTTTGTCTGCATCACATAGCGCCCCTGCTACTGCTGCTATTAATACTAATAATACTCCTATTAATGATAGTAGCTCATTTCATTTATGCTACATTGTGTAAGTATGATATCAATGCTTGAGCTTCATAAATCATTTTGCAAATCCACAGTGTTGACTGAGTAGTATTTTTCTCAACACACAGTTGTATGTAAATTAGGAGTGGAAATGTATAATTATGAAATGTATATTGATGATCAATATCATCAATTGTATATTGATTGATACAGTACCTGAACAACCCAATATCACGTTTTTTGGTATAGTGCGGGACTTTGATATCATAAAGTCACTGACGTTACCCTGCAAGGATTAGTCAGTTCGGAAAACATTTAGGAAATGATTTCATTTCAGTAGTTTATTAAGACAAAACAGAAATGCCGTTTTCTCTGACTTTCATGACTCCACCATCAACTGTTTCAGATTTTGTCATCAGAGAACTGTATACTGCCACAATGGTATATTATCAAACCGCTTTCTCAAAATATGTTTCTTCAGATTGTGAAAATTAAGAGGAACAATTTCTTAACATTCCTAAAACCCAAAGTCTCCTTTTTATCAGGGTACTCCTTCATATGGGAGGAAATCCTGTCACTCGAAGGAGAACTGCTTGATTGATGGGCTTTAAAGAGATTAGCAGCTCTAGTTTTTTTGATCATATGATGTAATGTTCTATTGCGCAACTTTCTCATTTAGATAGTTAGCATTGGATAAGAGCAAATGAAGAGAAACAATTTTGTCAGCCTAACAGCTTTAATTATTCTCAGATATGGCACGTGCTCCTATTTTCCTAATCGATTAGTTGGCCGAATATTTCTTTCTTTCTTTTTATTTTATTTTATTTAATTTTTTCGATTAATTAGAGGTGGGAAGTTGTCGCATGATTCCGATGGACATGGAAACATGGAAAACCCGAGAAGTGGACGTCCACGAACATCATTGCCACTGCATGGTTACATGACTTTTGTGATATCAGGTTGTATGGTTATCATATGCAGCTTCCCTGCTGATAACAAAACAAAACAATAGAACCATCACAGAAATTCTTATGGTTTCCACTACAAACACCATTACAAACCATCAGTTAGCTATTAAAACCATTACCATTATTAGTCCTTAATAGTATCCACTAGATGTAACATACCACCAATAGAAGGGAACAAATGACCAGTAGAGGCCCACCAGGGACCACTACATTACATTACAACACTTCCATTACAACCAATACAATTCCCATTATGACCAGTAAAACCATTACAACTTCTATGAGGCTTTCTATTGTTTTGTTGTTTTTTTTCCCCAGCACAGTTAACAAGCAGCACTCAAACAAACAAACAAACTAATACGCTCTTTAAGTCTTTTAAACTCATTGTGCAGGTTAACATTAACATAAAAGCAGTGTCTTTTTTTTTTTGGCACCATTTTATTTATTTATTTATTTATTTATTTATGGGGGGGGCAGCAAATTTTCAGTACATTTTTTTGTTTATTTTAAATAAAATCCACAAACTGAGTGTTACACATATAAACTTCAGACTAAAACTTTACACAACTATTTATCCAATTACATAAGACTGAAAAGACCCCAATACACACAGACACACCAGAATGTATATTATTAATTAAGGACTGTAGTTTAATTCAGTGCTTTTTGTGCATCCATAAAAATAATGTATAAATACGTATATGTAATATAATATAATATACACTGCTTTATTATATTATATTATAGCATATTCACTTATATACTGCTCCAAAAAATACATTTATTTTTTGGAGCAGTATATAAGTGAATATGCTATAATAATATAATAATATGCATTACTTTCTAAAGGAAATGTTGACATAAACAGTAAACTGAAGAAAGTCATAGTCGGTGACTCTGGGTGTAAGATAAAGCTAGTGCTATCACATTAAGTGCGTATGACATCATGCGTCGTCGACTAGGAAGTGGCTTATGCTTATGGCTTATGCCGGTTCGTAAACAAACCTCTAGTGTTCCATGTGAGATGATATTACCTTTCTAAAATTCATACACTAGACAGTAGAGTACGCAGTGCATAATGTAAGTGTATAGTACGTCATTTGGACCACAATTTTAGTATTCACTCACAGAAGTAACATAATAAGTGAGTGTACCCCATGCTGTGCGTAGACCAACTAATCAACAATAAGATTTGTTGACATTCTAGTGCTTTCACAATATGCCCAGGCTTGGGGAGTAACGGAATACATTTAATGGCATTACGTAATCATTCATCCATCCATCCATCTTCTACCGCTTACTCCTTCCTCAGGGTCACGGGGAACCTGGAGCCTATCCCAGGGATCATGGGGCACAAGGCGGGGTACACCCTGGACAGGGTGCCAGTCCATCGCAGGGCACAATCACATACACACTCACACACCCATTCATACACTACGGACACTTTAGACTCTCCAAGTCTTTGGACTGGGGAAGGAAACCAGAGTACCCGGAGGAAACCCACGCAGCACGGGGAGAAAATGCAAACTCCACACACACATGGCCCCAGCGGGAATCGAACCCCGGACCCTGAAAGTGCTAACCACTAAGCCACCGTGCGCCCCAGTTATGTAATCAGGATACAAAAAAATGGTGACTGTAATCCGTTGCAGTTAACTCAAAAAACTGACACTGTTTTGAACGCTATTAAGACACGAAAAAAAAATGTGTCTAACTAACTTTTGTGATGTAATTTTACCTACATGAGGGACAGTGATCTTTTATTTATTCGTTTTCTTAAAACAAATCGAAATATTGAACGTTTTTAATCTCTAAAATAAGCGTATTTTAGATCATATTGCTTTTCTCTTCATTTATTTACATATGTGACCTTGAAGTAATCCAAACGTAATCAGATTACATTACTTTATTGTGATACTTGGGTTATATTACTGATTAAATTTTTTGTTCAGTAATTTGTAACTGTTACAGATTACATTTTTAAAGTAACCCTCCTAACTCTGCCTATGCCCTTGTTTTACATATGCATATGACCTGAAATACAAATAACCCAGTACAGTATACAGTACTTTACTTGCAACAAATGGTTTCAAAGCAAATTTTTTAATTTCAACAATCTTCCACATATTCGTGCGTCTCTTGCCCTCTAAGTTCAAGAGGCTTAAACTGTGTCTATGAAACTTGCCTATACAGTTACAGAGCGTGCAAAGAAATAATAAAAGCGGGTTTGTGCGAGTCCTTCACACTGCTACACTCGGGTATTTGTCTGACGGTCCTCTCATAGAAATGTCTTTCCTCGGCGAGGCGGTACCCATGGAAACTGTCGACATGTGCTTCTGAAGAGCTTGCTGAATCTGTGATCAGGTTTAAGAGGACACTACCTCGCATCTCAATCATTTCGCTTACATTTGTAGCTGTTATTACTTTGTAATTCAGTGGTAATGTGGATGGCAAATATTTACTTAAAGCTTTTGTTTTCGATGCACTGTTGATAATAGCATGGTGTATTTCACTTTCTTGTAACACTGTTAATGCAATACAGTTGGTCTAATCCAAGAAATTTGAAGTTTGTGTTGCATTCTTCCTTCACTGGCTGTATTATTCTCACAGTGGTGTGAATGTAGGGGTTTTCGCCATGGTTCTGCATACCTCTGCGGCTGTTATACACAACGTGCCCCTCGAGCTGCAGTATATTGTAGAGAAAAAATCCATGGCACATGGTCATTTCCAATAGTTTCCCATGTTTCAATGTATATTTTGTTATCCAGTTTGTGCAATGCTCTTGTGACTAAATGTGGACAAAACTTTGCATCCACGTTCGAAAATCTAGTGGAAGGTCTTCCCAGAAGAGTGGAGGCTGTTGTTAAAAGTTGTGTGGCTGTTTAAATTGCCATCAGCCCCAATGAAAAATCATGTAACAGGTTAAAATCAAGGCTGTGTGGTTTGGGTAAAATCACACTGTTATTATAGCTGTTAATGAGAATTTAAATATTAGGGAAATATTTAAATATCCATATCAAATCTCTAATAAATTATGGTTAAGCATGTCATGATCCTGCAACAAAAAAGAGACTAGGCAGCAACGTCATTTGAAAGCTAGAGATGATTCAGAAGGCCTTTGTTCCTGTTCCAGTGCGATCGTGAATTTCAGGAATGAGCTGCGGAAACTTGCTTGGACATGGGCATGCATTTTTTCCCTTACTGTGTTTTAGCCCACGACATGTCACGGCAGAACATCACACCATTTGTGGTTATGGAGCAAACAGCATTGCCTTATGCAATAATAGTGCAGGTTTGTTTTTAGTTTTTTGGGTTTTTCTTTCAACTTTGACTGTTAGAATTTTTATAACTGAAAAGTCTATTTCAAAATGTTGTTTTGTAACCACATTGCTGAATATCACACACACACAAAAAATCACAGAACATTGTTTTGAATCTTTTTACTGGAAGATATCCAGGCATTTGTAGTTGCTTGCACTGGGTGTAGTCAGTTCACTGAACCATAAACAATTTGATGAGCAGTGTGTGACAGTGTGACAGTGGTTAGTCATTGATCTTGGTGGCAGTTTCACAGATATATATATATATATATATATATATATATATATATATGTTTGTTTGTTTTTTCAGTGTAATGGGACAATCCTAATGTGTTAGTTTAATGGGATTATGTTACAATATAACTATCTTCACCATATGAATTTGCTAATTAGCATGTGGAATATCTCAATTAAGTTAGATCTAGAAACAAGTAGGCCAAGTAATGGAAATGTAATGCGGTAATGTCATGGAAATGTAAAGAGTTATCTACACAGAGATTCAGTTATTTATATATCCACTAGAGGTCCTCTTGTTGGCATCCTTAGGCTATACATGCCTACTGTTGCTAATGGTTACACGTAATTTTGGGGTGTTTCCAATGAAACCTGTGGGTATGTGAAAAAAGTCTCTTCCTAAAAGCAGAAGATGGATTCTGAATGCCATATATGCCAAGAAAAATGGACAGCAGAATATTTATTTTGGGAAATAAATAACAATTAAAGAAAAGTTATTTCATTTGCTCCCAGCAAGTGGCAGTCCTCAATGAATTTAATACTCAACCTCATTATGATACAAATCATGCGAAGAAGTACAGCCATTATACTGGCCAGGCATGGACAGATAAGGTAATGAGTTTTTTGCAGCACTTAAAAAGTCTGTTGTCTTCCTCTTTTCTTGAAATGAAAACTTCTTTAAAATTGAGGATGAAGTACTTTTGAATTACAATTTCTGTGTGATGTGGTGAAATGATAGGTCTGGTCAGTTGTATCAGTTGTATCCTTCATGTTGTATTTTAGCCTAATCCCACCTATTATGGCTGTTATATGAAAATGTACCTCGCAATTTTTTTTTTTGGTGATAAATAAGTGTCAAGTTATAAATAAGTGCCCGCCTAAGGTGATTTTTTATCCAGTGTGGCCCCCTACCCCAGATTAGATCCCAACCCCTGATCTAGAAGATAGTACAGTCCTGAATTCTCAATTTAAACTTTTCATGGGAGTTTCTGGTGGGATATACATTTTTAAAGGAGACCTATTATGAACCTTTTTACAAGATGTAATATAAGTCGCATGTGTCCCCAGAATGTGTCTGTGAAGTTTCAGCCCAAAATACGCCACAGATCATTTATTATACCATGCTGAAATTGCCCCTTTTTGGGTGGAAGCAAAAGCATGCTGATTCCGTGTGCCTTTTTAAATGCAAATGAGCTGCTGCTCCCCGCCCCCTTTCCAAAAGAGAACAGCTAGTGCTTCGTATATTACATTAGCCATGGAATCTGCTAAAAAGCTCATTCAAAGCAGCCTGGCGTAAAATGATTCGCACAAAAATCTTACACAGTTTTCAAAAAGACAATCAACTTATTGTATTGTACATAATAAAAGTGTGGGTACGAATTATACAGACAGTAAGCATTTTCTGGATAAAAACAAAAATGATGTCATAGCTATGGTCTCCATGAATACACTCAGAGACAATGGTAACTTTAGCCACATTAGCTGTGGAATCTGCCAACAAGCACATTCGGAAAAGCGATTTGCAAACATTCACAAAATATAAAGTTCAATACTTACATCTTCTGGATATAAATCTGGATCACAAACAGTACTGATCCAGGCTTGAGAATCAAATTTTTTGCAAATCCTGCTTTATATTGACCCTCGTTCACAAAACAGTCTGGTGTAAAATGATTCTAACAAACATACATGAATTTAGCTATTTTTTGGGGCACATTTCCTTCAACAAATTAAACTTCTCCTCTGCATCTTCAGTGGCTCTGATGCCGTGAGTACTTGAAGACTCTTATGTTACTTTTTACACCCAACAACAGAACACTTACAAAGCTTATGAAGCTGAGGCACTCTTCTTATCATTATAACTGCTCCAGCACGGAGGACTGTGTGCAGCAAACTCAGGGGAGGGTCTATGCTAATAGGGCAGAGTCCGCCATCAGTTGTAGGCAGGGCCTGTTCCAACTTGACGTCACGTTGGCGACAAAATGAAAACGACTCATTTTGATGCACTGTTTATTATTTATTGGGAATATAAAAAAAATGATGGGGAATATAAAAAAGGATGGTTGTGTACACACTGCCAACACACATTTATGTTCAAACACCATGTAAAAATGAATAGGTCCCATTTCAATCAAAACAACACTATAGCCAATAAATATCTGGCCTTTTTTTGTTTGTTTCCCAAGCAGATCGAATGAAAAGCTTCTGGTCACAGTTGGGATATGAAGATGGAGCAAACTTCTTGACAGAGAAAGGAAATATGCTGCATGAAAACTAAGCATGGCTGCCCATCGAATTCGAACAACTAATAACAACAATGCAATACCTCGCTGCAGGTCTGAAGGAACACTTATTGAACTAAGTTCTGGAGTCTCAGAAGCCACCCTCTCTGATGTTAAAGGTTTCTCTCATGTTTTTTCTACCCTGCATAGAATGATTAGAACATCAGTATTTTCTAAGCATTTTTTTTTTGTATTGACTTAATTCACTAATTATTTTTTTTATTCACTATTTTTTCAGTGCCCAGCCCAAGCACTTTACGACTGGAAGCTACTGCCTCAATTGAATCTGCAAGAGAAGTCATTGCCATTAAAGATTATTGTCCATCAAACTTCACTACCCTAAAGTTTTGTAAGGGAGACCATCTTTATGTTCTTGACACATCTGGTGGGGAATGGTGGTATGCCCATAATAACACAGAGATGGGATACATCCCAGCAGCCTATGTCCAGCCTGTCACGCATCGAGAATCTTTATCCTGTGACAGTGGCATGATTGACAGCCTAGGAGACATTTCTAATGATGGGTCCAAAGTGCTAGATCAACGTGGAGAGTGGTCAGAGCACAGAATACCTACAGTTCCTCAAAACAGAAACCCTTTTGTACTGAAGCGGATGTCTCTCAATCCATTCCTTGATGGCTCCTTACTAACTGATCAAAACAGTATCCAGAGTTCAACAGACCACCTTGGTTTCAATTTGTCCTCCTCTCCAGACTCAAAAAACAGCAACGGTATTAACTTGAACAAGTTTGGAAGTAATGTTTTGGATACATATTGCTTAAGCCCTAGCACAGAGAAAGGTCCAGTTCTTAGAAGGAACAATCCATTTTACAGGAGCAAGCGTTGTTACAGTTTGTCCGAACTGTCCATCTTGCAATCACAGGCAGATGCACCTCCAGAATTCTCTGGTTTTTTTAGTAGCTTGAAAGCCCCTTCCCCTGAGCAGTTTCAGAGTAGAGAAGATTTCAAAAATGCCTGGTTGAACCACCGCAAGTTTACAAGGTCCTGCCATGACCTAGATTCCATTGGTCAAAATCCTGGATGGGGTCAAACGCAACCAATAGAGACCAATATTGTGTGCAAACTGGACAGCTCAGGTGGTGCTATTCAGTTACCCGACACTAGTATCAGCATCCATGTACCTGAGGGCCATGTTGCACCAGATGACACTCAGCAGATATCTTTAAAGGCCTTGCTGGACCCACCATTGGAGCTTAACAATGACAGATGTACTACTGTGAGCCCAGTGGTTGAGATTAAGCTTAGTAATATGGAAACGAAAACCACTGTAACATTAGAGATGAAAGTATCTGTTGTAGTCAAGATGGAGTGTCGACAAACGGCAGAAGTGATCTGTGTCCGAAGTGACTGCAAGGATGGACCCTATATTCCAGTTCCTCATGTTTATATGTATGGAGATACAGTCCAGGTAACCTTGGACAATTTAGAGCCATGCATGTATGTATCCGTTGTCGCTCAAGCCCAAGTTGTAACCCCATATAACACAGTCTGGGATCATGTTGTGAAGAAAGTTGCACTTGGCGTATATGGTCCCAAGCATATCCATCCATCCTTTAAGACAGTTGTTGCCATGTTTGGCCATGATTGTGCCCCAAAAACATTATTAGTAAGTGAGGCTAAAATGCAGTCACACTGTATTCCACCAGTATCCCTCCAACTCTGGGGAAAACACCAATTTGTACTTGCAAAGCCTCAAGATCTTAAAGTTGGTGTGTATTCTAACATCTCAAATTTTGATGTGAAAATTAGTGAGCAGACAAGAGTGGTGAGGAGTTTTCAGCTTAAACTTGGCAAAGTATCACACCTCATCTACATGATATCTGCTCGAGATCCGGATAACATCTCAGACTTCACTTTGCGCATTCAGGTTAAAGATGACCAGGACTGCATCCTTGCCCAGTTCTGTGTTCAGACACCACCTCCTCCACCGAAGGTTGAAGCAAGCTCAGTGCAGAGGCGCTTTCTAAAGAAAAAGGAAATGCACAAATCTATATTGTCACCTCTCATCGGAGTCACAAAATACCCTGTGTTTCAGGACAGACCAGTCAAAAATATCAAGTTTGGAAAGCTGCTAAAAACTGTCCTTAGACAGACAAAGAGACAGTATTTGTTGGAGTATGTGAAAGGGGATGTTGTGGCACTTCTAAGTGAAGAAAAACTCAAACTTAAAGGGCATCTTTGGACCAAGGAGTGGTACATTGGATACTATCAAGGCAGGATTGGATTGGTACATGCCAAGAACATTCTTATAATGGGAAAAGTCAAACCAGTTAATTTCAAGGGGGCTGAGCTTACCTCTAGTGTTCTTCTAGACCAAATTCTAATCCCTTGCAAATGTCTCACTTACATGTATGCCTCATTGAGGACTATACTGATGGAAAATGTAAATAGTTGGAGAGCATTTGCTGATGCCTTGGGCTATGTCAACCTTCCTTTGGCACACTTTTGTCGTGTAGAGCCGAATGGTGAGGCAGAAAAAGTGGCCTGTGTTCTTGAGAAGCTTAAAGAAGACTGCAACACAACTGAAGTAAAGCAAAGGAAGTCTTTCCAAAAGGAGCTCCTTATGGTACGTATTAATTAAGTGTTTTTAAATCAAAATGTGAATGTATAATTTGATTTGAATTAAAGGTCCTGCACAGTATTTTGTTTTATTTTTACTCAAAGTCTGCTGCTAGATTTAAGATTTTAGAATGTTGCCCTCTCTGGTAGAAAAATGCTATTGTAAGCTACTTGCAGAAGAACATTTTATAGCATGTTAGTGTTGGCCTTTCTGTACCACGTGGATCAATATCCACTATGCAAATTAAAAAAGGCTGTGAGTGCCAAGTCAGTATACATTCAGAGAGAACTCATAGCTTTATCCCAAACTAATGGTGTACCGACAAACTATTTAGTATGGTCGTGTGCAATTTTGGACATGGCCCAAGTGTTTGTGACTAAAAGGATATCACATCTGCTACAGCTGTTGTCGTTTCTACACCATTCCAGAGACTTTAAGAGAAGTAAAATGCTCTGTTTTGCACATCAGTGTGACTGTCACATTTATTGAGTACCAGTAAAAGAGAAAAATTGCTCGTTTTCAAGAGAAGATGGTATTTTAGCTTTTATCATCTGGTTAGCTTACTCTGTGACACTGCTGATTCTGCTGCAGTCTGCCCACAGTGTAACTGTGCTTTTTCTGCCTAATTTTAACTTTTAAAACATAAGCTCTAGTTGAGTGGGAAAGGGATTGCTTTTCACTAAGCTCTGTGTATCTCTCAGGCGAATAGACGCTACCTACCTGGCTAGCTAAAATACAGTGTAGAAAGCACAGTTTACAAGCTCCATCAGTCTCGCTATGCCTGACAGTGTAGGCAGGATTACAATTTGAGATGGCACACAGTTACAGACTCTAATCTTTGGATAATTCGAGTAAATTAATTTAGTGAATCTCATCACTTTTGTGTTTGATAAGATACACACAGGAGAGAGGTGTAATAGGAAAGTTAAATGCCGGTGATAAAATCGTGCTGGTCTGAGTCCATAGGACAACCATCTTAAGAAGATATAGTAAATCATGAATCATGATATTTAAAAACATTGTATTTTCACAATACATAATACATATCACAAGTTTAATTTATTTGAGGTTGCATTGTAAGTGTTGACGCTGTGACATTTAGCAAAACGTTTGTAAAACAATGGTATAAAGAGTATATCAATGCTGGAATGGATCTGGATTGATTATGTTCAGTATCCTTCAATGGAAGCTGCTTTTAAATGAAAAATTCTGTACATGAAATAAATAATCTTGAAAACTTAATTTTTCATTCAAATAACACTTAATATTTTATTTAGATTTAACACAAAATAAGTTCTTCTCCATAACCAATTATTTCCTACCTTTTTGCATGCAAATTGGTTTGTGTGACTTCTTATAAGTTGCTTATTAAAAAAAACAAAAACTTGGGACTTTGTTGTGATAACACTGAATATTAGTCTCCTAATTAAGATTTAATAATAATTGATGGTATAAGTGAATGGTGTATTAATAAATGTAACCTAACAGATCATTCTAAATGAACAGCAGCAAGAAATTTTGAATCGATATGTTATATAACAGTAGAGGCTAGATGAGCACATGCCATTGTCTTGCTTTGAAAAATCGTATAAGGTATGTATATACGTATCTCACTAAGATCAGGCATTTTTGGTCAGTTGCAATTCATCAGCTGACATCAATATGGAGGTTTCATAATCGACATGTCCTGAATTTCTTCACCAAAACCAAGGGAGCATATCTGAGTGCATGACCAGCCCAGGCCAGCTACTGATTAGTATTTTGTTCCGTATTGGTGGAAGATGGAAGAAGGCCAGGGTGTGTCAACTTGGCTGAACAGATGTTTCCTTTTTTATTGTTTGCATCTAAACAGGAGGGCTGCAAGCACAGCAGGAGACTCCCCTTGTTAAAACACACAGTTGTATTTGGATCAGGCCAAGACACACAGAGCCATTAAGTTCATCTTAATGACCATCTTCTGTTCACTTTTCAGTAATGGATGGTCTTATTGATCCAGGTCATCGCTTTAGTGTTTACAGAACACAGAGTTTAAATATAGCCATACTTTCCAGCTGTATGGGTGTTCCAACCCTTAGTGAAATAGCACTGGAAACAAATGTATTTCCAGCCATCTCTGGGCCACGATTAGGACTCTGCAGCTTGGATACTAAATTCTGTCCAGCATTCAAATAATCAGCTAGGAACAACATATAGTACATTGTGATTCCAGTTGTGGGGCAGCGCATCCTGTCCCAGCAGACTACTGGCAATGTGTTGACTTGGCATTGGCAAAGAGGTCCACCTGTAACTAGCTAAAACTTCCCTAAAGCTGGGAACATCACTTCTGAATACAGACATAGCTGGTTGACGTGTTCTGATCTCCTGTGAGCCTGTGGCACCGCACTGTTCCCAAGCCAGTTATGGAAGTGTCACTAAAGTCGTTTTAAAATGAAAACCATCCGCGTCCACACTGGCGTTTCCGCCGTGTTTCAGAAATGATCTCTGTCCACACTACACGACCGAAATGCGACGTGCATGACCGTGCATGACCTTTTATGCACACTGGGCATGCGCATACAAGTTAACATGAAGTTGGTTGCTAGTCCGATCCTGGCTTTCCATGTAGGGCTTACACCTCTTGAAATGAGATTTGTTGCCGATTGCTCTAATCATATTTTGCCTCTTGTCTACGTAGGCAGCTGCAGTATTATAAAATACAGAATTTAACTGCACAATTGCTACTAAGAATTACAACAAAGCCAGCAAAGCTTGCAGTTCAGTCGCCATGTTGTATTCAATCAAGGTAGTGTAATGGTCATATGGTAGGGGCTTGACGAATTAGGCAAGGATACCCAATGATCCAGAAGGCCCCAATGAGGGAGCAAATGTGGGTAGCCACACCTTCATTTTCAAAAGTCTTCATTTTTCAGAGTTCTTCTGAGGTCGAGTAGTGTAAACGCACTAATGTAACATGGCCTCAGTGTGTGTGTAGGGTGGATATCTCCTGAATGGCCTGCTCCTTGGTGGGGGAACATAGGATCAAGTTGTCTTGGATACTACTGGTACTAAGACAACTTGATCCTATGTTCCCCCACCAAGGAGCAGGCCATTCAGGAGATATCCACCCTCCACACACCTCACACACACTGAGGCCCTGTTACATCAGTGCGTTTTCGTTTTAAAATGCATAACTTTTGCTACGGTTACGCCTGTCGTTTACACTACTCGACCTTTTTCGACCTTCGAGACTTTTGGAAACTGCCAAAGGCCACGTTTTAGTTTGAAAACTCAGAAGAACTCTGAAAAATGAAGACCTTTGAAAATGAAGGTGTGGCTACCCACATTTGCTCCCTGATTGGGGAAATAGGGGGTTTGACAACAGGAAGCAGTCTGTGTCATTGCTCTTTAGACATATTCTGGTCCATAATTTCTTTAATTATATTCAATGATGCAGGTAGTATGGGCTTCTGAAGTACTCTTAAATCTCCTAAACCTTCTAATGGACAATGAACATCTTAGAAGGTCCAACACAAAATGGGGACCCACAGTGTAATGAGTGGAGATCACAGGAAGTAGTGGAGATCATGATGAACCTTATCCCGTATTCATACAGGATGCTCAACCCACACCGTATACACTATTGGCGTGACAGTGTGCTTTATAAAAACATGATTATAAGAGTGAGACAGTGAATGAATATCTAAATGAAATTAATCTCATTACTCTTAGTACCCTCACTTATTACTGACACAGTGGAGAGGGATGTCAGTAGGGAAAAAATCAGAAGACCCAGTTTGCTATGATTATGTTTTGTTGTGAATTGTTCCTCTTCTTTTAGCTGGTTAGTACCAGAACATTAGGTCATTTTCATTCTGTGGTAAATTGGAGTACAGTTATGGTAAATTAAAGTAGAAAATCATTCACCCAATCAAATCTTGAACTCGTAAAGTTGTCGGAGCTGGTCAGGAAAATTTCCCAGCAACATGCCACTTTTTTGCTTCACCTTTATCTCTACCATGAAAACAGATGGCAGTTTTACTTGCAGGTAACATTTCTAATATGAAGCTAATCTCCAACAAATTGAAAGTACACATAAATGGTCCAGGTGTGTAAACATGTAGTGATGCGTCTTATCACAGGAGGATTTGTTTAGCAAGACACCAATGCTTTGAACCTGTTTCACATGTTTAATATATATGAAGAATACCTTCATTTAACCCATCACTTGGTGAACAAAAAATATTTTAACAGGAAGGCCAGAATTCAAAAGCTCTTGGTCTGGCTTAAAGTAGATCCTTGAGGTTATCAGACATAAACCTTCCCCCAATTTCCTCTCATACCGAGCATTCCATCCATGCAACTGGAACCGTGAAATTGGACATCACAGACCTCATGGAGTGTGTGTGTATGTGTTTGCAAGGATTGGAATATCTGACATTTTGACCTTGTGGGGCCATTAACTGGTCCTGCAACTTTTATATAATCAATTCATTTGGTTACTGATTTTTTTAAGGTTAGTATTATATCAATGCAAGATCCTCACAAGGATAGTAAGACAAAGGTGTGTGTGTGTTTGTGTGTGTGTGCGTGTGTGTGTTATGCTTATATTGCTCTCATTAGCACCAGATGTCCCCATAATGTTAGGAAAATGTGACAGGGTTTACCTTGTCGAGATATTTTTGTAACAAAAACTACATCTTTAAAAATGTTCTTCAAAGAGTATTTTTAAAAAAAATTTTGTTGTTTAAACAGTCCAAAAGATTACTTTTAAGTCAGCATTGTGGTTAAGGTTGAAACCGAGTTGCTAGATATGCCAGACATAGCATTGTTTAGCAACAGTAGCACAGTAGCACACTGTGCTGTAGTGCATACATGGTATGAAGTTAGCCTGAGATTATTTTACTTTGAATGCATTCAGCTCTGGCAGGGAAGCTGCAGCATAAAATCACTGAAAACTCACGTTGAACTTGACTGAATCTTTCTGAAGCACACACCAGAGAGAAAGAGGTCGGAGGAAGCAGTAAGCCGGGTAGAACCAAACAAACACTGGTCTTTTTTTCCATCCACCCCAGCCGGATGTTCCTATTTCCTCCAGTGTTTCCCAGTTGGATGGGACTCGAGGGCACGCTATGCTCATACTAGCACGTAAATCTCTCACTAAGAGCCTTATCTGCAAGTTCATCAAAGCACATAGTCGCTACAATCAGTTGTATAACTGAAATAGCTCGTCCTGTGTACGAAGTTGCTGTGTACACATGCACACATCCATGCTTCAGCTCAGAGGATTTCAATTAACCAGCTAGTTTATTGTAATGTGACACAATACACTCTTCCCTAATATATTTAATATTTCCTTTCATTCAAGTATAAACACTGTTGAATTTATAGACTGCACCAGGGTATTCTTTCACTTTCCCTGCTGGTTTCTTTTGGTTGTGTGCATGAATGAATGTGTTAGTTTGATGCTTTTTTCCATGTCTCTCGGCTTTGTGGCAAGAGTGCATGTCACAGCTTGTGCTGTAACTGTTCAAAAACAGTTCAGTACCCTGCACGATAAGTTCTGCAGTAGTTGTCTCGACTTGCAGCAATATAATTGCAGCAACACACGTACAAAAATACAAACATACAGTACATACATAATAGATGTTTTAGGAAATTTTAGGCTTGAGTTCAGGTTGAGAAACTTACCATCATGTTCTGATCACTGTTTTGCCATTAGTGGCTCAGTGACCCAGGCCATGTATTTGGATTTTAAAGTTTAAGAACACAGGGTGTCCGGATTCTTGTCAGGAATCAGTGAGAGTAAAACTACAGTTTTTAAAGCCTTATGATCCTTTTCAGACCCAATCCATTGGTGTGTCATCTGAACACATGCTTCAATTGAAGAGATTAGACATGAGGAAAATCTGACCTAGTGTACAAAGCATTAGTCAATATAGCATTTCTTTGCAGCATTTCTGTACATGTACACAGTATTTATTATTGTTTTGTGTGATTTCAGGCCTTGTTAAAACTAGACTGTCAGGGGCTGGTGGCTCAGTTGCTGAAGGATTTTGCACTTCTGACTGCAGCAGTGGAAGTGTCTGACCGCTGGAGAGAGCTTGCGGAAAAACTTGCCAAAGTGTCACGCAAACAGATGGATTCTTACGAGGCTCCTTACCGAGGCACGGATGGCGCGATAGACAACGAGGTTTGGAGCAGAAACACACACACACATACGCAGACTTAAACACAATCAAAGGTAAAAGTTAGTGTCCAGCTCATTCGTCTTCGGTAAGCGCTTTATCCTGGTCTGAGTTACAATGAATCCGGAGCGTATCCCAGGAACACAGGGAGCAAAGCGGCAGAATTCCTCTCGCATTACAGATTTTCTTACTCGATTCATATAAAATCCAATGAAAACACTTTTTTTGTGTGTGTGAGATCTGGTTAAAGCACTTTAATAAACTGGCAGGCAGATATTGTATATTGGATACTGTGTTATGAATATATGCATCAATATCTAAGAGCTTGAAAAATATTGCCATTCTCTTCATTTCTTTTACATCCTCCATCATTTCAGGCCATGTGGAAGCCGGCATATGATTTCCTGGTAACGTGGGCAGCCCAGATTGGTGATAGTTACAGGGACATACTCCAGGAGCTTCACACAGGCCTTGACAAAATGAAGAACCCCATCACAAAGCGTTGGAGGCACTTAACAGGAACACTCATCCTCATCAACTGCCTGGACCTGTTACGGAGCACTGCCTTCAGCACCACCCCCCAGGACGACTGCGCCGTATAGACATAACAGATGCATCCAAAATGACACCTTTTTCACAATATAGTGCAATACGTATATGATATACATCATGTTCTAAAGCATAGTGGCAGACTCCATGGCATAGCATGTAAAGTTTACCCATAATCTTCAATGCTGTTAGTAGATAAAATAAGTAATGCTTTTAAGCATGGAAGTTCATTATGGGCTTTTCAAAGGCAGGGAGAGGTTTCAGTAAGGGAGGATGATATGTCCATCGGGATTTTACACCGTCATTAGTTTTAAAAATATTCAAGTATTATAGAATTTAAACTTTTACTCAAAAATGCCAGCGTGTATTAGAGCTGCATATTTACACCGGTCTCACAGCACAAATTGCCTAAGGGACCGTCTGGCAATTCCACCCACTGAGTTAAAATGTCGATGTTGTCCACATATTAATTGAAATGACATAAGTTTTAACATAGAAAATTCATTTAAAAACATGTTTTTACATTCTAAAAGCTGGAGCAGGCTCACAATAAGATGCCTGACTTATTTACAGGCGAGATCTTGCTAATAGCTCCCTTTATACAAATACAGTACAAAATTATTTAAAAGCAAATAAATAAATCACTATATTTCATCTAAATGTTTTTGTATTTTTTTCACACTCCAAAAGTTATAGCGTCCAGACTGATGTTCTACAAGTTTGCCAATACCTCCCTTTGCTAATGGTGGTATTGTTATCTGTGTAAGACTGTCGCTGACTCTATAGAATAAGGAGAGGGGAAAGTGAATATCCAGCGAATAATGAATCTAAAACGAAATAACTCCAACTCAGAAAATAAGACTATAAATTAGAAATGATAAATTAGGCATCTTTGAAATATTTAAAATTTTTGAGCAAATTTTTTTTTTTAATTATTAATTTAATTTGTATTTTATTTTTCTGTTTTTAATCTTATTATTTTATTTTTGGGGTGATTACCTCTATGTATGATTGCAAAATCACCAGGTTTTTTGTTTGTTTGTTTTTGTTGTTGTTGTTGTTTTGTTGTTGTTGTTTATTTTACTTGGCTTAACATGGTACACAACTCATTTTGGTCATACAGCTGTTTATGGAAACCTCAATATCTTGGGTTGGGATGGTCCTAGCTCTTTGGAACAAAAACTGATCACTAGAGCACATTACAACGTGCATGCATATATAAACATTTTTGCAGATTCTTATTCCTTAGACTTATTACTTAAGTCCAATTGTTTTGCTCAAGATTGCTCATAGTTCCACTTATAGAGTCAATTTATAATAGTAAGGATTTAAGTCTCAGTCTTAATTTTTTTATCGGGTACCTAGTATAGTGTGCATGCAGGACATTTCAGGTTTGAGAATTCTCTTATTTATTTTTTATAGGGGCGAAAAAGTGCCTTTTTTTATTCCCCTCACTTTCAGGTTCAATATCTCGGGAGGGAGACCAGATATGAACCTCTATAACAGCATGTAAAAATTGTGATTTTGACATTAGAGGTCAATTCTGCAGGACAGTGGATCTCGAGAGCCTGATTTGAAGAACCAGCCTGATCTATCATGTTGGTAAAGGTTTACAATTGGTATGCGTGAATAGATTTGATCAAAATGTTGATTTACAGTGTTCAGTTGGGTGTGTTATAAATGAACAGTGTGAAACAGAGCTATGGTGTTGATTCTCCTGTGATAAAAACAATACGTGACTTCTGAGCTGTAGTCACTTACTGCTTTTATCACAGGAGAAATAACACCATAGCTCTGTTCTGTTTGTTCTGTAAAAGCTGAAATGTTCTGCATGCACACAATACTTCCCTAGGTACCACGTAAGAAAATTAAGACTGAGACAAACCTTCCCTGTGATGGACTGGCACCCTGTCCAGGGTGTACCCCGCCTTGTGCCCGATGTTCCCTGGGATAGGAGATGGATTGATGGATGGACGTGAACCTTCCCATTATAAATTGACCCTAAAATTTGAACGGTGAGCAACCTTGAACATTAAATTTGAACTTAAGTTCTAAGTCTAAGGAACATAAATGTGCAAAATGGTTATATATATATACATGCACCTTGCAATGTGCCCAAGAGATCAGATTTTGTTCCAAGGAGCTAGGCCCGTCCTGAGCCGAGATATCCAAGTTTCCGTAAAAGCTGTATAACCAAAATTTCTTGCGTGCCTTGACACAAACATGGCCGTCGTGCATAAGTAAAATGTTTTAAAAATTCTGGTTTTGCAATGCCAATATTATACAATATACAGTGGTGTGAAAAAGTGTTTGCCCCCTTCCTCATTTCCTGTTCCTTTGCATGTTTGTCACACTTAAGTGTTTCGGAACATCAAACCAATTTAAACAATAGTCAAGGACAACACAAGTAAACACAAAATGCAATTTGTAAATGAAGGTGTTTATTATTAAAGGTGAAAAAAAATCCAAACCATCATGGCCCTGTGTGAAAAAGTTCACTTTTTCACACCACTGTACAGCCAAAGGTTGAATTGCCTGCTCAACTGCTCCAGGGTCCCTGGTTCAAGCATGAGTTTAGCAAGTTCTCTCATGGCCATGTGGGCTTACCTCCACGACCTCTGGTTTTCTTCATCACCAACAACCAACAACCCCCACCATAAACAGTGTATCCATGCCTTGCACCCAGTGTTCCTTAGATAGAAGCCCTTACTCATAAAAAATGAATTAATATGTTTGTACTTAATGTTTGGTTTCCCTGCCATTTCCTTTTTTCATTCAGAGTTTAACATTTTAACATGCTCTCTTTTACAGGCTTGACTTGCCTAATTTAAATATCAACCTCTGCATCTTGTATCATATTTTTTGCCACTCATTTTGCCATTCATATGTACTGTATGTTTCAGTGATATAAGCAATCTGACAATAGGTAATGTCAAACTACTGACTGAAGATGCATCATGTAATAATGTTCACACTGGGCTTAATTTAATTATAGGCTCCTTAATGTTCACATGGCTTTAATCAAGTGTGATTAAATTGTGTTTTAATCATGAGTGTTTACCGTCACTCCTATCAGTTTCACACATATTATACCACTTCTTAATTCAAGCACGATGTTTACTCTAAGACTGTTGATGCCCATGCACCACCAAAAGCCAAAACACAGAAAAACACATTATGTGAAGTATTGATATTAGTTACAGGTTATTCTGCTGTAGATTTAGAATTGTTTGTATGGAGCATTTCAAATCCTGTTTTGACACTGCACACATTTGTTACACATTCAAATGACTGAAAGAAACAAATATAATGCTTGAAATATTGTGCCAAATACTGTATTTTATGTAAACGTATGTCAGCGCATTGAAATTGAATTGTATATGTACATAGATTTTTGCAGATACTATTTCATACCGTTTATCAAGAATCGTTTTTTTTTCCACTGAGGTTCATACTGACTCCTGTCTAGAAATGACGATTTAGCAATATCTCAACATGTCTCTACTGCACCAAATGAACCATTTAATTATATTTTCACATGTAATATGCTTAATACTTTTTGGGGTGGATGCACGGTGGCTTAGTGGTTAGCACGTTCGCTTGTGCCTGATGATTCCTGGAATAGGCTCCAGGTTCCCCGTGAGCCTGAAGAAGGAGTAAGCGGTAGAAGATGGATGGATGGATGGACTTTTTGTGCGACTGATGAGTTGATATCTTCCCAAAGCATTTTTCTTCTTTCACTTAGTTGTTTGATATACACATGTAAATGCATATTCATATGAGTGTAAATATTATGTCTGAATTGACTGACTGCAAACTCTTTTTTCTTTTTTTTTCTTTTTTTTTTTTTTTACAAAAAACACTGTACCTGTCCTCACTGCATGTTATATTATGTTAATAAAAAGGACACTGTTGTCTTGTATTTAATGTCTTGAGTTTGATTTGATGAAAAGACTCCAACATAAACAGCAGCTTTGAAAATATTGTATAACGTGAAATAAAGCCATGCTGGTGTTTATGTTTGAAAGACATCATTTAATCATATTATTTAATCAGAACGAGCTCAAATGAGAAATAGAATAGTTGACAAATAACTTCCCAGTGAAGTCTGCGTCAAAATGTGGGAGGAGCCAAAGCTTGTGCGATAATATTTACCACTCACAGGCACATGGGAATAGATTTTAAGTGGGTGTGAATGCCAACTGAATAGAAATGTTTGAAGGGGCTTTTGTGTGTCTGTGTAATCTATCAGCCATATCATCCCGTATTGTGTTTCATAGCCACGGTAAACAATCCATGACTTCTTTCCTGTTATCATAATGACTCGACACAATGCAGTGCAGCCAATTTAAACACATTATCACTGGATTCTAATGATGTAGGTCTAGTGTTTAGGTTATAACAGGCCTGTTTAGTGCATATTTACACACACACAAACAGGTAGCCTAATAAAACACTACCAACAAATAAACCCATTAATGTTATGTAATCACACAGCCATTCATACACTACAGACAGTTTGGAGACGCCAATCAGCCTACAGCGCATGTCTTTGGACTGGGGGAGGAAACCGGAGCACCTGGAGGAAACCCCAGGGAGAACATGCACACTCTGCACACACAATAAAATCAAATATTCTCCTTTCTGTTTGCTCTTTTTGATTGCAAAATGTCTGGATGGCATGACTGACTGAGCTTTAGAAGCTCTAATGAAACCACCTTAATACATTTTCTCATAAATGCACTCACCAAATAACAAAAAAATTCTGTATATTCAGCAAAACCACTGTTGTAACCAATGTTTACACATTATATTAACCTAATTGAGGTTGAATTTTTTCATGTTTTTAGTTTTTACAACTGCTGCTTCCCTGTACCTATGACCACCTGGCTAAGATTTTTCAGTGATGGATTTGATTTCACATAAGAACAAGAACAATTGCGTAATTTATGCTAGGTCCCTCACCTTAATCGTAATCATTAGTCAACTTTTCATCCAAGTTGACTCATACAAATTCTTTGGAAACCAATCACTGAGAAACTGCTGGAAATGAAACATGAGGTTGTCGTGTTCTTTCATTTCTCATGCTTGTCAAGTATCTGAACATTTTCATCATTGCTTTCTGCTCTCGTTTCTATAAAGCTGTTTTATTCTGAATTTAAAGAGCAAGTGAAGGAAGCCCAAAGGGAGAAATCTTGTGAAATTATTGCACTACTCCATTTTGACATCCGTAAAAATGTTTTGTGGCTAAACAACAAGGGCTGGTAATCAATTCAAAAACTGCACAGGGGTAAATAGAGAGAACTTGCACTGTAATTCTGTGCGACTTTTTCATTGCATGTCTGAGAGGACAAATAAATGTTTCCAAAACCGATTAGTGTCTGTTTGGTCATTTTTTGCTTTTAAAATGTATTCCAAACACACTATATGACTCAAAATTGGACTCTTTTCAAGAAATATTCATGTTAATCATTTAATTAATTAAATTTAATCTTCAGGAAACAGGTTGGAGTAATGGTGAATCCGGAGCCTGGAATACACCTAGGAATACTGCATATAAGCTAGGAATACACACTGGATGGTAAGGTAGTCGGTATCAGGGCACCATGCACACACACACGCATTCAATTGTAGGGCTGTTAATCTTAGCCAGTCCACTTACTGACATGTTTAAAGGAGATGGGAGGAAGCTGGAGAACCTAGAGAATAGGTTTTGATAAGAGAAAATGCTTAAACTCCACGCAGACAGTAACCTGTACTCAGAATCAAACCAAAGACCCCAGCAGTGCTGCCACACATGAACCATGACCATAAAATATATTTTAGATCCTGTTTTTATTAAGAATATAAAATCTTGTGTCTCAGTTTATAGAATTCTTCCAAAGTACCATGTAACACCCAACAACAATACACACACACACACACACACGAGAAAGTCTGTAGGAATCACAAGCACTTTACAAAGAGCAGATTGTTCTCTCTGTGTGTACGTGAGTGTGTGTATGTGTAGGATGAAAGAGGAAGCAAGCAAATAGGAGGAGGTCAGATAGGAACTTGGCAACCCGAGACTTTTTCTGGGTGCAAAAATCTCGAGGTAGTCAAGTCTCTTCCCTCCTTTTCTTACTTACGTATACAAATTTGGCTTGTCTAAACAATTTTCAATGTACTGTAGATACACCACTTCATTTTTTGAACAGACTGTAGATCAAGTACATGAACACAGAACACAATTTCTTCAAAAACCTGGCTTTGTTACTGTGACAATGTCAGCAGACCATCAGACCATTCGATCATCAGGTATCGACTGAAACTAGGATTTTATCAGAATGAGAAGTAAACATATCATACAGATGCAGAAGTGAAAAGATCTGATGACATTTCATGAATGCATAGCATTATACCCTGCTTCCCTTTTCGGTTAGAACTGTACCTAGTGAACAAGCTATCAAGTTATATGTAAGTTATATGTAGTTATATGTAACACGACTAACCATGATCAAAATTTGAATTTATATAACATTACAATGTAATGTCAGTTAAATGTCCATCCAAAAACAATTACAACTACATCTAATGTATTTACACCTTAAATCCACATGAGGTTTTCCGAGTACAGGTTTTTCTTAATAAAGTGAAATGAAGCATGGCATAGAACACAGCTTCATAATCAATTAGCAGAACTCTAACATCGAAACTCCCTTCCTCCACTGGGCTCCCCCAACATCCAATAAATTATTGACGAGTGGTAGAACTCTGGCAGTTTTTAAGTTCAAGAGCTAATCAAAGCACAAAAATTCCTTGTAAGACCAATATTTTTTTCCCAGAACACTGTGTAGTTAAAATGCATGCTAAGTTAAAAGTCAAATAAGCAAGAAAACAAAATAGTGCATGTTCTTGTGGAATGTAGATACATTAATTCAGTGTTGTGTTTTTTGGGGGAGAAAAAATAAATACATTTTCAAGAATACATGTAGTCCATGTTTAAACCTGTTTGTATTAAAGACAGATATGGAATTGTAACGGCTAATGCACTCTTATTTACTGCTGTTGAATAGGAATGATGTGCAACTTCTGTTAATCTAACTGAATGCTTTTGTTACTGTCATGAAACTTCCTATTCAGCTCTGCACTGGCCATGCCCCTCAACATTGTTTGCACCTGTGTGTAGTTTGTCTCAATTTAACTCAGGCTAGAAATTCTCCTCGAGTTGGCCCGGGTTGCTCTTATATTCTACTACATCAAGCCTAGTTGAGCTTCTGAGAGGTTAGGGAAAAGAAAATAATGTCATATAGAGTTATGTCAGATATTAAGTGGACAGGTGCTAATTTAAAGTCTTGCCTATGTTCCTTTAGCCATTGAACTTTTTAAATTATTATTCTTTTGGTCAAGTTCTTGTTGGATGATTAGTAGATGAATATTATTCCATTTGTAAAATTGGCCTAAAACTATGGAATGTTGGTGTGGGTGTGGGGGTGTGATGTAAGCGCCTTTCTAGACTCCCATGGCACGAGATTATACTTGCCCAACATACTTTGCAGTAGGTACTTCGTAAGGGTTAATGGTATATAGTATTAACCCCAGCCTTCAAGAGCATTCTGTTATATTTGATTTTGTATCAGAATTGTACTGTACATATTCAAGTTTATAACATTCTACTGGTAGATGATACCCATGGTAGACAATCTAAACTTAAATGAGCTAGTCACACATAACTAAACAGTAGTAATGTAATGCATTAGTAAGTGACTTTGTTCATTTAAGTTACAGTAAATGTTTTAGCCTGCACCAGGTTCTCCATGTCATCCATTTGCTAATGGCAAATTCCTGCCTTATCTGTGCTTTATAGAGTCTGTTGGCCAAAATGGTTGCCAACCTAAACAGTCTGTTAAAATCTGAGCCACTCTGTTCTCCACTTCAAATGCATATTAAAGCTCTTGCCTGAAAACTACCTTTACATACACTCTGAATGAACATGTACAGGTCATGCTGTTCAATAAAATAAAATAAAAAAGATGATTCTTTTTATTTTAAGCAAATCAAAAATACTAATGGCACAATATGAGAATACAGATTTTAGGTTTAGTCATTAATTTGACTAAATAAAAGGCTAAATGACTAACTTCAGGTCTGTTTGGCTAACTACCCAGTGTGCTCAATTCTAACCAGCTAGCAGAATAAAATAATTTATAATAAGTAAAAGATTATCTGTTGGGTTTAGATGGAATAATTAGCTACAGCAAATAAAATGATGAAATACAATTTTACTGTTCCTGTTTACAGTTGTAAAATGCCCCTGTTCTGCCAGAGAAATTGTATCAGGTCACAGTGCTTTCTGTGTAAATTCTGTTTAAACTGCAAACATTGTTAACTCAGTCTCATAGGCCTCCGAGGTGCCATTTTAACAAACTACACTCGATCTAATAAAGCACTGAAAAGGACTTTAAGAAGGCAACTGGGAGTCAACCAGGGGGAAATGGTGAGAGGGAGCTGATGAGGATGTGCTGAGAATAATACAGGAATGCAGTTATATCCCACCGTGCATTTTCTAGTGAACTACCTAAGCATCAGCTATCTGCCAACTTTCATAATTTGTGAGTAGAAAGAAAAGTAATTTCAGAGGTTGTGTCTGCAGTGTACTGTATTTCTTGTCAATTGCCCACATCTGCATCCAAGTTGAGGCGTTTTAAATGAACATGACAGGTATTCCGGTGCAAATTCTAAGTGTGTGTGTGGTGACTGGTACAGCGTGGCCTTGAAGTAAACTGCATTCCTGTGCACGGTGAAGGTATGAGCACTCCTTTATCAGGGCAGTGTAAAGATCAGGGGTGCATGTTACTCCACACCACACTGTGATTTATAGTTGTACAATGAATGATTGGCCTATTTTATTTGAAAAAATAAATAAATAAATAAATAAAAACACTATTGTGGTTGGGGGTTGCATTCTTTTGATCAAAATAATTTGAATCACACTGGTATCGAGGGGAAGTATTTATATATTTAAAAATTATTTGGTATTACAGTAATGATGAATGATAGATTGTGCAGCCTGAACACTACAGCCATATGGTACTGGCAGTAATTAGATTAATATTACACCGAGCTTAATTTAGAGCCAAGACATTACAGTAAGACAGCAGACATTTTCCCAAACGTCTTCTGAGTGCTAGTGAGTGCCTGCCCCCTAGTGGACAAAGAGAAAAAGCATTACAACAACAACAACAACAACAACAACAATAATAATAATAATAATAATAATAATAATAATAATAATAATAATAATAATAATAATAATAACGATTGAAGTTGAATCTGTTTTATTTTGCTTGTTTTTATGTGACATTACATGAATATCTTGGAAATGTATTTCAACAAGAAGCTTTTTGCATTTATGTCACCAGAGATGATGTGAAAAGTACTAGAACGTAAAACGAGTTATTTATCAGGGTAGACTTGTGTACACTGGTGTGCATGTGACTCTCGACCTTCCTAAAGCGGTGGGGGTTGTTGAAGTATCGGGGTTGTTGAAGGTGTAGGTAATTAGCAACAGCGACTACAGGTGTAGGTTTCAGTCAGAATTGCCTGCTTGACAAAAGCAGCCCAATGGCCAATCAAAACCCCTACACATTACATATCTGACTAACATGCAGAGTTATTATTTATTCCACACCACGGCTGAACTCACGAATCTCCCTGCTCAGAAGGTGTTCTACAGATAAAAACAAAAACAGATTTTTTGTTTTATTTTTGTAATTTTATTTATTTTTTTTACTTTTAAACATGCTGTTATTTAACAAAGAAAAACATCAATGAAGATGGAGAATCTGTAAGGAATCTATAAGTTTATCAATGCAGGAAATTCTTCAGGATAGAGGACTCTGTAACATGATAAGCTCTCTCTTCGTCTCTCTCCGTGTGTAGGTGTGTGTGTATGTGTGTGTTTATTTAATTTCAAGAGAAAGAAAAAAATTAGAGGCTGGTGAGGAACTGCTGTTTATAGACACTATAACCAGAATAATAACAGGAACTAACTTGTCTCACAGACGTTCCTCAATATTCTGTCTACCTATAAATAGTTGAACGTTCCTCAATATTCTGTCTACCTATAAATAGTTGAAAGCATGACCTTTTTGAACATCCCATTTCAGATTTAGTCTCTTTTTTTTTTTTTTTTTTTTTTTTTACTGTGATAATAACCTCCACTCTTCTGGGAAGGCTTTCCACTAGATTTCGGAGTGTGGCTGTGGGAGTATGTGTTCATTCAGCTACAAGAGCGTTAGTGAGGTCAGGCACTGAAGTCGGCTTGCAGTCAGTGTTCCAGTTCATCCTAAAGGTCTTCAGTGGGGTTGAGGTCAGGGCTGTGTGCAGGACACTCAAGTTCTTCCACTCCATCTTTGGCAAACCATGACTTCATGGCATGGCACTGACGAATTTAAATCTTGCCTTATGACCCAGCTTTTCTCCTTGGCATAGGACTTTATCTGACCCTTGTTTTTTTTTAGGTCATGTGTCTACTTAGTCATTTTAATAAGGGACTTTATATTTTTTTGTTGTTTATTTGTTTGTTTGTTGTATTTTTTGAGTGTGTTAGTAGTATTACCCTGTCTTGTGCAGTAATCTTGAGGTATCTTTTTAACATCAATTCCTCTCAGCTGTACAGCACCTTGGTCAGCTTCGGCTTTTTAAAATGAGCCCTAGAAGTAAATTTTATTTAATTGAAAAAAATTGAAATTCATGGAGTTTGCTTTGTGCACAGGGGTACTGTCATGCTGGAACAGGTTTGGGCCTCTTGGGTCCACTGAAGGGAAATTGTAAAGCTTCAGCATACAAAGACATTCTATACAATTGTGTGCTTCTATCTTTGTGGCACAAAATGTGGTTTGAGGAAGGAACACATTTAGATGTGATGTTCAGGTGTACACAAACGTTTGGCAATATAGTGTAACTTAATACTGATCTATGACTCTAAACACAGCCCTGCTGAAAAAACAGTAGGAAATACCATTCCAAACCATCAGCTAACCATTAAAACCATTACCATAATTGGACCATAATGGTGTCCACTAGACATAACATGCCACCAATAGAAGGCAGCAAATTACCAGTAGAGACCTACAGCGACCATTACAGTTTCTATTAAAACCATTACGAATTATTTGAGGGTTTCTTTTGCTTTTGTTGTTGATTGTTTGCTCAGCAAGGTGTCTGTAATCCTCAACAGCAAGGCTGTAACCACATCCTGAACATTTGATTGGGGTGGGGTCACAGATGGAATGATCCTTTTTAGTTCTCTATGTAATGAAGGACCAAATAAATAGACCTTTCATCTTATTATGTACAGATGTAGTGAATAATAGAGTAATAATAATACATAGTGATGTATAATTGAGTACAGTAAAGCACCATCAAAAATATCAAACAGTGGTGGGGCCGTGTTCCCCTCTATGCGTATGGTGGTTACGGTCCTGCCTAGCTGCCTGTTCAACTCTGACAGCAGGTGGCGCTGCACGCTTGTCCGATTATACTTTAGGCTTTCCTGACGACTTTATAAAAGTGCGTCGTATTATTACACTTAAATGTGATGTAGAGTTAGCCTGGTAGTTTATCACAGTTTTCCCCCAAACCCTGCCGTTATCAAACTACTCAAGAAAAATAGTTTAGAGTGATTTGTGACTCAGAAAATCCCAATGACAGGCTACACTCGGTCGTTTGCAAAATACATATATAAATAAATGGATCTTTGTGTCAATGTGATGCACACTGTCACTAAATAAACATTCACAAGGCACTGCTGATTTTAGACGGCACGGTAAAGCTCTGACTCATCCATTGTGGATGTCTGTTTATTTGTTATGGTATGTGTTTCAGTTAGAGGAAGAAATGGTGCAGCTAGGCGACGGCAGTGGGCGGGGCGTATGGGGCGGGAGGGGGGAAAAAAAACAAGCCTGGTTGCGTTTTTTTGGTGTCAACCAATCAGGAGACGACGCCGGAGTGTCAATCACGCGCGCTTGTGTTGAACGGCGCATGTGGGCGGGGTCTCCGAAAGCCCTTTGGCCGCTATGCAGTTCCTTTCAGCATTCAGTTCTTGAGGTGCTGAGATGTGCTGTGTGCTCCGACTACTGATCTGCCTTTAGATTCGCATATTCGTTTACAGGGGATTACGGGTTGTTGTTGTTGTTTTTTTTAGGATTTAGTCCTCTTTTTTTTTTCTTCATTTGAAAGGCATCATGTTTAAGAAAAAGAACGAGTTTATTATATATAGCATGGAGTGATTTGGCAGCAGAAACCGGTCAGGCTGGAAAAGGAAAGATGGCGTTTTAACCTGTTCATGGAGCAGAATGCAAATGTAATCTCAGTTCTGGCACGGGAAAGGTGCGCAAGCAAGGATTAAGGACTTTTTCAGAACATTTGGACCACGTCTGCGTTTGAGCATCTTTCCTATAACTGCCTCATCCTAAGCTGAAAAGCTGTTAATACTACTGCTACTGAACAGCTACTACTGAATCGTGCCTGTCAGGTACTTAGTATCAGGACCGCGAAAAGAAATGGGGAACAGCTTTTCCAACATATCCGCCTTCCAGTCCCTCCACATCGTGATGCTGGGGCTGGACTCGGCAGGCAAGACTACTGTCCTCTACAGGCTTAAGTTCAACGAGTTTGTGAACACTGTGCCCACGATCGGATTCAACACCGAGAAGATCAAACTGAGCAATGGTGCCGCGAAGGGCATCAGCTGCCATTTCTGGGATGTCGGTGGCCAAGAGAAGCTCCGTCCACTCTGGAAGTCGTACAGCCGCTGCACAGACGGCATCATCTACGTGGTGGACTCGGTGGACGTAGACCGGCTCGAGGAGGCCAAGACCGAGCTGCACAAGGTGACCAAATTTGCTGAGAACCAAGGAACGCCGCTGCTGGTCATCGCCAACAAGCAGGACCTGCCCAGGTCTCTGCCCGTGGCCGATATAGAGAAGCAGCTGGCGCTCAATGAGCTGACCCCATCCACCGCATACCACGTTCAGCCCGCTTGTGCAATCATCGGCGAAGGGCTTCACGAAGGCATGGACAAACTGTACGAGATGATCGTGAAACGACGGAAAGCTCTGAAGCAGAAAAAGAAGCGATAACCCACGTTCACGTCAAGGACCTTATCCCCCTCATTCATGCCTTCCTCCAAGCCTGGGGCCCATCGACATGTGCCAACGCAATGATGCATCGCTTGGATTATTGATTGATTTGGGCAGTTTGTTTGCTTTCAGTTGGATTTATGTTGAACTTTGCAGACACTGTATGGCTTGCTGGGTGGTTTTGAACCACAGTGAACTTACAGGAAAGAAAAACTAACTAACGATTTACTCGACTTGCTACAATGATAAAAGGGCTGGTTCCCTTTTCCGCTGCTGTTGACTTACTGTGCAAGTAGCCTCGTCGTCGTACTGAAGGAGCTCTCTACTTTAGCACTGTGAAGAATTACGAACACTACCGTTTTGGTTCGTGGAATGCTTGATTTCTCTCTCTGACGACCGGTTCAAAGCGTTACTGTGTGTATCACAAAGATAATGTTGCCTAAATCCTTGACGAGTAACTCCGTTTGGGATTGGTTCTGACCTGAGTGAGGCTGAAGGTTAACCGTTCAGGCCTGCATAAGAGATAACGTTTGGTACATAAAGTCATGGACTTGGTGTACATGAAGACACCTAAAGAATATGATGTGTGGTGGACGGTGTTTACCATTTATGTGCTTGCAACCTCGGTCCACCACTTAGCACTTTTCCTTACCAAAACCAGTAGAGTTCAACACTGTATTGCAAAACTCAAGATTATTGTATTACACAGACAAAAGAAGAATTCTGAAGTATTTTTCAATTAAAATATATTAAGAAAATGCTTTGTATGTGCCGTCTTTACTGTTTTGAGTCATTCAAAAAAAAAAAAAAAAGAATTTGTCTTGTTTCCATCCACCCATTTTAATTTGTCCTTTCAAATTTGAATTACAGCTGAAGAAAACTCAAGCAGCTTGGTAAATTGTCCGTAGTGTATGAATGGGTGTGTGTGTGAGTGTGTATGTGATTGTGCCCTGCGATGGACTGGCACCCTGTCCAAGCTGTACCCCGCCTTGTGCCCGATGCTTCCTGGGATAGGCTCCAGGTTCCCCGCGACCCTGAAGCAGGAATAAGCGGTTGAAGATGGATGGATGGATGGATGAAAACTCAAAAAGTCAGAAATTCCAAAGTTTTTTTTCTTTTGTTTTTTCAGATGTCTAAAGTGTAAATCATCACATAGGAAGGAACTACGTATCTTCATGACCTGCCCTTTCCTGAAAATCCTTCAACAGTAGCTGATCGAAATATGCAAACTCTTTGCCTTTCCTTTTGTTTACTTTTGGCAAATTGGTTTAAATTTTGTGAAGCTTACTATAGCTCACGGCTGATGTTGGAATCAGGGGTGGGGGGGGGGGGTTGAGGTCAATAGATTGATAGGGGGGATGGTGAACTGGGACAACCTAACATTGTGCTTAAACTCTATTTAGTGCTTGCAGCCATTATTTTGTCAATGTAACACATAATAGCCTCCAGTGACACATGTACTGACCACCACATGTCAGTTATTGTAATCAGTCATTTAAAAGGCCAGCTCACTTTGCTCAAGTCTACTTTTACAGGGTGGATATGATCCTTTTGTGTTGTATACAGATACGTTGAGCATGGCTGGGTTTTTCAAACAGATTCTTAAGGAGTTAGTTGCATTCACAGATTCCCAGGCTTCTCGCCACACCACATATTTACTTTATATCCTGATCTGAAAAGGGTTTAGAGTCACTGAAGGCCACCAGCCAGTCTACATTCTTGCTACATTACAGCTTCCCAACATGGCTGAGCTTGGAACTTAAATGTTGGGTGTTAGCATTACCAGCTGTGTAGACATGTTGGGAGCTGAAATGTTGGCTGTAGGTGTCTATCTTTGGGGACTGTTGTTGTTATTTCAGCTCACCAGTTCTCAGTAGTCCTTAATGCCTTTCAAATTAAAATTTGGGGGGTTAGAGTTTTTTGTATGTGTCTCTTAGTGTTATGGGTGACCAATAATGTTTGGGAGATATTCTCACTGTAATTTTAACGTTTGCCACCTCCAATATTTTTTTTTTCTTTTATTGACCTATTATTCCTATAGTAGTCTTGTGTTCATCCAATTAAATGTTCTCTAGAACATATATACAGTATGCTCCAGTAGCAACTTGTGTCTTCCCATTCACTATTCCAACCATCCTGTGGTCCCCATATTCATTTTTTAATGAAAAACCATAGTGAATGGTGAAACATCCTCTGGCCAAACATAGTAACACTGTATACTGACATTCAAACTAATTAATAATAATTAATAATTATTTAGAAATATTATTTATAATGTTATTAGTCAATAACTAATAACATTAGAAATTATAATGTATGAAATCATGCCAGGTCATGGTACTTATTTGACCTAATTATTTGATGACAATAATTGTACATTTAACTTTTGATTGGGACTCTCTTTGATTGGTGGAAATACTGTACGTCCACACCATAGAATGTTGTCTTCTTCGAGTACGTTCCATAAACTTGCAAGAATATCAAGTTTGACATGAAAGTGTGGACCACACCTCAAATCACTGTTGCGTAACACCAGTACTTCGAACGCTCGAGACAGCTTTGAAAAGTCAGTATCGAGTGTCCCATCGCTAAATCATAGCATCCATTCAAAAGCAATAGCAATGTGAACAAATTATTTTCCAACCTGAGGTTTAGTATATAGTTTCTTAATATACAGAAGGATTTGAATGGAAATCCTTTATCACTTTTACAAAAGTATTTCTAAGGCTGTAGGAGTTTCTTTCGTCTCTGTAACCTAATTTGCCATAATTTGCAGCCGTCCCATTAGATTCAATTACTTGGTCTTGCTTGACAGATATCTGTAGCCCTACTCTATGGTCTTGTTCTGTCAAAGGAACAAAGGTGCATTTCAGTCTCCATGTAATTCTTAGGTTTCAGTGTTCGAAAAAAAGAAAGGACTGTGCAAAGACTGTCTTTTAAATTACCTGCACATTCACGCCTGGCCTCGAGTACAAAACCTGGTTTCACGTCACACACCAGCACTCACAGAAATCTTAAAAAAAAAAAAAAAGATCAGTCACTAATTATTTGCCTACTGGCACTCTGCCAAGCTAATTTCTTAATTAACAAAGTCGTGCTAAGTGGCAAAGATATGACTTTCCACAGCTGTGAACTATGGCAAAACATCTGTTAATGGAGGGATTACTTTTTGATGAGCGGAGGATAATTGGGGAGAAGCGGTTTGTCGTCTTAATTTGATAGCGAAAGTTTTTTTTTGTGAGGGGTTGGGGGGTGCGATTGAGAAGCAGACGTCGAGGGACCCTCTCCGCATTAAACTTTCATGAAGATTGATCCTCTAAACTTGGCCAGTCTCAGAGCCATTCAAAGGCACCTCTGTGCCTCTGGGAGATGACTCATTTGGGGAATGTAATGATACGCCATATGACTCAAGTGCTTCACATCTGACAATCAGCTTTTAGGGTGAGCTTTTTCTTTCATGTAGTGGTGGTCTTCACCTGAATACAGATCCAATGAACGATCATTTAACTGTTAATGTTGACAAATATATATACATATATATTTCTTCATTTTGTAATAAAGAGCAAACATATATTACAAATAAAAAAGAGCATGCAAGTTTTGGGGAAATAATGGGGAAATCCTTCAAAATCTTGCTCTTCTTGCATCATTTTGACAATCCTAATGTACTAGGTCATGGTGGTTTAACCATTGTGCTATAGTGCGTTTTGTTTTTACATGTATATGCTTGATCGATTCCTCTACAATTTCAAATGATGTCTAATCTAACAAGTGAACACTGCAGTTCAGGTACACAATGTTTCATCATCGTTTTGTATTGTATTTATAAATTTAGAAATGTATCATGTTTCGTTACATGTTCAAAATATGTACAAAAATCATTTTTAAAAATGGCTAGACGTTTAGTTTGAGCTTTAAATAGAATCCAAAAACCTGTGAAATTCTGAATGAAATGTAGCTGCTGCAAAATATGACCCTTCAACATTTTGTGCTTTAAGTAGGTGGCCTTTTTTTTTTAAGTTCTAGCCATTTTACAGCATTAATACTCCCTTTGTGTCATATGATTAATCTAAGGTCGTTTTGCAGACAAAGGCATACTGGCTTAAAAAGAACGTGTGAATACTGCATGGGAGAAAACATGCCTTAACAAAATTCCTGTTATCGTTTAGCCGAGTGTTCTCTGAACTGCGGCAGTAGTGTAACTGTTGTTTATTATTATATAGCCATACAATATGTGCTAGAACAACTCTGACACAGTGAAATGGTATAAACTCCTGACTCTACCACTATCCTCTTTCTAGCTTTCTTTGTCCTGTACTTGCCAAGCTTGAGTGATTAACCACTGCGTTAGACAACGCAGTCTATTAAGCATACTAGCCCTTATTTATAAAAGGGCATAGGGACAAATCTGATTGTGAAATGAGCACACGCAGATTCCACAGACATTTTCCTTATTCATCAATTTCATCTTTGGTATATCTCTATGATCAGATCTGTGGGATATAATTAGTATGAGAAATAACAGCTAAAATAAGGAACGTTGCTGCTGCACAGCTCAATACTCCACTATGCAGAGTTTCTCGGCGTGTTCTCCCCATGTCCTTGTTGGTTTCCTCAGGTTCTCTGATTTTCTCACAAAATACATGCCAGTAAGTTGGTTTGGATACACTAAATTGGTACTAGATGTGAATGTGTGTATAAATGGTCCTCTGCAATGGACTGGTGTCCCAACAAGGGTGTATTCCTATATTCCTCACACCCAGTTTTCCAGGGGATACTCTTTGGGATGTACCATGACCAGGATAAAACACTCACTGAAAATGAATAAAAATACAGTTGAAAATTGGACATGTAAAAAGAAACAGCAAACTATGTATATATGAAATGGGCCTTAATAATGATGATGATGATGAGTCTTTATTGGTCACATATACATTAGAGCACAGTGAAATTATTTTCTTTGCATACCCCAGCATGTCAGGAAGCTGGGGTAAGAGCGCAGGGTCAGCCATGATACAGCACCCTTGGAGCAGAGAGAGTTAAGGGCCTTGCTCAAGGGTCCAACAGTGGCAGCTTGGCAGTGAACGTTCCTATCAGTAACCCATTACTGGGTGAATTAGTGTTTAAGAGGCACCATGAAGCTCTGAACTAGAGGTGGAGTATTGGGAAGGTGGGTGTTTTGAATACATGGTTGTGTTCAGGCTCAGATTTATTTGACTGTAGTTAAATCTGGCCTAGTAGAGCTCTAATCTGGTTAAAAAACCTAGCTACGTATACAAGTATGTAGTTCACATAACTACCTGCAGTTGTGTGTGTTTTTTTTTTTTTACATAATCTACCTGACCCTACACAACTTTATTAGAAAATCAGAGCACATTTACATAATTATCTACAGTGGGGGAAATAAGTATTGGACATGTAAACATTTTTTTCAGTCAACATATTTCCAATGAGGTTATTCACATGAAATTTTCACCAGACATCAGTATTAACTCAAGAAATCTGGAAATATGAAGAATCCACAACTTTAAAATCCATAAATAAAGTTATGTGTAATAAAGTGGAATGACACAGGGAAAAAAGTAACACTTAAATATAACAAACATTTTGCTCAAACGTGTTATATTTAAGTGTATTTGGCTTAAAGAAATTGATTTATCAACTTAAAAATTTTGAGGTAATTAGTTTCCTCAAACATTTTGAATTAAATGAACTCATCCGGCTTTACATCTCGTGATTGGTAAAAGCCAAGAGCTCTCCCAAGGCCTTTGAGACCTTATTGTTGTAAAACATATTGATGGAATCCTATACAAACGTATTTCAAAATTTCTGAATCCTCCAGTAAGCACCATTGGGGCCATTATCCGCAAGTGGAAGCAACATTACTCTGTCATCAACCGGCCAAGCATAGGAGCTCCTCATAATATTTCTGACCAGGGAGTCAGAAGAATAGTCAGAAGAGTAGCACAAGAGCCAAGGACCACTCAGAAAGAGCTCCAGAAACACTTGGAGGCAGGTGACATCGTCACAGAGAAAACAATAGGCAATGCACTCCACTGCTCATGTTCACCCAGCAAGACTCTATTACTAAAGGAAAGGCATGTCAAAGCTCGTTTAAAGTTTGCTACAACTCATTTGGACAAGCCTATGAAATACGGGGAGAGTGTAGTCTGGAAGTGGAAGCATCATGCACAGTAAAACCAGATAGTTCATTTAACAAAAAAAATTTGAGGAAACTAATTGCCTCAATTTTTAAGTTGATAACTCAATTTCTTTAAGCCAAATACACTTAAAATTAACCAAAAAAATACTCAAACTTGTTATATTTAAATGTAATTGGTTTATCAACTTGAAAATTTTGAGGTAATTAGTTTCCTCAAATTTTTTAGTTAAATGAACTATCTGGTTTTACTGTGTGGTGTGGAGCTGTTTTTCATCACATGGTACTGACAGATGTCATATAATTGAAGAAACGATGAATGGAGCCCTTTACCGGGAGATTCTTGAGAAGAATCTGCTGCCATCCACCAGGATGATGAAGATGAGACGTGGGTGGACCTTCCAGCAGGACTACCATCCAAAGTATACAGAAAAGGAAACACTCAATTGGTTTCAGAGAAAAAAAATCAAGGTGTTAGAATGGCCCAGTCAATCACCTGACCTGAATATAATTCAACAAGATTTAAAGACAATATGATTAGAAGAATGGGCAAAAATCACACCTGAATACTGCGGCCGATTAATTTCTTCGTACAGGAAGTGTCTTGAAGCTGTCTTTACAAACAAAGGCTTCTCCAATAATTATTAAATAAATTTCAGTTAGCGTGTTCAATACTTTTTTCCTGTGTCATTTCACTTTATTACACACAAATTTATATATGGATTTTAATGCTGTGAATTCTTTGTTTCCTGATTTATTGAATTAATACTGATGTCTGGTGAAAATTTCATGTGAATAACCTCATTGGAAATATATTTGCTGAAAAAAATGTTGACGAGTCTAATACTTATTTCCCCCACTGTAGATTCACTTATTACATGATGCAAAAAACAAAGAACGGCCTAACTATTTGACCATTTACCAGTGTTAATATATTGATTAATTGTTAAGTTTTTATTTTGTGGCATTTTTCAAATTCACCGTAATATATTTTCTCCCATCTCTATCTACTTTTTATCCTCTGACCACCAACACTGGTAGCTTGCTGAATACTTTCCTTTCATTGTCTCACTATCGCAACACGTGCCTACATTATGGTGCTTTTCATGTAAATTAGATGCATATGAGGGTAAAATTGGACTGTATCGTATGCAGATGATGCGTAAATAAGGGACATGTTTCCACGCAGTTAAAGCCGATTCATCGTCTGCTAGTTTTAAAATTGTACTGAATCCATTGCAGATTTGTTTATTCACCACTCACTGTGCTCAAATCTCCAATCATGTCTACGCAATTTCATAATAATACTGTACGAGAAAGAATGAAAACATCATATTGCGTGCTAAGATCACAAGCCTACAAAAGACTCTTAGGTAATTATAAGGCTAGACCACACTTTCTTTTCCAGGTAAGCTCTCTGAATGGTTTCAATTTTAAGCTGGTCTCTTTGTGTTCCACAGTGTTTGGATAGGGGGTGCATGGGTTTCATACCTTGGTAGGGACCAAATGTGGGGACATTTCACTGGTCCCCCACATGGAAAACCGATTTTTTTTCAGCTTTTATTATTGAATAATAATAATAATAATAATAATAATAATAATAATAATAATAATAATAATAATAAAGCAGGCAACATCTTTCCTTTTGGTTACTGAGGTTAAGGTTTGAATTTAATTTAGGTGTGTACATAACATATTAATAAATGTCAATGGAAGGTGCTTACAAGGACAAGTCAACCATGTGTGTGTGTCCACAATGAACTTTTCTGCCACTTTGTCTCCTCGGATTGGTTGAAAGAGCTTTCAGTGTTTTGTAGGTCTTTCAAATATATACACAAAGCATCGTGCATTGTTCTGTGTATGAGAGTTTTCTTCTCCTCCCCCTTTTCCAAATCACACAAACACTCTTGTTCTTAGTAGTCGTGTAAATACAAGCCCTTACTATACATACTCTAGGTGTGTATTTGTTTTCCCAGCAAAAGCATCTTTACGTATGTTCAGTTCTCTGTCTAATCTCTAATGGTTAATGCTATGAAGCTATTCACTGATAACCTGTATTAAATTGAATGGAAATACATGCAAGAGAACATTATCTAACCGCAGGATCCAATCGGGTGAAAGCAGCTTGCATGTCAATCAACTCCTGGCCTCTGGCTCCGCTAATTCAAATGTGTTGATGGTGTGTGTGTGTGTGTGTGTGTGTGTGTGTGAGACTGTGTGAGAGAGAGAGCGCGCCAAATGGGATGCGTGTGTGTATGTGTGTGTGTGTGTGTTTACATTTCCCTTGAGAGGGGGAAGGGTGACTCAATCCAGAGTGCGTAGGGTGGGGGAAGAAGTGTGTGTGTGTGTGTGTGTGTGTAGGGGTCGAGGCAGGCAGACACACAGAGGTTCCTAGTTGGTGTAGGACACTCCAGTAAACGAGTTTGAATCAGTCCCCTCCCCTATGAAGTCTCCATCTTACAGTCCCTTGTGGGAGTGATACATTCACTCCCTCCTCTCAATTTGATCTGTTCATCAGTATTCACCACCCTCCACTAGCCCAAGACAATCACTAATGGCTTTCTGAGAGAGCCAGAGACTCAGGTTTCTGTAGATGGTGGCCTCAGAATGACAGAAATGTTCAAGTTAAATTTTGACTTTAGCGAAAGAGCCACACGCATACTGTTTGTTCGGTACTGAACAAACACCAACAAGGTCAACTGCCATTTAGGCCTGCACACATTTATACAAATTGAATTACTGAGATTTTTAGCATTAATGAATATAATTTAGAGTTTAAAGCAGTCCCCTAGGATTTTGCAATCGCAGAAATGAACACAAAATTAAGCAAACTCCACAATATTCAGAAGAGCTTGCAATTTTTCAAAATAGCCAAAGCTCTCTTTTCGATTCACATGCGTCGACCATGAGTACAGCTAAAAGGTCTCATTTGCCAACTAACATCAAGACTGTGCAAAAAGAGAAAATAAAAGTTGGATTTGTGATGCACAAAATAATTTAAAACTACTTATTTATATAATTATCTAGTACTTTATTGAGTGCCTACTTTATGTTCTCCATGTTCTGACCTAAGAATTCAATTAAATAAAATTTTATTTGTACAGCACTTTTAACAATGGACATTGTCTCAAAGCAGCTTTACAGAAACAAACACAGGATACAGATTTTAAGTGTTTGAATTTATCCCTATTGAGCCAGTGGAGACGGTGGCAAGGACAACCTCGGTAAGATGATATGAGGAAGAAACATTGAGAGGAACCAGACTTGGAAAGGAATACAACCTCATCTGGGTGACAACGGATAGTGTGAAAGTTAGTGTAATGTAATGTAAACAATGTAAGTTCGTTATGGTTTTTATATGAAGTCTGTTTGTTGAACTAGTCCACTGTTCACTAAAGGAGTCCTGAGTGCAAAATTGCATGTGGTAATTGCAGTCCTAAGGCCATCGCAGGAACTATACTCCACCATAACTGTTCATGTGAAATTGAGGTCCAAAACCATTTCCATGGTACTTCAAGCGGCACCATGCTCAGCAATCTCCAGGTTGCACTGAGAATGACAGGAAAGAGTTTTATTAACACATTTTCAGTTCTAGCCAATGTTTTTTGTTGTTGTTGTTTAATTATGTGTACATGTGTATGAAACCAAGCCAAATTAAATACAGCAAAACTTTGATAAAACGAAAGTATTAATTTCTCTTTGATTCAGACTCGTTGTGATCTGTTTATGTAATTGTAGGTCTTCTTGTACTTTTATTACAATTACATTTAAATTAGGAATGAAGCAACTTTCTATACAAAATGCATTCGCAAAATTATTCGGCTCTTTTACTTTCAGTGCAGCAAACTCACTCTAGAAGTTCAGCGAGGATCTCTGAATGATCCAGTGTTGTCCTAAATGACTGATGGTGATAAATAGAATCCACCTGTGTGTAATCAAGTCTCTGTATAAATGCACCTGCTCTGTGATAGTCTCAGGGTTCTGTTGAAAGCACTTTATGGAAGAGTGGCAAGAAGAAAGCTATTTCTCAACGTTTGGTGTGTCTCCCAGGTGGCTTGTGGCAAACTTTAGACGAGACTTTTTATGGATATCTTTGAGAAATGGCTTTCTTCTTGCCACTCTTCCATAAAGGCCAGATTTGTGCAGTGTACGACTGATTGTTGTCCTATGGACAGACTCTCCCACCTCAGCTGTAGTTCTCTGCAGTTCATCCAGAGTGATCATGGGCCTCTTGGCTGCATCTCTGATCAGTCTTCTCCTTGTCTGAGCTGAAAGTTTAGAGATTGACGGCCAGGTCTTGGTAGATTTGCAGTGGTTTGATACTCCTTCCATTTCAAAATGATCGCTTGCACAGTGCTCCTTGGGATGTTTAAAGCTTGGGAAATCTTTTTTTATCCAAATCCGGCTTTAAACTTCTCCACAATAGTATTACGGACCTGCCTGGTGTGTTCCTTGGTCTTCATGATGCTCTCTGCGCTTTCAACAGAACCCTGAGACTATCACAGAGCAGGTGCATTTATACAGAGACTTGATTACACACAGGTGGATTCTATTTATCACCATCAGTCATTTAGGACAACATTGGATCATTCAGAGATCCTCGTTGAACTTCTGGAGTGAGTTTGCTGCACTGAAAGTAAAGAGGCCGAATAATTTTGCACGCACCACTTTTCAGTTCTTTATTTGCTAAAAAAGTTTAAAATATCCAATAGATTTCGTTCCACTTCACAATTGTGTCCCACTTGTTGGTGATTCTTCACAAAAAATTAAAATTTTATATCTTTATGTTTGAAGCCTGAAATGTGGCAAAAGGTTGAAAAGTTCAAGGGGGCCGGATACTTTTGCAAGGCACTGTAATAGTTGCTAAAACATTCTGAAGTATCTAAGCTGTGAAGTCTCAATGGCATATCCTTAAGCCTGTGAATGCTGTTCTCTGCTTTGCAGGAGTGAAACAGTGCTATGTCTGCTGCTATGCTATTTTAACCAGACAGTAAGATGCGCACATATACAGCAGCTTACTCATGCAGGACCTAAACAATGGAACATTGGAACATCACATGATCAAAAATGTCATTTTAACCCTTGGCTAACCCTGTCATACAGCTTGTACAGCTCTTAGAACTATTGTTAATTTCTCTGTACTAAAGTTTTCTCGACATACATTCACTTTCCCTTCCTCACACCTTTTCTAAAATTCAGAATGTGTAGTGGTGTTTATCGAACATACAGTATTATTGCCATGTGTCTCATTTTTATTTTCTCTTTTTCCAGCTAAAAATCGAATATCCAGCCAAACCATGTAGAAATAATTCCTCTATTGATTGGCTGATGTACAGGATTATGATATTTATAGGAAAATATTTCAGACTAGATGAAGTCAATTTATTTTTGTAGTCCTTTAAAACTAAAACAAATACAATCCTTGCACTGTTCAAGAGTGAATACTGTTCTGTTTAAGAGTGCTTTCAGAGCCACGTGTTGCACATCACTATTCATAACCCCTCAGCTAGTTTAGAGTTGGATCAACTGTGCATGACAGCTCAAGTAGTTTAATCCAGACTGGTTTTCGGATGCTATACTGAGGCTGTGGTTGAATATGGCTGAGAAACCTCCCAGATGCATCCACATGAGTGCATTTCAACTTATATAGCACTTTTATCCAAAGAGCTTTACACTGTGTCTTATTCACCCATTCCCACACACAGTCACACACCAATGGTAACAGATCTGCCATGCAAGGTGCTAACATACCATCGGGAGCAACTTGGGGTTCAGTGTCTTGCCCAAGGACACTTCGGCAAGTGGAGTCATGTGAGCTGGGAATCTAACTATGATTAGTGGACAACCCACACTACCACCTGAACCACAGCTGCCCCACCAACAATTGGTATGTACTTAAATAATTTCATATGATACACAAATGCAATCATTTGCATATTGATTGAACATTTTTTAAAAACTTTTGTCCTTAGCAGTGTTTCTGGAAATTAAATTTGTAGCCTGTGTATGGCTGTTAATTGAATCACAGGTTGAGCTTAAAACTAGCAATGACCTGTAACAGTTTTTGCTTTGACTACAGAAAAGACAACAAGTCGACTACTTTTTGAAATGACTGATGGACTATTTAAAAAAAATATATATATAATATATATATATATATATATATATATATATATATATATATATATATATATATATATATATATATATATATATTTCTACTCAGGCAGCATTTTCTACAAGCATTCGATTCGGATATGACTTGTAGTCTTCCTGCCTCTGAATACAGCGTTATGAATATGAATGAGTGGTAAATGATTAATAAAATGTTTAACCACAACACCCATGAGATTGCCTCTGGGTTTGGAAACCACACTGAATTATATTTGTTTTAGCCTTAAGGATCTACTTTACCCAGAAAGGCTCGTCATAGTAAAACTAAATGAAAACAAGACAGGTTATGTGATTAGCTTTTAACCACTGTTAGTGTTAGGTTTTAGGTACAAATACTAGAAAGTAGCATGCCATTGTTTTGTGTTGAATCAGCTTTTTGGGAGTAGAGTGTTCGATTCTTAAATCTGTGATTATTCAGCAACATGGGCGTTTGTTGCTATTAGCACGCGTCTAAACACTCTGAGGTGATCAGAAAGCATAGAGTGAACAAACGTCATCCATCAAGGCACAGTCCTCCAGTGACACCATTTGTCCATTACCTCTGTTTGGATGTCGATTGTACAAGCTGTTGATGAGGCCTAGATAGTTCAGGGCTCTTGCGTTTGACTCTAAAGATCGTATTTAGTCTTATTCTGGTTTTAAATAACATAAGATGGAGCACACAGCTAAGCTAGTCCAAGATCAGCTGTAGCTGTGATCGGGTGAAGAATTAGGACAAGATGTTTGAAGAATCTGAAAGGGAAATCTAAAGTAAGCATGTAGCAGATTAATCTGGGTGATTACAGCATGTACACAAGCTGGAGAGAGTGATTTATATAACTGTGTGACATACAGTACAGACAGTTGACAAATTAAAGGAAAAAGCACTGGCTCTGTTATGCTGATGTTTTGTTGGCATTGTTTGATTCCACTTGTCCCCATAGATGGAAAAATCCACTGCAAATCAAAACAAAGTTCTTCTATATCTTAAAATGAAACATTTCAATGCTGATAGGAGTGGTCTCTTCCAGGATGACCACACCCCCATCACACAACCCTGATGAACACATATAGGAAGATTTTGGAGTGACATGTTAGAGTGACGCTGTCAATCAACAGGATCAAAATACTATTTGAGAGAATATCTTTTGGAAGAATGATGTCTGTGATCACTCCAGTGGAGTTACAAAGATCTACAGAATCTACGCCAAGCTTAATCGAAGCTGTTCTGATGGCTCATGGTGACTCAACACCTTGGTAACCCACTTTATGTTGGTTTTGCATCTATATTTCTGCAGTATTGTGTGTGTGTGTGTGTGTGTGTGTGTGTGTGTGTGTGTGTGTGTGTGGGCGCCTGTGTCATTTTCTCAACAAGCCCTCATTGGTGGATCAGTGACATGTCTGATTAATGCATTTGTTATCCTGCTCACTGTAGTCCAGAAACAGAAACGGAAGCTTCTGGAATATTCCACTCGAGCCTATCCATCTTCCACCCCACAGCACGCACTCCTTCCACTCTCACAGAAACAGCACAATTAATATATGGGAAATTAACATGGGAAAGAAAAGATCAAAATCAGCATCATTTGTGGAAAGATGAATTTCGCATTTAATCCAATAATGGAAGCGCCTTCGAACACAGACTACATGAGCAGCACTGCAGTGCCAGGGAGAAGAAAGGAAACAGAGGAACAAGAACTGAAGGAGTGAAGAAGATGAGGGAAAGACAAAACAGAGAGAGAAAACATTCCCACTATGTTGTTTATCAACAGTCAACAGTCATAGATGCTAAAACGCTAATGCTGATATGATACCAACTCCAAAACTGGCCTAAATTCTACAGCTTCACCTGGATAAAACTGTTTTATACCACAGTGGTGTTGAATTTTTTTAATCGTGTAGGTGTTGATTAATTTTCTATAGCAGAAGCTCTGACTGTAGAGCTGAAAGTAAGTAATATATGTTTTAATACGTTGTTATATCAATACTAAAAACTAACACAGGGACTTGTATTGTGGACGCTCCACATGAACTGATTATAAAATGAGTAATTGTTGATATGCTGAGGACATTTATTTGGAGCCTCTACTGTCCGTGCTTTGTAACAGTCAGAAGTAAAGATGTTCATTGAGTCTCAAAGTCGAAGCACTTTGTGGTTTCTTGGTAACAAGTTATGTATTTTTTTTTTGTTTATTCACCACTCACTGTGCTCAAATCTCCACTCATGTCTACGCAAATAAAAAAAAAAGGAAAAAAAGAGAAGCTGATGAAGCAATAACTGGTCATAGGTGCTATATCATAAGTGATAACAGGAATTAACTTGTTTGGCAGATGTTCGTTTAGTGTAACTATTAATGGATAAACTATAAAAATTAGGACGTCTTTCAGTTAATAAATAAGCATAATCACTGACATTGCTGTGGTATGAGGTATAAAACGCTTTTAGGAAGAGCTATAATACGGTCACATCACACCACACCATTGTTGATTATTTTCCTATACCAACATGTTCTAAATTGTTTTATTCCTTAAATATAATATAGTAGATCTTAATACATCATAATTCATTATAGAAGTCTTCCAGTGTATGGTTTTGGAGGAACAGAAAACAAATTGAATGAAATCTGTAGTTCATAACATCACTTCCCATGTGTTCTCAAATGGAAGCTTTGTATCCATGAGCTAATTTAAACTCGAACAAGTTGCGAGTAGCAACCTGAGCATTGCACATACACAGAAAAGTATCTTAAACTGGCACACAAAGGTGTGTGTGTGTGATGTTTAGAACCTAAAAATTGTAGAAGTTAATGAGAATCTGTTAGGAGTGGGGAACGGTTAAAAAGGAGGGATAGACTAGTTGGAATGCTTTAAATGACCCATAGAAATGAGCATGGATGGGCTAACAGTACACAAACGCAGAAACCCAGCCCAAATGCATTCCTTGTCTTCTCAAACCATGATTACACCAGAAATCTCTGCTAATTGCCAATGGAAAATAGGACAAGCTACTCTATAAGGCCAAAAGAATGTGAACTCCTGTCCATCATACCCATGTGTTCCTTCCCTGAATCTGTTGCCACATCTTGGAAGCACACAATTTATAGAATGTCTTTGTATGCTGTAGCTTTACAATTTCGCTTCACTGTAACTAAGAGGCCCAAACCTGTTTTAGCATGACAATGCCCATGTGCACAAAGCGAGCACCATGAAGACATGGTTTGCCAAGTTTTGAGTTGAAGAACTCAAGGGTCCTGCACAGAACCCTGACCTCAACCCCACTGAACACATCTGGGATGAATTGAAACGCTGACTGCACCCCAGGCCTCCTCACCCAACATCAGTGCCTGACCTCACTAAAGCTGTTGTGTCTTAATAAACACAGATCCCCACAGCCATGCTCCAAAATCTAGTGGAAAGCCTTCCCAGAAGAGTGGAGGTATTATAACAGCAATGGAGGAATAAATGTGGAATCGGATGTTCAACAAGCACATATGAGTGTGATGGTCAGGTGTACACATATTTTTGGCCATAGAGTGTGAATATCTAAACTTCTCTAAATGTTTGCTTGTGCATATAAGGAGATGCATTCAGAGATATATGATGGATGGATGGATGGATGGATGGATGGACAGAATTTATTGAAAAAGGGAAATTTTTGGAAATTTGTGTGGCTCTAATTACTTGTTTAACTGATTGGATGAATAACATCTGCTAACTAAAGAAAAGCAAGTTGGAGTTGAGCATTCTTTATTTACAGTTTCTTTAGTTACAGTTTCCTTAATAGAACCTTGCATTATTTTTTTTAATACCTGCAATCATACTTCTAATGTATTTATTTTATGCTTAGTAAAAATTGTGAGGAATTCAGTTTCGAATCTGACTAAAAAGCACCATTCCACTTTTCCTGAGGCAGCAACTAAGGCGTGACTGATTTCTTCCTACAATTCCTCAGCTTCTTTCTCATGGAAATGAAGCAGACTTTTTGTTGCCTCCTCTTTTCATTACTCATAGTCAGTGATTGTGCCCCTGTCTCACCCTTTCTGAGGCTTCAATGCTGGTTGTTTTTATCCCTCCTCCACCTTCACTCTTCACTATATCTGCACTAGTACAGGACATTTGTTTACACGTGACCTACCGAGCCTCAGTAGAGAGTGCACTGGCGAAACTGAAGTTCACTTCTCTTATGATAGTTTTGTTTAGTTTTTTGCTGTTTTCCACTTCCACTGTGGGAATCCCAGAACTCTCTTAAACTCTGCTTCCCTATGTATTTGTTCCCGTATTGTCTAAAGTTCGCAAAAGGTCTAATCGGGTGCAGGCTTATTTTATAATAAACTGAAAAGGGGTCCAGTCATTTACATGTACAGTAGTATAGCAGTTCTGTATGTGAAAAAAGTAATTGTATTAGCACAATATCTTAATACGACACTTATTTACCATGAATTTATCTACCTTTGAATAAGTTATATATGGCAAGTGAACTCTTTACCAAGTGTAGGTGTGCAGCAAGTGCTCCAGGGCACATTCGAAAGTAAAAAAGGATCTTGCAAAACTGGGAAACTCCTAATGATGATGTAATTCATTCAATGATGCAGCTCAACTTTCCAATATATGTAAAACTTGGAGTATTGGAAAGCCTACCAAGCACAAAAAAGCATAGTTATTGTATTAATAATTCACTTGAGTGAAATATGAAGTAGTGAGTGAAAAATTATGCTATGGAATTACTTTATGTCTGCAGGTAACAAAACTGGGTGTTTTCGAACAGTTACATAATGAGCCAATATATATAATAAGTTATCATAGCTAGTTAGCTAACTTGGCCAAATGCTTTTGGGGTTTCAGGAGCTTGTCCATTAGTTGGATACCAAGTTCATGTAAATTCTGACATGTTTCCAGCTACATATTTACACATTATCCTATTATATAAGCTTTGGCAACATTTCCATATATTTAACACAACAGGTAAACCTTAGTTAACATCAGAATGACATATTAAGTTTAATACTAGTCTAGCTTGCTCAGCTATCTAATGGCTTAGCTGTACAAGTTGAGCTGTGAAATGGCAATGTCTTTAATTAAAACTGAAGATTTCAGATAAATTGGGCAAGCAATGCTCATCTATCTCCACTGTCTCAGACATTGCTGCTGACTAACACATTTAGCAACTATTTTGATAGTTCAAAATGCAATCATTTAAAATACACATATACTGTAATTTAATTGGCTTATAATTTATCCGGCGGATAAATGCATTATTACTTTTAACTCAGTAACAGTGCACAAAAATATATGTAATGCAGATGAATATTTTATTTAAATCAAGTAAATGTACTATGATATACTCAAAAAATGCAGTTGCAGTGAACTGTGTACTCAAGTACTGTAACAAGATAGCAAGCAGGATCACTCCTGCTAACTTGTATATACTAGCCAGGAAGATTTTTTGGTATTAATATTATCTTTGTACCATTACTAAATTATTTATTGGTAAAAGTGGAGAAAAAGTTCCAGGCTGTCTTCTTATCCCCAATTTTACAATATATCATATATCAATTCTGCAATATTCTGATGTTTAAATTATTTGATTTCATTAGAAGCTAAAATAAATAAATAAATAAATAAATAAACCATTGTCTTTAATATAGGAAAATACGGTGGAGTAGAATCCACAATTTCATGGAATAAAAAGTTACATTTCAGGATGAACTGAGCTCAGATCAAGAAAGACTATAGTTTTGGTATGACCTTGGTGTTGGGTGGAACCCAGTGTGTGAAATGGCAAGGAAACGGACCATTTGTGAAATCCATCAAGTAGCTGTAGCTTCTCGCACTTATCTGTGTGAGCTTTTTTGCACCGAGAAACCATTCTCGTTTGGGTGTGATGGTACAAGCCTATCATCAGACCTGCTTCAGAACTCATTGGTATTGAAAGCTTCACATCTTGTACTCACAGACACCCTAAAAGACGTGGGTGGTAACTGATAAACTTGCCAAATAACATCCTCCACTGGATTTTTTTAGTTTAACGATGGAGGTTCTGCGGTGTCTGCTTTTGGTTAACTCTAGAGAAAAGGTGAGGAGTCAACAAGAGATAAAAGGAAGATGAATCAGTGATGTATGATGATCATATATTGTGACTTCAAACAGTGCTTTTGTTTAGTTTGGTCTGTCTTTGTTTCAGTATGGTCAGTGTTTTTGGGATGACAGAATAAAGGTCTATGTGTTCTTTGGGGAAAATCCTGAATGGAAATCTGGAGATGAAGAGTCAGCTGCTAAACAAAGAGTTAGCTTTATTAGGTGTTTAACATTCTTAAATATGAAATATATATATATGACAGTCAGGGTGCATAATTCATTATTAAAAGTCTCTTCTTTTCCCGTGAACTTGTTTAGGTAGATCAATGTTTTACTGTAAAGGACTCCTGACAAGATCATAATTCTGATAGCCTTGCACTCACATACCTAGGAAGGCATTAATTTTGAGCTATTTCAAACAGAATGAGAAAGTTTTGTAACCTAACAGCTGTTAGCAAAGATGATCTCATGTCCAATTCTACATTGATTCAACTTCTTTCAGAGCCATATGATAAATATTACACATGCTATTCTACCCCATAAAGGGCCAGGAAAACTACAAAATCAGTACTGGACTGAATTACTGACCTGAGATCATTGTTTTAAGTTCTCAGAATATGGTAAATGATCTGGGTTAGACAGGCTGGTTCTAGACTAGGGACCTGGAGGATTCATCAAGCAGTACTATTTGTTTAGCAACTGAAAGGTTCTGTTAGAGTGGTCAGAGGTGAAAGGTTAAAGTCAATGAATGACTGGCCAAGCAAACACACTCTTGGGTAGGAAAATGACAAATCAAAAGACAGTAGACTACAGAGTAGGGATGTGACTAAATACAACTACATGAATAGATAATACATTCTATATAGAATATGGACAGACGTTGCACTACATGGCACTATATATATTTTTTAAACCGTGCCAAAAAGGTTTAAGGTTTAAGGTTTACATCTCTGCAAGCAGGAGGATTTTAATTTCATGAAGGCAAGTGGTCATATATGATGTACGCAGGACAATGGATTTTCTTGTTGTTATTCTGTCTCTCACTGTTCAAATAAACCTACCATTAAAATTATAGACTGACCATTTCTTTGTCAGTGGGCAAACGTACAAAATCAGCAGAGGATCAAATACTTTTCCCCCTCACTGTAAGTAGAAAATAAATTACAGTTCACGTGTTCAATACTTTTTTCCTGTTTCATTCCACTTTATTACACATAACTTCATTTATGGATTTTGGTTTTCTTTATATGTCTGGTTTTTTTGAGTTAATACCAAAGTCTGGTGAAAATTTCATGTGAATAGCCTTTTTGGAAATATATTTACTGAAAAAAAAAATGTTGATGCATTCAATAATTATTTCCCCCACTGTATTAGACATGGTGGACTACATATATTAAACATATTGGGTAGAGTCATTCACCATTACTTCAGTGTCAGCAAGAAAAAATTATATCAGAAAATATATCAAGACTAAGCTTTTCTTTAAAATTAACTATTCCACTGGTTAGATACATTGAGAAGGGTGAATAATTATCTGCCATATTCTCTAGCAGTAGGCATTTTTTTGTTTGCTTTACGTCACATAAAGCCATTCTACATGAGGATGCAACATAAAAGAGTAGTGAAGCAGTGTTTTAAAATGGCAGGCTGTAAAACTGTCCAGAGACAAAAATTTGCATTTATACTAGAAGTATGAGACACAATTGACAACAAAAAAAAAACATCCTAGTCATTGTTTAGTCTAGTGGAACATTGGCTTCATCTGTACAAGAGAAAAGGGGGGTAGCAGAAAAAAAAGGAATGCTAGTAACACTGGGCCAGACGGCTGAACACAGTTTCCTTCCAAAGACTTTTGTGGTAGACTACCACCATCTGGTACTCCCACGTACACCAGGTCGTGCCAACACAGTAACACAGTAGCTTCTTCACTTGGAAAAAAAAGGATGAAAAATCTTATAACAGTGTTTGGATGAAAATAAAAATGAAAGTATTGAAGCTTGCTTAATTTAATTACTTTTTAGCACTTCATTTGCAGGTGAATGAGAAAATTAACAGATGCAATCCACTGCAAATGAGGCAGAATGAATATATCTAGTGGAAACGCATTTGTTCTATCCAAATCTCCAGGGCATTCCAGAGACTCAGGATGCTTCACACCTCATAATGGATAAATTATTGATGACAAGTCTGTGATCTCTTTAACTTGTTAGCTCTATAAAAATGCCCCACTTGACCTCATGATGTTGTGGATATTGAGCACAAAGGCCAAGAGAAAAGGCTTTTGGGTCTGCAATCTTTCAAAAGTATTTTAATGTGGAGTCTGGGCAATTATTATTATTATTATTATTTTTATTTAAATATAAATTTAAAAGCTAGTAGTGGTAGCATTGAGTGAACTCATTTCTGGTGAAACTAAAGAAACACCTGTAAACTGCCAAACATAATCACCCAGACGGTGTGTTGCTTTACGCAGAATTTATTAAGTCTTTATTTCATAGTGACAGCAGGCAGTTCCTGTGGGGAGACAAAAAACAAAACAAAACCTGGATCAAAATCTAGAGCGCTCCGGCCACAGAACTGTTTTCACACCTTCAACAATGGAAACAGGATAGAACAGGAAGCAGTTATCACTTTCTGCTTGAGATGAACTATTTATAGGAAAGAAGAGAAGTGAGAGTGATGACTGGTCCAATGGGCCTCCTACACATTGGTTAACGTGGGTTAGGGTCACTTTAGGACATACGAGGTCATGTGAATCAGTTCCCCGTATGATAATTAGTCACTTTTGAGGTGAAAAGGGCTCTTAATTACAGGTCGTCTGAGGTATTTCTGTCTTAGAAATAGCATAAACAGTCGGGTATGTGAATTCCAAACACTTTAAAATTCAGAAATTGTTGTCAAAATAAAAATTATTATTCTTATAATTATTCCTGTCAATGCATGAATTCTAGGTTAGGTAAATAATTAATAAAATGTAGTAAGTAGACAAATACATGTGTGACATGACAATGCCATGCCATGATTTAATTAGCAAAAAACCTTTGTTTACAAGTGAGTGTGTTATTTGATATTATATTATTATATGATTCACCTAGCTGTTTCTGACCTACTGGAGTGTTTTGTAAGGACCAAAGTTTGTAATCAAAGTCCATTCATAAATCTTTGGGAATATCCGAGTAAAATGAAGCCGAAAGTATTTTGATACAAGTCGATACAATTTTTTGTCCTAAGCCCAAGTCTACACTCAGCAAAATAGTGTGTGTGTGTGTGTGTGTGTGTGTGGGTTGGGGGCCGGGGGGGGTTCTAGGAGGGGCTGAGAAGTGAGTCAAAGACTTTGGTTTTGGTCGTCTCTGTCTTGTGAAAGAAGGCGACGTTGACAAGGCAACCAGTCCATCTGGCCACGGTCCGGCTGTCTCAAGGGGGTTGAAGGGATTCACAGAGAGCAAGCAATTATTTGACTTCCCTGAGTTAATGCTGAAAAGCACTGCAATGTCCCATACTCCCTCAGTTGTTAGACTCCAACCCGACAACCTTTTCCAGCACTTCTTTGACAATATATAAATGTATGAAACGAGTCTGTGCAATGAATTGGAATTTGCATTCTTGAAAAAAAAGAACAGCATGTCTGTTAAGGCCAACTCCTTAAGAAGCTAGCTTCTAGCTTTAAATGTGAATATGTGTGTCATGTCCATAGTGAATGTAACGTAATACAACATAAAAATGCACATACAATATCCATCAAATAAAAAGATATCTCATCCTGCCTGCTAACTGTTTTACTGCATTACCTTGTTCACACCATTGTTCTGTATGAAATGAATGATGGAAGAGCTGTCGGTGTCCTCATCTGAACCCCTGAGCTCATAGGAGATGCTCATTAGAAGTTTAATTAAAGCCACGCTCTGGATTTGACTCAGCAGTGCTTCTTTGGCCAAGTATCATTTGAACTAGCATGATTAATGGATGAAGTTTAGAGGGCTAGAACGACCCCTCTGGAAAGTCAAGCACCATGCATCAATTTAATTAAACATATAACTTTAAATGCATGTAGTCCTGTGTAATTTTATAAACTCTTTAAAACTTTCAGCAAAGACATGAATAGCATACTGTTGAGTAATGCCTACCTACCTACAGTATCTCACAAAAGTGAGTACACCCCTCACATTTCTGTAAATATTTGATGATATCTTTTAATGTTACAACACTGAAGAAATGACACTTTGCTACAATGTAAAGTAGTGAGTGTACAGCTTGTGTAACAGTGTAAATTTGCTGTCCCCTCAAAATAACTCAACACACAGCCATTAATGTCTAAACCGCTGGCAACAAAAGTGAGTACACCCCTAAGTGAAAATGTCCAAATTGGGCCCAATTAGTCATTTCCCTCCCCGGTGTCATGTGACTTGTTAGTGTTAGAAGGTCTCAGGTGTGAATGGGGAGCAGGTGTGTTAAATTTGTTGTCATTGCTCTCACACTCCCTCATACTGATCACTGCAAGTTCAACATGGCACCTCATGGCAAAGAACTCTCTGAAAAAAAGAATTGTTGCTCTACATAAAAATGGCTATAAGAAAAGACTATAAGAAGATTGCCAAAACCCTGACACTGAGCTGCAGCGCGGTGACCAAGACCATACAGTGGTTTAACAGGACAGGTAACAGGACAGCAAATTTACACTGTTTCACAAGCTGTACACTCACTACTTTACATTGTAGCCAAGTGTCATTTGTTCAGTGTTGTCACATGAAAATATATAAACAAATATTTACAAAAATGTGAGGGGTGTACTCACTTTTGTGAGATACTGTATATTATAAAAATGTTTCTGTAATACGGTATATGAATATATGCCTACTATAATTCAAATGACATGTTACAATAAAATCTATCTTTCTTAGATAAATTAGGAGCTCAAATAACGAGCAAGATGTATTCGTCACTCTGCTCACGTCATCCGTTTTCTAAATGTGGTTTCTGTAAATTCATTACATTTTGCAAACTGAGTTGAGCAAGGCCCTGCAGTGACCTCTTCCCCATATTTAAGATTGGCTGAGCGTGAACAGTTCTTAACTGGCTGACGCCAGCATCGTTGACTTTGGTTCACAGATGATGTAAGGTCACGTGGTTATAAGTGAGGTCACACGTCAGAGAAGACTTTGGCTCCAGCTCTTTTCTAGTTTGTTCATTTGTGTTAGTCATGGACTGAAGTATTCATTAACATTTTTTTGGTATAATCTTTTAATCTCTCTAATGGTGGACCAGAACAAGATTACAGTTCACAGAAGAAAAAGAAAAAGTTCACAGAAAACAGTATAATTATATTGTGGTATCTGCTTACAGTTTATTTTTCTTCATTAAATGCCATGTAACACCATGGCAGCAACAGTAGAGTTATTATTATTATTTTTTTAAATAGCCCAACTGCAAGATATGAGGATTTAGTTGATCAAAAACACTTATCTTTCATTGTGACCTGTTATGTTCTTTAAAATCTAGGTCTCTGTTGAATTATTACCTTATTATCCAATTCTAGCATAGCATAAAATAAACATTTTAAATTTCTGAGAGGCTTATCAGGGAATAATAAAGTAGAATACTACATGAAGTGTAGTTTTTTTGATACAGAAAGAATTCCATCTCATTCTCTTTCCACATCAATACACTTTCTGCCTTATCAGGGTTCTCAAGATTCTCCACTTGCAAATGACTAAGACTTTATTCACTGGAACTGTAATGCCTTATTTAACTTCAGTCAGCTGAGCTGTGTGCAAAACGTACTTAAAAAAAACACAACCTATCTGTCATTTAAACTCATTTTCTGCAAGTGCCTTTATGTTCATATAAAGACCATTATGTTAATGAATATATCTCACAATTATGGTGAAAAGGGTTCTGAAAGATATCAACCATGTCATGATACATAGTACATCTGCTGTGCTCAGTGTTCTTTCAGTGACGTTGTGACTATAGACCAAGCCTTCAGGCCCTGTTCCGTGTGTTCACACATACTGTATACATCAGTGTTGTGGCTGGCTTACTTGGAAAAACCATTATGAAGGTTTACACTTTAGAAGCAGTGTTTTGGGTGGGAGTGTGTACTGTTTGGTCAGCTGTTTAGTTTTTTACTTTCATCAACCACTTTTCTAGTCTCCTAAAACCAGTAGTTTTTTTTTTTTTTCACAGAACATGTTCACAAACCTGCTAAACCAGCAGCTTTTAACTTTTGAGGTTGACTGAATATGACAAATCAGAGCCAGAGCAAACATTTGTCCAGAGGGGTGGAGGGGGGGGACGGACCTCATAATAATGGCGTATATAATAATGGTCTATATAGGGGTATTTGTTGGCTTGGCTGGTATTATTACACAAGGGGCAGGTTACCTTTTACAGGCTCCCTCATGCAAACAACCACGAAAAAAATACACTCAGCATTTGTGCCATACAAAACATCTTTTGTTTAGTGCTATCAGACAGAGAGAGAGAGAGAGAGAGAGAGAGAGAGAGAGAGAGAGAGAGAGAGAGTGTCTAACAGTGCTTAATTCATTGGTAATTCATTACCATAGCTTTTTCATCCAAACATAAAGTGGCAGAAACAGCACCCGATTCCAATCTGACTCTGTGAATTATTCCTGAATGTGTGATTTTGCAGAAATGTCAGAAAGCCCTATATGGATTGGTTTAGTTTTACAGAGGGAGGTGGGGTAGTGTAATTATTAGCTCCCAGGATTTTAGTCCTGTCTGAATCTGTCACGTAGTATTTTTTCACAGGACTGTGTTTGCATACTTCTAGAAAGATTACACTGTAATTTACCTTCTAAAAATGACCAAAGGAATTAACCCTAAGTAAAATATATCAAGTTATTCTGTATATATCAGAATATATACACATTTCTATATCAAGGTTTTTTTTATTTACATTTTTGGATTTTTTTTTGGCATGGAGAAACTCTAGCTGGTGCTCCTTTCTATCTTCTTCCAACAAACCCAAAAGGAAACTAAATGTATTAAGGGTTAAACTGCAGAACAATAGACATAGATGACATTTAAAAGTATTTGTCAGTGAAGCAATGCTTCTGGGGTTTTAGTTAAGTTATTGAGTTCCTAGCACTATACAGTGCCCTCCACTAATATTGGCACTGAGCAATGAAAGCTGTGAAGAATTGTCTTTATTGGTTAAGCTTTAGATAATTTATTTAAAAAATTTACAAAAATACTCTGCTCTCATGAATATCAACCAATTGCAAAGACAACACAGGTTTATCCAAAAAAAATCTTTGTTAAATATATGTGTGCCACTATTATTGGCACCCCTATGAATTCATATGAGAAAAAAATATTTGAAGAATAATCGCTGTGAAATTTGAATTTTTTTTGTTACATTGGGTAACTATCCATCCATCCAACCATCCGTCCACCCTTCCATCCATCTTCTACTGCTTACTTCTTTTCAGGATCACAGGGAACCTGGAGCCTATCCCAGGAAGCATCGGGCACAAAGCAGTGTACACCCTGGACAGGGTGCCAGTCACCTGGGTAACTAGGAACAGGAAATTTTTCAACCATGACTTCCTGTTTCTCAGGGGTATAAATATGGTTACCAGAGGACCTGGACATTTTGTTAGGATACATGGCATCATGGACTCTATCAAATATCAACAAATATTAAATAAAAACCTGACTGCCTCTGTCAGAAAGCTTAAAATGGGCCGTGGTTGGATCTTCCAGCAGGATTTTTTTTTTCATAAAGACGTGTTTTGTTTGCAATTCTTTGATATCCATGAGCGCAGAGCATTTTTTGTGATTTTTTTAAACAAAAGATCAAATGGTTAAACAATACAGACAATTTTCCACAGTCTTCTTTGCTCATATTTACCAAGGGTGCTCATATTAGTGGAGGGCACTGTATAGCTTCCATACATGTTATGGTCATGTGACTGACTAACAATCAAACACATCTTCCTCCACCACGTACCCATGGCATTTTTTGTGTGACAGCCATGTGTACATGATGAATCTCTGTGATTTATACAGAGACTGATCATCCCATGCGAATCATCTTTATTTAACAGACATACACTATGTATTCTTATCCCGTCCGAATAGTTTCTGCTGAGAAATCGGGTAGGTCCCATGATAAATTTAGTGTTACGTAAAGATAAATCATGAAAGGGTTTCATTTGATGTGTTTCAGTACCGTGACCAGTTGAAGTGAGGCCTCTCAGGTGTACCGGACAATGAAACTCAATCTCACGAAAAAAGACTGGTGAGACGGGCAGCACAAAAACCTCTTTGTCTGTGCTCTTTCTTAACCAAAGAGCTCTCTCTAGCTTTCTCAGGAAGCGATTCCCACACACACATACGCTTAGGCTCCAGATCCCCCGCTCAGGGTTGGGTGGGGCTGAAAGGTCAGAGGTCAGTGCCCGGGCTCCCCAGCTGGAGAACGTAAATCCTGGCCAAGCAAGCTTTCATGGCTGCTTGCTTAATGAGCTTTTCTCCCTCTGGCTTTGTGCTGTAGTAGGACTTGGACCTCACTTTCCTACTCAAATGACTTTTAAAAGCGTCTTAAAAGCCTGAGGGAGTTACATGTGAAGAAGAAGAAGTTGCTGTTTATGACCGAGATTTGGCTTTGATCAGAATTAAACTTTTGTCTTTGATATTTAAAAATGGTGATTTAACTTGTAGCATGGACAAGAAAACCAAATCTGAATTAGCAGAATGTTTGTGTTTTTTATATTGTCTTTTTTTTTTAGATGGGCACTTACTGTAGAGAAGGAAAGCTGTTATGATGAGGTTTCATGGTGCCTCTGAATGGGTTCCGGCTCTTTCATCTGGTCTTTCATTACAGGGTAAACCAGGAGGGAGCTGAGCCATGGTTTACAGCGAATGAGGACTACAGGAAGCAACAGAGTGATTGAATAGAAGAGTAAACTGCAGGTGCTGGTGTGTGTTTGTGTGTGTCTGAACATTTAGGCGAATTCTTGGACATGCTCTGGCATGCTCAGTTGTTCCACAGTGTGTTTTTCAAAACTAAGCCATCCCTATCTGTACATAAACAAAGGTGTGTTTCTGTCAGCATTTGTGAGGATAAGATTTGCAATAAAATAAAAAAAAATAAAATAAAAACACTTTCCATTCAGCAAATGTTTTCTTGGTACATGCAACAGTTTTTCATTACAGGAGGGACAGGAGGGGAAAAACATGGCCTTGCCTGCATTCTAGCCTGCATTTTAATGGGTTTAGACTTGTTTCAACTCCCAAAGGCTAGAAGACATAAACAGGGCAGAGAGCTTTACAAATGAAAACACAAAATACAATTTTGCCCTTATTTGTACCAGTATGCTTATTTTTATAAGATCCTTTCTGCATGTAATCTTAATATTTTAGTTAAATAAATAATACAACACAAAAGCAGGATTCATAACTTGCATTGGCTTATCTGTGATATACTCTCTGGCCCTATCTGTCAGATTTATGGCCGAATTATTCAGGAATTACATTAAATCACCGCATAAATTAATTAAATCCTGGCCCTTTACCAGAAAACAGTGCAGTCGATGCCAGTGACTGCATTGGGGAGTCTGAATGCAGTAAATCATCATACCACAGCTTTTTAGTTTTTATGGTTTGACTGAAAAAACTGGGCAAAACACAAAATTTTAATCTAAATTTCAGCTCAGTAATAATGTCGTTGGTTTTACCTTATCAATTTGAGCCCAAGTCCGATAGTGATACATCAAAAGATCAACCCGAATCACCATCGCAAGCAAAACAAAAATAGGACATTTCTCAGTGGTAAGTTTATATGTAGTTGACAATAACATGAGTTAGCCGGTTAGCAGAATCTAGCAGCTAGCAGGTTAACAGCTAATCCACTGGCTGTACACATATACAACACAAAACTATGCATTTGGAACACTCGGTAGAAAATATATACATACATAATTAATCATACTTAAAGGTTCTGATCAAGAGGCACAATATGGTCCAAATAAAGTGGGTACAGCCCAATCTTTAATAAATAATCATTTCACAAATCCCGCGTTCACATCAGCTAGGTTTGAGAAGCAGTTGTCAGTGAAATAACGGGAACACAAACGAAAGTCGAAGTTGAACTGCTGGGGTATCATTTTAAGATGAATTCTAACCACCTACATCCTCATCCTTTGGGAGTCCATGCAAAGTGGTTTTGCTTTTGAAGTACACATTGTTTGCAAGCAAACAATAAAGACCAGTGGTGGGGTTTTTAGTTACAAACATAGGTTTGTACGGGCAGTGAGTCTGGAATTATTAAACGACTCGGTTCAGCTGTTCAGAATAGGTTCTTTCTTTTGGGAGTCAATAACTCCATTTGTCGTGCACTTTGATGTTTGAAACACTGCAGACTTTTTACATTCACAAACAGCTCTATAATACACTACTTGAAAGGTAATATCTGAAAAGGCATAATAGAAGCACTTTAATACATCATTTAAAGCAAGTGACCCTTGTTTCAGTCACATGTTTGAAAGCTGGAACTGACAACAAAAGCAAATTAAAAAACCTTAAAACAACTTGCGACAATTTTGTTATGCACACTTTTATGTATACGTGTAGTTCCTGTATAAATTCCTTCCTGTATAACAATATTTCTCAAATTTGTCTAAAGGGATCTGTGTCTCATATGGGCTTATGTATGACTCAATCAGTAAACCATATTTGAAGTTACCTTAATTTGATATGTGTGTGTCATGGCATTCAGTGTGTAGTTTTAAGCTGCTGGCCAGGATTCCACTGGGTGTAGCTCACTCATCATCACATTACGCAAACAGGAAGCAGCTTCGTAATTCCGGCCTGCGCCAAGTCCTAAATACATGGTTGCACAATAGAGGCTGGGTTTCTCAAAAGTGGAGACGCTTTAAGCATTGGTAAATACTATTTCCATAAATCTCATCTCTTTCCACTTTTGTAGCCCAGATGTGCCAAAACCCACAAGACCACACCCTAAAGCATTCTTTGGGTTTGTCCATGTAGAACCATACAATGGAGGTTTAAATGTATTCAAAGGTAAAAACCACTTTAGGAAGCCAGAACTGTTCACCATCCAAAGAACCATTGAAGAACCCTTTCTCATTCTATTCTTGAGATGAATTCACAGTGTTTAGAAGGTCGTGGACATTTAGTTTTAGTTGTCTAAACTAGGCTACTTTGTATGAAATGTTGTGCTGCTGGTGATCCAATAGGAATAATACAAACACTGGGGGCTCATTTATCAATCTGAATACAAATTAATTTATTTATAAATCATTTGCAGGAGCATTTACTCCTGCAAATCATGGTGTTGCATTCAAAATCCTATTACTTCGAAATACATTCGAGATTTCCTGAATTTCCTGAATGTGAGGGGACTCACTAATTTGAACCTCGATTGAACGAACTTGAGTTATTTCCAATTCCGGATTACACTGTCAAGTTTAATCGATTATTTATTTCAATTACATATGCAATTTCAATTAACATTTATTCAGAGTTAGTGTTTCTCAGACATACAGTAACACTTTATGTCTGAGAAACGACTAACCTTGACAAAATGTTAATTGTTAATGCTTTGAATGAAAAGATCAAAAAAGAAAAAAATAATTCAATCAATTAAGATCAAGTAGACTGCTAGTGTGATACAGTTAGGACAAAAGAAATGGTACCCAGTGAAAGGAGGAAGAGTTAGTGTGTGTGTGTGTTTCGTAACTGATAAGCTGCATTTATGAGTAAATGACGAAAAATAAGTAATGACGAGTGTGTACATGTCAGTGTACTTTCCTTGAGGTGTATGAGAACAAGTGTGAACATAACACTTCTTAGCCTCCAGGTTTTGTTCCAGCTGAGGCACAATGTAAGGTAAATAAATAATCTTCTTTTCTTGCTAAATATGTGCACACCCTGCCTTACCTTTCTGTGGTACTTTCTGTGAAAACAACCTGGAATTGGACGTGTGTCTATATTGTCTCAATGCACTTTGAAGACTATGGTTTGAGTGGCCAAAAAATCTCCATGGCTCACAGGTGGAGAATTGCATAAGTTAGTTGTTTATTGAGGTCAGATAATCTCCAAAACTACAATCTGAAGTCACCTACATCACCACAAGTTGTTCTGAAGGGTTTCAAGAAACAAGTCTCTACTCTCATCGAAAAACAAACTCAAGCGTCTTCAGTTTGTCAGACACTACTGGAACTTCAAATGGGATCGGGTTCTATGGTCAGATGAAAACGAAATAGAGATTTATGGCAAAAAATACCTGAGGTGGTTTTGGTACCTCATGCCCATGGTTAATTATGGTGGTGGACCTGGACATTTTGTTAAGATACATGGCATCATGGACTCAAATATCAAATATGAACAGATATTAAATGAAAAATTGACTGCCTCTGCCAGAAAGCTTCAAATGGGCCGTGGTTGGATCTTCCAGCAGGACAATGATCCAAAACATACATCAAAATCAACACAAAAATGGTTTACTGACCATAAAATCAAGGTCCTGCCATGTCCATCCCAGTCTCCTGACTTGAAACCTGTGAGGTGAACTGAAGAGGAGAGTCCACCAACGTGGACTTCCAAATTTGACCGATCTAGAGAGATTCTGTTTGGAGGAATGGTCTCAGATCCCTTGCCATGTATTCTCCAACTTCATCAGACATTATACAAGAAGACTCAGAGCTGTTATCATGGCAACAGGAGATAGAACAAAGTATTGACTGTTAGTGGGTGCCAATAATTGTTGCACATCTACATTTAACAAAGATATATATATATATATATATATATATATATATATATATATATATATATATATATATATATATATATATATATATATATATATATATATATAATATTATGATGTAGAAGTGGAACGAATATGAAAAATTCACGCTAAAATAACCATATATGATACCACAGTATTTACTTACAACATCACATTTTTAGAGGTCAAATACTCTCACTGGCCATTTTAATAGGAACACCTTTACCCCTGCATATTCATGCAGTTATCCAATCGGCTGGCCACAGCAAAATACATAAAATCATGCAGATACAGACCACATACTTCACTTAATCTTCACATCAAACATCAGAATGGGAAAAATGTGATCATAGTAACATTCACTGTGACATGGGTGTTGGTGCCAGACAGTCTGCTTTGAGTATTTCAGAAACTCCTTCAGACACAACAGTCTCTAGAGTTCAAACAGAATGGTGTGAAAAACAAACAAACAATAAAAATTTATTTAAAAAAAACAACAAAAAAAAAAACAACGACTAGTGAGCAGCAGTTCTGTAGATTATTGAAAGAGGTGTCAAAGGAGAATAGCCAGACTGGTTCAAGCTGACAGGAAAGTAACTTAAATAACCCCTCTTTACAACTGTGGTGAGCAGAAAAGCATCTCAGAACGCACATGATAGGTGTATGGGCTACAACAGCAGAAAACCATGGATTCCACTCCTGTCAACCATGAAAGTTATATATAATAGTATATAACACTACAGAGGCACTGCAAGGGTTCAAGTAATTCCTTTACAGAACCAGATCAAAGTGATGAAACGGACTTACTCATTAAGAATTAATATAGTTTTCTATGAGATTAGCCTCTTTATGTAAGCTAGGCTGTGTTTTACAGTCATACGAATAAAAATAACATAAATATATGCAACATTACAGAAACCGTTATATCGATGCTATGGTGCTGTCTGTTTGGATGAAAATGTTTGTCTACATAGACAAATAGGTAATACTGGCTAACAATGTAAATTACCAGGCCTGGAGCATTTTTCATATGCCTAGTGGATAGGATTTGTTCGTTTCTTCTTGTGTACTGCTATATAACACTATATACTGTATGATTATCTTTATGCTCTTAACTTTGTACTTTAATACAATTTACAGAGCACTGAATATCTTAAGTTGTCATATGGATATACAATAATGTTGGTTTGTAGTTTTGCTTTATTGATGGAATTTTTAAGAGAAGGCCATTAAAACATAACTAATTACTAATGAATAGTGAAATCTGTTAATTATCTAAAGTGGTGTCTTTAAGCATACTCTTGCCGAATGATTTAACTTTTAACACGAAATAATACCAGGTTAACTGACACATATAGAATTAGTGACCACGTTAACGATCAACTCCATCTTACAAACTTGTGCATGTGTAAACTGATCCCTCTCTTTTATTTTTTATTTTTTTAGATATGCCAGGTGTAATTATTCTAGGTGCCACTGACAAACATGTGCAATATCCTCTTGGTATTACATTGTGTGCCTTTTGCCAGGAAATATACAGTATAATCTCACATTTTGCCAGGAAATATACATCTAACTCATTTCTCTTTAAACTTTAGCTTTCAAACCACGGTATCTTTCAGAAAGAGTCCTTATTCTTCACATTTAATCTAACAACAAAAGGGGGGGGGGGGTTTCGGGCTTTTGATAAGTTGGATGTCTTGTAAAAGGATACCATAGTTTAAATCAGAACCTTCTCATATTAATAAATGGAAATTAAATTGAAATTTTATCAAACAAGAGGACAAAGTTATGATTTATCGATTCATGTTACACCAAAAGTATGATGAACAAAGTAAACTTAGTAAGTTCAATAACTCACATCTACCCACCTGCATGGGACATGTCAGTTAAATCTAGATTCCTATTTGTTTAGGTTCACATTTTTTAATCCTCTCCCCTGCATAAGGCAAGCCGAGGGCTGTTGCCATGGCAACAAGGGCTTCTCAGCCATCCCTGATTGGCTGAAGCTCTTACTCGCGTTCCAGAGCAAGCAAATTGCTTTGGCTTTGGCTCAGGACTCCCTCTCTGAGCTTAAGGGTGTGTGTCTGTCTGCATGCATAGGTGCTTGTGTGTGTGTGGTTGTGGGTGTATCACGTGTTCCGAAAAACTGCAGTGCATGCACCAACTTGCACAACACAGATGACGCATCAAAATGTTAGGATGCCTCTTGAGGGATTTCTGCACACACTAATTAAAACACACACACACACACACACACACACACACACACACACACACACACACATATACACACACACACACACACACACACACAGTTAGTACTTTGTAAATTTGTGATCACAATTTGATCTTTTTTGGTTTTATTTTGTGATATAATGGTACAGTGCAACTAAAAATAAATAAATAAATAAATAAATAAATAAATAAATAAATAAATAAATAGTGTGTCTTATGGAATTATTGTGGGCACTCTTGTGTGTGTGTGTGTGTGTGAGGGGGGGCTGCCGAATACCATGTCTACTGTAGCTGATGACACAACACAACAAACACATCTTAGAATCAAAAAAGAATAATTAATCAGCCGTGTAATAATGCACACAAATGGTGTGTGGTATATGTACATATTCATGAGTGTGTGTGTGTGTGTGTGTGTGTATGTGTGTGAGAACAAGTCTTCACTACCTTTAATTGAATCAGAGCTGATCTTGCCAGGTCTGCCAGCTGCCAGGAACACACACACACACACACACACACACACAGAGTCACAGAGTGAGATGTTAACATGGCTAGACATGATATTCTAACATTCAGGGCCTCACACACGTGCCTGTGTGTTGCCTACTTAAGCAACTGACACAAACATCAGCGTATGAATCTCACTTTTAACAACTTACTGTGACCTAAAGCAGTGACACTTCAGTTATGATGTGACCATTTTACTTCTTATGCCGAATCCACTGCAGTGTGTGTGTGTGTGTGTGTGTGTGTGTGTGTGTGTGTGTAGAGCAATTGGATATTAGCAATGAACAGAAACCACACACACCTGTTCCATGTTAGCATAACCCTATGCAGAGTCCTAGGTTCTCCATAGCATGTGGTTATCAGTGAAGTTATTTATTGAACTTATTTCTACAGACTGCCCTGCGATGGACTGGCACCCTGTCCAGGGTGTACCCCGCCTTGTGCCCGATGCTTCCTGGGATAGGCTCCAGGTTCCCCGCGACCCTGAAGCAGGAATAAGCGGTTGAAGATGGATGGATGGATGGATTTCTACAGACACATATGGAGGATTGGCCAGTAAAACAGATCTGCTGGTTTGGTTTGGATTGGATTGGTATAGATGTTAGAGGCATGTTGGCTTAGTGAATAGCACATTTTCCTCGTAAATCCCTGGGTTGGGGGTTCAAATCCCACCTGTGTGAGTGAGTCTGCTTTGGGGGTTTTCTCCCTGTGCTTTGGGGATCTTCTCTGGTTTCCTCCTCCAGTCCAAACACATGCATTGTTGGCTGATTGGCATTTTCAAATTGTCTATAGCGTGCTGTTGCCCTGCGTTGGGTAGGCAACCTATTCAGGTTGTCCCCTGAGTTCCCTGGGATAGACTACAGACCTTGTGTAGGATAAACGGCATGGATAATGGATGGAAGGATGGTTTAGATGTATAGATAGCATGTGTAGGTATACTGTAAGACACCTGCTTTGATTCATCATCCATAAAACTCTGTTTAAAAGTAGTAAAGCGGCATATTTTTAAAAATATAACCCTTATAAACAGCTTTATCTACCATTTATTCAGTGTAAAATGTAGTCAGCTCGAATTGTATCAGCAATGCCATGCCATCTGCAGTGAAGTTCTTTTTTCTATCAAGCATAATCTGTCCCGACAATGACTAATGGAACATTAAAGTGGAAATAGTGATTCAACTGAGGGGAAATGGTTTGGGGAAGTCAGGAATTTTGATTAAAAAAAATAAATGAATAAATAAAAAATAAGCTTGACATGTATAGTGGCACCCATTTGTTAAACAGATGGACTCATTGGACTTCATGAAGAAACATGATGACTTGTAATCTGCTGCTCATTAAAGAGATCAGTCACAAACTAACCACTTGAAAATGTTGTCCTAACTTATTATTCATCACTGAGTAAAAATCTGCACTTAAAAGAGAAATGTGGAAGACCGAACAAACACAAATCTCTATGTTAGAGATGACCTTCTAATGACACCCACAGATCTTTTGTCTTTTACAGTGTATTCTCTCATAGCTGATTGAGATGAGCAGCTGTTCTAGTCTTCTCTTTTATCCAGTTCCCATGGTCACTGCTACTGGAATCCAAGTGTGTCATACGGGAGTGTTCATCTGAATACTCAAAGCTGTATGGCGATGGTTTACATTGGAGTGTATCAAGTCAAGATGAAATCGCAAACCATCACATACCTGTTTTAGACTTTCTGTAGAAAAAAAAAAGTCTGGGAAAAAAAGCCTCTGACCATGTCAAACAGAAAATCAAATTTAAGGTCACACATCTGGGTTTTACATCACATTCAGTCTTCTATGGCCACCCTACCACATGCACATACATATTTCCCTTACTCAAACACACCTGGTTTGATTCATAAAGTGAAGGAAATAAATATTGAGTGCGTCAAATTTTTTTTCAGTAAACATGGTTCCAGTGAGGCTATTCACACAAAATTTTCACCAGACTTTGGTATTAACTCAAGAAATCCACACATATAAATAAATCCAAACATTAAAGTCCATAAATGAAGTTATGTGTAATAAAGTGGAATGACACAGGGAAACAAGTATTGAATACGTTAACTGTAATTTATTTAAAACTTAATGACAGCTTCAGGATGCTTCCTGTATGAAAAAATTAATCGGCCGCAGTATTCAGTATTCAGTACAGTATTCAGGTGATTTTGCCCCATTCTTCTAAATGGATTGTCTTTAAATCTTGTTCAATTGGATTCAGGTCAGGTGATTGACTGGGCCATTCTAACACCTTGATTATTTATTTTTTCTGAAACCAATTGAGAGTTTCCTTTGCTGTACGCTTTGAATCGTTGTCCTACTGGAAGGTCCACCCATGTCTCAACTTCGTCATCCTGGTGGATGGCAGCAGATTCTTCTCAAGGGTTCCATTCATCATTCCTTCAATTAGTTGAAGTCTGCCAGTACCATGTGATGAAAAACAGCCCCACACCATGATGCTTCCACCTCCAAACTTCACTGTTGGTATAGTGTTTTTAGGATGATGTGCAGTGCCATTGCTTCTCCAAACATGGTGTGTATTATGACAGCCAAAAAGTTCAGTTTTGCTCTCTTCTGACCAGACCACACTCTTCCAGTATTTCATAGGCTTGTATAAATGAGTTGTAGCAAACTTTAACTGAGCTTTGACATGCCTTTTCTTTATTAATGGAGTCTTGTGGGGTGAGCATGCATAGAGGCCATGTTGGTGGAGTGCATTGCCTATTGTTCTCTGTGACGATGGTACCTGCTGCCTCCAAGTGTTTCTGCAGCTCTTTCCAAGTGGTTCTTGGCTCTTGGGCTATTCTTCTGACTATTATTCGGACTCCCTGGTCAGAAATTTTGTGAGGAGCTCCTGTGCGCGGCTGGTTGATGATGGAGTGATGTTCCTTCCAATTGTGGATAATGGCCCCAATGGTGCTTATTGGAGTATTCAAAAGTTTTGAAATATGTCTGTATCCGATTCCATAAATATGTTTCGCAACAATAAGGATGTGAAGGTCATGGGAGAGCTCTTTGCTTTTACCCATTGTGAAATGTTTCTTGTGTGACACCTTGGTAACGAAAAGCCTTTTTATAGACCATTAATTTACTAACCCAGCTGATATTAGCTTGCATTCATTTGGATTTCAGCTGGTTCCTTGCTGTTAAATTGCCTTGGAGAAGTGCTTTTTCTTAGCAGGTTCAATACTTTTTTCCTGGGTCATTCCACTTTATTACACATAACTTTATTTATTTATTTAGTTAATACTGATGTCTGGTGAAAATTTCATATGAATAGCCTCATTGGAAATATATTTACTGAAATGAATGTTAATGCATTCAATACTTGTTTCCACTGTAATCTTTCATAAGCTTTTTGTGTGCATGTATAATATGTATAAGTAAAAGCAAAGCAAAACGAGCAAAGACAGATTGGAACAACAGGAATAAACATGTGCAAAAGGAAACAGAACTGAAAAGTCAATAGTGTCGCTTGTTTTAGATTTCCTCATGACTACAACTACATGGTCAGGGTCAGGCAAGGTGAGATGGGAAATATGCAGATGGGAGTTAAAGCTCATATGAGCTTGGATCGAGGAGGAATGCCTTTACCTTCAGTGAACAAAGACCCACCTCTGGCTGCCCTTCAGCTTTTGCTTTCATGTTCTTCTTACTCAGAAGTTATTCACACAGAGAGAATATCTTACAGGTTTAGAGTTACTTTAGCTGTTCCACATGAGGAGCATATTGAGACTTGTAATGTGAACCACTCTGAATCCATTGACCACTAGTCCTAATTAATCAGATCCTGTACACATGTACAAACAGCTTTACAAAGTTATCGCCATAAAAATTCCCCAAATAAAAAAAATGAATAATAATAATAATTCACTTTCGGGAATTTATGCTTTCTGTGATTGCCTCAGTTTCTCAGCAGATGTGTGGTTCAAATATTGAGGAAATGTGGACAATGCACAGGTAATATCTGTTTCAAATGTCAAATATTTCCATTTCCTCAAAGAAAAGTGCAAGTAGTAGTAGAAATGCAGCTGCTGAGTTTCACACGTTTTAAAAGCAGCTCTGCATTTTTGACTAATGGGCATATAAGTATTTTTTTCCATTAAAATACTAGGCACATTAGCTATTTTTCATTTTTTTGCTCAATATTACCTTTTGCTTCTGGTTGATCAAAAGTCAGCTGAGCAGATACCTCTAATTCTATGGTATTGTTATCATAAAAAAACATTAGATGAAGCTTATTACTATGAAAAATTAGTATTCTGTTTAAACCAAGTGCACTCTCTATACCAAACTGCATGGTTTATTGTTGCTGTTGTTTGTAGAAGAGTACATATGCTGTACCTTTAGTATGTATCTTTCATCTGGAAAAGCGAATAATTATACCTTTAAAAATATTTCAAGGTACATAACTAGAGATTAAGGACCACCGATTTACCTTTTAAACCTTTATTCCAAAAGCGTTTGAGGAAATGAGTTCAATGAGTCCTTTAAAATCTCATTAATAGACCACATACCTATACATACTAGATACAATAGATGTGCAACAATGGAAAGTGCCATTTGGTAAATTTATTTCTGAGAGTGTACAGCTATGATTGGTGCTATGATCTACAAAATATAAAAAGGGATACTAATTCTGATTAATGTTTATGAAGCATGACCAGACATTTGTGGATGACAGGCAGGCGACATCATCAACATATGAATAATTGATCTGTTATTTTAATCTGTTTAGTTGTTCCTGTCACTGAACACCTTAACCATATTGACTGCATGTGAAATGTGACTCGAAGCTATGAAATTCATTCCTGCTTCTCAGTGTGGGGCGAAATTGGTTCCCATATCAAACAACAGCATGGAAGAAGTCGGGAATATTTATAATGAGCGCATCTGACACTTATAGACACTCTGGGTAAGTAACACAGAGCAGCTGGGTGAGTCATTTGAAGCATGTCGGAAAAGGATTTACACTTGGCCTGATGTTGTGGGGGAGGTCTGTAGAACTACCGAGAACCCTGGATTCCAGTCATTCCACTTGGCTTTGAAGCTTCGTCAGAACTTCTCTCTGAACTCCACTGAATGGGCTAGGATAGCACTGCTGCTGCAATAGAACCATGCATTATAAAGAACGAACTGGAAAACCAACTCTTTCAGCATGTGATCTACTCCCAACTACTCAGGGCATTTTGTCCAGGTAGTCAAATAAAACCTTTTTTTATGACTAATATTGTCCATTCCTGATAAGCGAAAGAAATCTAACTGTAAATAAATGATTAACAGACAGTAAAACGAGTAACACTTAATATACATAGAACTGGTAAATGAGAGAAATGGCTGTCATGGGCACGCATCATTGCAAATTCAACACTTTGCAAAAGTGAACTTGCATGAATTTCAGAATGGTTATGTTTGGGTTGACGATGTTTAAAATCGCATTTTTAAAAAGTCTGGAATTATTTAAACCACATTTTAAAACAGTGTGTTGTCTCTTTGTGGCATTTAGCAGATGCCTTTAAGCAGAGTGACTTACAGAAGTGTGAAATGACGTTACATTTATCTCATACAACTGAGCAGTTGAGGGTTAAGGGCCTTGCTCAAGGGCCCAGCAGGACCAGCTTGGTGGCAATTTGAACTCACAATGTTCCAATTAGTAGTCCAATGCCTGGGCCAGAATTACACAGATCTGATGAGACAGTCTACGAAACTGTAAGTAATCCACTGATCTATTGAGCTGTTTGGCCAAGTGGTTTGGAGACTCTGATTCACCTCATGATGTGCTGGTGATGTGATGGATGTAATGAAGCCAAATACAAAGTGGAGTTTTCCAAGATTAGCATGACCCAAAGTTATTCCTCAAACATAGCAATGTGCCAATGATGACCATATTTATTCAGTAATGATTGGCACAGCATACTTTTTAACTGTTTTTTATCAAGACCTTTAAAGCCTGATCATTAAAAAAAATAGTAGACAGTTATCACTTACATTATAGCAGCTATGAACAATCATTCCCGCACCAGTGTCATGTCACTGACAAACAAAACCCTTCTGTCCTAAAGAATTTCCAATGTCAGCAAACTTAAACTTACAGCTTTACCTGTCTGTTACAAACCACTGACGCAGGAGACTCCAACAAAAAAAAAATGCTAAATGAACGTCTCAGAAAACTTATATCCAGATCAACAATTACACATTTTTTAATCTGTTTATGTGCTTCTCCATGTGTTAATTGCTACTATAGGAATGATACCTAATGAGCGCATTAATATAAACCTTACAAGCAGAATTTCTGCCAGAGCTGCTGTTCTAAAAAAAATAATAATAATAATAATTAATCAATAACATCTAACAAATGAGATTTTAGAATTGAACTGCAACTGAGCTCTGTGAGTACGGACCATTCTGGAAACCCAAGCTATTTCAATTAAAACATAGGTTACTGTATGTCCTCAAAACTCCTCACAGATTGTATTTTCTGCCTGCATCTCTGGAACATGTTTTGGATTCACAGCAGACTCCATTTACCATCAGAGGATGTGATCAATTTGTTATTCTGACTTCTTTCCCTTTAGTAAAGATATTAATGTCTGATGAAATAGTAATAAACAACAAACAGTTCCTTCAATGATAGATAAATTTCCAGTACGCGATAATAAATGTAAGCTTTTCATTGTCTGTTTTTATTACTCACATGTTACGTATTTTTTATGCTGTGATCATAAGCATTTGTCATGTGAGAGACGTGGGAATGGACTCGACATGAAACACTTATTCTCAGTTTACACGCCAGCTGAACCTGTTTTGGATTCGAAGCTGCAGCACATGTCAAGAACATACAGTGCCCTCCAGTAATATCGGCACCCTTGGTAAATATGAGCAAAGAAGGCTGTGTCTTTATTGTTGAACCTTTTGAACTTTTGTTAAAAAATCACAAAAATACTCTGCGCTCATGGATATCAAACAATTGCAAACAAAACACAGGTTTATCAAAAAATATCTTTTAGTGAACCCATTTAGTGAACCTCACCAACGTTTTGCTGCACATCACAGCTATATTCCTTGGTCTAACCCATTGTTATGAATAAAAAAGGGAATTTGGCCTATGTGTTACCTCATATGTATACCTCTGTGAAACAGGAAGTCATGGCTGAACAATGTCCTGTTCCGAGTAAATGGGAATATACTTCAAATATATTTTTCTCGTATGAATTCATGGGGTGCCAATAACTGTTGCACACCTATATTTAACAAGGCTTTTTTTGTTTGTTTGTTTGTTTGTTTGTTTTTGTATAAAACTGTGTTGGGTTTGCAATTGTTTGATATCCATGAGATCAAAAGGTAAACAAAGACTATTTTTCATTCTCTTCTTTGCTCATATTTACCAAGGGTACCAATATTAGTGGAGGGCACTGTATACTGTATAAATGGTCTTGGGTAACCCACACTATCATTAAAAACTGCATGAGAAAGGATTCAAGTCACAGTACTAACAAAAATTTACACCAATCCTTTCTCCAAAAACAAACAAATAAAAACAATAAGGCCATATCTTTATCTATGTCCAATTAAGTATGTTACTGCTTGGCAAATGATTCCCTACATGAGCTTCATATAGCCTGTACTAGTACTGTAGGTCGAAAATATAAGAGTATTTTCAGAACCATCAGTATAATTGCACTTATGTAAAGTGATCATAAAGCTGGTGCCTAGAACACAGTTTGAGAAAGAACCCTGTATGTTCACAACTGTATTTGTTTTTGCTTTTACACTACTGTAAGTGTAGAAAGTGTGCCATTTTGTGGTGAGTAAAGTGAACTACACCCTAATGGTAATGTATCCTTTTGTAGGATGGTGTACAAAAAAATACTAGAAAAGAAAATACTAGTAGGAAAAATTGTTTGGAGAAAAGGTAAGTTTTAAATTCCCTTTAAATGAAAGAAGAAAGTGTGGTTATACAGGTCCTGGCAGATGGCTTGCCAAAGTATTATGGCTGGACAATGTTGGGGAGCACATAAAAAGCAAATTTTGTGAGTGAACTGAGTTCAAACAAAAGCATCAAAAATGATACCAATATTGTGAACGTTTGTAGCAGGTTAACAGTAATCCCGTCTATAACTGAAAATGGTGCCATTTTAGATAGTTGAGTGTTGGTTCCAGCAAATACAATATCCATTTTGTCAGAGTTTACCTTAAAGTTGGAGTCCATTCATGATTTCTGATAGTGTCATCTGCATTATAGTGGAGGCTAAGACAGATTTTGCCAAAGACCTGGCCAAGGAGAAGCAGATATATACAATGAAAAGAACGGGACTGTCGACTGACCCCTGAGAGATATTTTGTGTGTCAGGGGCAGTAGAGGATTTATGTTTTCCAGTGGTTATAAAGTGAGATCTATATAAAAGATAAAATACAAACCAGACATAAGACCAATCCAAAAGAAATACCAAGAGAGGAAAGGCAGGAATGCAGAATGTCATGGTTAACCATGTCAAAAAGCTGCAATGAAGATCTAACAGGATAAAAATGTTGATGGCACCAGCATCAGTCACTTGTGAGTCTTAGAAGTGCTGTCTCAGTACTGTCTAGAGAATAGAGAAAGGCTCAGAGAGATTGTTGTCTTGTCTAGAATTGAAGAGATGATGAAAATGCCTATAATGAAAAGTTGTATAAAAAATGTGAACAGTTCAATAGCCAAGAAAACACATTTTCATTCGTTACTGCTGATACTGATGCAGATAGCTGCATGGAAATATGATGCAATCTATTATGAATGCTTTTGAGCATTATTCTCAACAACTCAAATATTCAAATATATTAAGACGTTGTTTGGTAAGTAAAACACAAGTCAATGTTTAGATCGATTGAAAATATTTATTTATTTATTTATTATTTATTATTATTATTTTTTTTTACTTCTAATCAGATTATGATTTCATTTTGCATGTTCATTACTATTTTTTTTTCTTTTATATTGTGGTCTATTATATTAGTTTGGTGCTCAGTGAAGTGGCCAAGCTACACTTAGGTGTGTGTGTGTGTGTGTGTGTGTGTGTGTGTGTGTGTGTGTCCAGTAGATGGCAGTCACATTTCATCTAGGTCCCCCATATATTCAAAAGACATTCTCCTTAAAAATAAAAAAATAAAATAAATAAATAAATATGTATGTATATATATATATATATATATATATATATATATATATATATATATATATATATATATATATATATATATATAATTATTATAATAGTTATAATTATTATAACTATTATCTTATTATGAGAATATACCTTATGTGTACCAGTTGCACCAGTTGAACCACTGAAATAGTCATTCTTACTCTAACTGCAGAAAAATGAACAAAATCTAAATGAAGTCTGCTATACAATAAAGAAAGATCTAATTTTGTTTTGATGCTTGGGATCACAATAAATTGAAGTTTGGTAACAAAACAAATCAGCAAAAATACCAAAGCAGCTGCAGATTTAATCTTCATTTGAATATAATAAATGGCAAAAAAATAAATAAAATGGGGGGTAACATGAATTAAAATTAATTTTGTCAGTATCTCTTCTCACAAAATACAAAGAAAAGGAAATGCAATTAATCTTTTGTTGTTGTTGTTGTTTTGCTTTTTTAATAAATCATTTTACTTCTAAATATTTGTTTTACAATGCTACTCATGATGAAATTAAAAGACATTTTGATTGGGATAGGATTTGAGCTGGTTTTAACTGACAGTTAACTTGGCAACCCATCTGTTACTCTGTGATTTTTAAATTGACAATAACAATTTGATTTGACTTTATGTTGACTAAAAATAAAGAATCAGTCAAGGAGACAATAGTTACTAATGCAGATTTTATTTCCATAAATAATTTTGGTCAAAACTAAGCTATCTATGTCTTGATTTCTATTATACAGCACATTTTCAGCAGTACCACTGAACTTTTTACAACCAGACATTTGTTATTCATGCAAAGCCAAAGCAGAGCATCAACTATTGCTAAATACCCAGTCAAGGCTAACACTATAGCATACAGCATGTTACTGCTAATGTTGGCTTTACTTTAAATAGAGTAGTATTAGACAAAGAGACAACAGAATCTTTAAGTTCTGGGTACGTTGTTTACAGTAACAACCACAAGCAGAATTCAATGTTAACGTCATAAAATTAATAGCAAAATTAATATATGATTTACACAAACAATCACTCAGTCATTGCAGTTATAGACAGCAGCAGTGCTTAACTACCAGTGAGGCATACATCCAAGATACTTACTTTTGATTTAACAAGGGAAATAATAAAAACAAAACAAAAAAACACAAGAAAAGTATGCAAGAAACAGCTTGGAATCTGGACCTCTACTAGCCAGCATCGCAAACCATCATACATGTACAAAAGATTACATGTGCGAATTAATGGTGGGCTAATCAGCAACAATGATGTAAACACTACGACTTTTGATGGTGCATTATATAGTACATTACATCAGCAGACTATTTGACAATACTGACTGATTCCATAAGCTCTTCCGTTCTCAAAATAAACACAATAAATTGCTGAGGTCAATAATCAGAGATTTCATCATGATAGAGACTTTACGTAAACAAAAACACCTAAACCATTCCAAATAAATAAATAAATGAATACAAATAAACCGCTAAACTAGTGACCTCAATACTGGAAAAAAACAAAACTGGCTTTGCTACAGTGAGCGATCAGTTGTTATTATCTGTCCTTGATTGTCATCCAACAGTAGTGGCGCTACATATCAGTGTGCTGTAGGTGAGCTGAGATGTCACAGATTATACTCAATTCAAGTTACATCATATAATAACATCTTGGATTACAGAGTGAAATCTACTTGATTAACATACAGACACATGTATACATCCACATTGTTTAGAAAATGTACATAATATTAGTCATACCTAAACTTATATAATAATGTGCATTGTTGTTATCTGGAAACCATATTATTAAACATTAAATGCGTAACTGTGGTTGAAAGAACCCTGCGTAACTGTCTTGTGTTCTACTGAGCACAATAAATATCGCTGTCATAAAAACTTTATTCCTTGGAACCTTCTCACTGAGTTCTTGCCAGATTGGTACCGGTTCTGAATGATGAAGGAACCCTGTAGGTTATCCAGGGTTTACAGATTCAAAGTTGCATATATAATGATTGTTATATTTCACCCCTCCAAACCACCATCCTGGTTAAGAATCACCTGGATATCATATGCCAACAATATCATGAGGAACAAGACTCACATAAGGATTATGTCTGTATTGGAAGGCAAACCTAAAAATGGATCTGAGCTCTGGGGCAATAGGTACATGAAAATAATGTAAATCAATGTGAACCAATCATGTGGTTTCATGACTTGGACTATATCTGTAGAATTCCTCGTGTGAAAAGTGAGGGTCTGAAACCCTCTCAACCACCATCCATCTCCTGAAGTTGTATTGAAATGTAGGGTATTCGTTTCTGATTGTTTCTCTGTCCAGAAGAACAAATTTCTTGGGTAGGAGCAACAATGTTGTAGGGGTTTGATTTTTACTACCGCCTGACCCCTGAGGTTGGGTACTAGCAGTGCAACTGAAGTTTGTATACCTGTGATATTGGCAGCAGGACCCACAGACCAGATGGAGTTGCAGTATTTCAGCTGTACCACATCCTGCTGACAGCCTTCATGGGGATGTACTTCAGTGGTGGTGGGTACTGTTTATGGTCTACACCATGAGATAGATGGTGGGGGCATTCAGATGCCTGTTGGGGTCTTGAGAGCTTGACTCTCCATGCTTAAAGCTTGTGCAAGAGAAGCCAGACCCTTGTGGACCTTGTAACACAGAAACAGGTTGCTGTGACCAAAAAGTGGCAAGAGGTCCATTCAGGATTCTAAAAACTATGCTCTTCTATCCAGGGCTTTTTGGTGGCATACAGGGCAGAGTTTGCTAAGTTAAGTTGCACATCTCCAGAACAAATTGTACTAGCCCCACTTGATGACGTGCATGAACCAAGTCATTTTGTGCTTCTTACCACTGGGAGCAAGGTGTCACTCAGCATCTTTAAAGAGTGATTGGCATCTGTAGATTGGAGTGATGGTATGACACAGTCATTGTAATACTAGTATTGGCGCAATGTTGCCATCAGTGTGTATGCATTCAGTGTTTTGACAGCACACATCTGAGCATACGGCTTTGTATGGTGAAACCATCAGCAATACATGTGGCCCAGAGTTACCTGCTCATGATCTTCCACATTTACTAGAACCGTCACCAGTGAGTTTGAGTAAGCTGTCTGTCCAAATCCAACTTAGGCAATAGTTCACTGCAGTTCAACTGCTAGGTCATTCTCATCCGGTAAGAATTTCCCTGATGCAGCTGTAGACATAGCATCTTCACACTCTTTGAAATAATGACAAGAGAAGATGACTGGCCATTGAGCCACAAGGACGACTTCTTATGGTTATGGTCATCGTTATGCTCATCAGCCATCACCAGATTTCGGCATTTGTGACTGTTTAGGCCGCGGTTGAGAGTCAGTTGAGCAAATCATCAGTATCTGCATTATAATGCAGTCAGCGTAGTGGACATCTGAGGAACTGCATCCTTAAGATGGTCATTGCAGAGACACTTAGCACATAGCTGGTGCCCATGGGAACCAGCTTACAAGGGGTTCAGACACCAGTTGCTCAAACAAGAGTTGTGTTGCATGGCTTATTTGACAAACCACTTGATGTAACATGAAAAAAGGAGAAAATCTGATCCAAGGGAAGAGACTAACGGAAAAGGGTCCCATTTTATGGAAGGAAAACTGGCTGCAACCCCAGAGCTGCAGCATTATTGGAATTCCACCTAACTTTGAAGATTCAATAGTGAATAGCACATTTTACAGAGGGGAAAAACATTCATCCGCGTTAGTGCCACATAGTGACTGTAGAGAAAATAATTAAATAGTTCATAGATTGTTGCAAACAGCACAGTGAGAAGCAATGATAAGGGAAGGCATACTTGAAATTTTTAAATGTATGACATAGGTATTTATTGAAAAATACTGTGTCATATGTTACTACATGACTTTGTTGGAAGGTCTCGGCATGTGTTTGCATGTGTACGATAAGAAATCCAGGTTATTCTCAGTGCATCTAGCTGTTAGCAGGGGTGAAATAGAATTCACTATCTATACTATACAAAGCTAAACTGTTTACATGCAACTGGGATTTAACATGTAACTTAATGTTCCTTATGTAACTTTTTGATTCCCATAATAACAATTTGTGTGTTGTGTGTAATGTTTCATAAAGTTTGAAATAAACTTTGCGAAAACATCTTGGCCGATCATGTGCTTGACCCAATATGTGCAAGATTACGTTGATACAGCAAAATGTCAGTAAGACTGTGCTTGCTTAGGCAGTGTGCTCATTTTTTAAAATGGTGACAATATACTGTACATGGTATTTCTATACAGTGGTGTGAAAAAGTGTTTGCCCCCTTCCTCATTTCCTGTTCCTTTGCATGTTTGTCACACTTAAGTGTTTCGGAACATCAAACCAATTTAAACAATAGTCAAGGACAACACAAGTAAACACAAAATGCAATTTGTAAATGAAGGTGTTTATTATTAAAGGTGAAAAAAAATCCAAACCATCATGGCCCTGTGTGAAAAAGTGATTGCCCCCCTTGTTAAAACATACTATAACTGTGGTTGTCCACACCTGAGTTCAATTTCTCTAGCCACACCCAGGCCTGATTATTGCCACACCTGTTCACAATCAAGGCATCACTTAAATAGGAGCTGCTTGACACAGTAAGGTCCTCCAGAAGATCCTTAAAAGCTACACATCATGCCGAGACCCAAAGAAATTCAGGAACAATTGAGAAAGAAAGTAATTGAGATCTATCAGTCTGGAAAGAGTTATAACGCCATTTCCAAAGCTTTGGGAATCCAGCGAACCACAGTGAGAGCCATTATCCACAAATGGCGAAGACATGGAACAGTGGTGAACCTTCCCAGGAGTGCGCGCCCGCCCAAAATTACCCCAAGAGCGCAGCGACGACTCATCCAAGAGATCACAAAAGACCCCACAACAACGTTCCAAAGAACTGCAGGCCTCACTTGCCTCAGTAAGGTCAGCGTTCCATGCCTCCACCATCAGGAAAAGACTGGGCAAAAATGGCCTGCATGGCAGAGTTCCAAGGAGAAAACCACTGCTGAGCAAAAAGAACATCAAAGCTCGGCTCCATTTCTCCACAACACATCTTGATGATCCCCAAGACTTTTGGGACAACATTCTGTGGACCGATGAGACAAAAAGTGGAACTCTTTGGAAGGTGTGTGTCCAAGTATATCTGGCGTAGAAGGAACACTGCATTTCATAAAAAGAAAATTATACCAACCGTAAAATATGGTGGTGGTAGTGTGATGGTCGGGGGTTTTGCTGCTTGCAGGACCTGGAAGACTTGCCATGATAAAAGGAACTATGAATTCTGCTGTCTACCAAGAGATCCTGAAGGAGAATGTCTGACCATCTGTTCGTGTACTCAAGCTGAAACGAACTTGGGTTCTGCAGCAGGACAATGATCCTAAACACACCAGCAAGTCCACCACCGAATGGCTGAAGAAAAACAAAATGAAGACTTTGGAGTGGCCTAGCCAAAGTCCTGACCTGAATCCTATTGAGATGTTGTGGTATGACCTTAAAAAGGCTGTTCATGCTCAAAAACCCTCTAATGTAACTGAATTAGGACAATTCTGCAAAGATGAGTGGGCCAAAATTCCTCCAGGACGCTGTAAAATCCTCATTGCACGTTATCGCAAACGCTTGGTTGCAGTTGTTGCTGCTAAGGGTGGCCCAAACAGTTATTAGGTTTAGGGGGCAATCACTTTTTCACACAGGGCCATGATGGTTTGGATTTTTTTTCACCTTTAATAATAAACACCTTAATTTACAAATTGCATTTTGTGTTTACTTGTGTTGTCCTTGACTATTGTTTAAATTGGTTTGATGTTCCGAAACACTTAAGTGTGACAAACATGCAAAGGAACAGGAAATGAGGAAGGGGGCAAACACTTTTTCACACCACTGTATGTTTATGTGCAGTGTTCTTCTGGAATCTGTAAGCTTAGCGGTTAGCATGTTTGTCTCATGACTCTGGGGTTGGGGGTTTGAATCCCACCTCCGCCCTGTCTGTGGTGGTGTTCTCCCCACACTTTGGGGGTTTACTCCCCCAGTCCAAAGACATGTATTGTAGGCAGGTTGGCATTTCCAAATTGTCTGTGGTGTTGGCACCTCATCCTGGGTGTCCCCTGCCTTGTGCCCTGAGTTTCCTGGGAGAGGCTCCAGGCTCCCCTGCAATCTTGTGTAGGATAAGCAGTATAGAACATGTATGGATGGAAAAAACTGAGGTATAGATTAATTTTTATAATTCAGACAGCCTGGAGATAGTACCTTCAGATAGTGTTTCTCTTCAGATAGCGTTTCAGGCGCTATACTAATATGTAAACTGACCAAAACTGCAATCTAGGAGAGAAATGCTATCAAATGTCAATATTTTCTGGTGGTACATACATCAGTTTGGAAGCACTAAATTAATTTCTTGTTTGATGTGGACAATTTGGAATTCATTAAAAAAAAAGACTAGTAAATATCAGTGAGGAAATGTCAATACTGCAGTAGGCAGATTTAGAGACTTGTGCTTCATTAAAAATAGCAGAAAGTGGCATAAAAACATACTGAATTTAAAATAAACTAAAACACAAAAACATACTGAATTTAAAAATATACCACATTTTAAACACAAACTGTTAATTATTTAAAAATTATTCTTGTCCACTAAAAATCTTTCAGCCCCTCACTTATCTACGTACATATGAATAAACAACCCTTAAAGCTCTAGGATGATTATTTCTGGCTTTTAATTTTAGTCTTGTTAGTATTATATTACAAAAAAAATAAAAATTTAAATGGTCGCTGCAGCATCAGTGGATTCTTTAAGCTCTTTGTATCTTGGTTCTGGGACTCCAAAGGAAACTGGAAAACAGGTACAACAGTACCTGTGCAAATAAGACTACAACCTAAAGATTGAATTTATATATTGTATTATATATGTATTGTTGGTAGTGAAATAGTTTGTACTGTATAATATAGTGTAATGACACACATACTCATATTCAGCAAACAAAGAGAGCTGCCCTTACATTTAATTTCACATATCATGTCATACTGTTTGTTAACTTTGGCTCCCTGTTGTTATGCTGCAAGATATCTGACAACATGACAACACACTTCCTTAGGTTATGGCTTTTTATATGACAGAAACCATAACTCAGTATTTATGATGAACATATTGGTCCCTTCATCCTCATATTGGGAATAAGGACCCTGAATGGATTTTGGGATGCTATCTAATGTTTGTATTCTCAAAGTATTTGATGAATGTTTCTTTTTTAACATGTTAATTTCTCTGACACAACATAGCTTTGTTAGTGGGAAAAATTAAATACAGCTAGACACCCATTTGACCTTCAGTGGAATGACCTCTATCGACCTCATAGGAATTGTGGGGAGGGATTATCAAGAATAGGGATGCATTGATACCATTTTTCAGACTGAGTATGAAGACATGTTATTAAGCACTATTTAGATCTGTTCCCCTCATTTTAATAGCAGGTATGAAAATGTACAGACATGCATATTCATTTCTTAGGATACTAGGCTCATTCTTTATAATGATAGTGAGTTTATTTTTAATGAATTGAATTAGCTAACGCCACCAAGGATCAAGTAAGGTTGGTGTGTGGATTTTGGACTTTGTTTCATCATATCCATACAGCAAATCAAAGTACATTTAATTGTCTTAACTGTGTCGAAATCGCTCATTGTCAAGGACAAATAATGGCTGACCATCAAGAACAACATACTGGGTTATTTTTGTTGTTGGTATTAACACATCCCTATTCTGGAGCAGTCCAAACAATCTATGCTCATGGATAATTGGTGAGTGTTGACAGAGGAAAAACCCATCATAATCTCAAGTACTTCATTACACACCACACCTGGCAGTGGAGGTCATCATAAATCAAGGAGTTTGTATTTCCAAGGCTTTGTTCCTGCAACCAGGATTTGTTGGCTTTGAGTTCCTTGCTTCATTTACCTGGATTAAACTCATAAACCATCTCCGGCTGTGTCTGCATCAATGCTTCTCCTCTCTCTGAGGTGTGTTGTGCTGAAAGACTGAATTTGAAAATTGGTGATGATAACGAGATTGTAATTAGTCCTGTAACCTCTGCCAAGATGCCAATGGTGTCACAATCAGTATTTTCGCCTGGAGTATTTGCGGATAGGTGTGTTTCTTTGTTGGCGGTGATGGTGTGAGTATGCTGTTTTCTCGTCAAAATCGCTCACTCAAAGCGCTCATAGTTCCTGGTTTGTCTTACTCGTGGAACCATGTCAATTAACAACCTGCGGCAAAAACAATGGCATTCACTATTAAGCCTATTCAGTCCTTATTGTCTTACAGCATTCTACCTCATTACGAATGAATATGCCAATTGATTTTTTTTTTTACTTAAAAAACAGCTCTAAATTCTGCATGCTCGTGAAGGAAAATTTTAAGCACTTACTTTATTCCATAAGCTAGAATGATGAGGCCTATCAGAACCCCTGCGGTGCCATCCAGAAACCATACAGTGGGCTCATGGCGAAATACTTCAGCACTGATTAGGATGGAGAAGCCCATGATGCCTCCAACCAAGGAGTTAAAACCTATAGAAATAAAAAAACAAAAGTCAGATATTAAGCAAGATGTGTCATTACTGAATCTTATAGTATAGTCCAAAAGACTAACTGAGTCAAAAAAGCAAACTCTTCAAATTTCAAAATCCATCGCTTATTCCTTCTTCAGGGTCACGGGTTCCTATCCCAGGAAGCATCAGGCACAAGGCAGGGTACACCCTGGACAGGGTGCCAGTCCATCGCAGGTCTCAATCACATACACACACATTCATACACTACGGACACTTTACCAACCTACCAATCAACCTACCATGCATGTCTTTGGACTGGGGGAGGAAACCGGAGTACCCGGAGGAAACCCCCGGCGGGAATCGAACCCCGGACCCTGGAGGTGTGAGGCGAATGTGCTAAGCCATCGGGCACCCTCTTTTATAAATCATGAATCTGAAATTAAATATCCTCTTTGTATATATCTTAAATTGTTATTGCCTTACATTTGATATAAACACATCTAACACAAAGTGTCAATTGTAATATTATTTCCTTGGACTACACACCCTATTATAATCTTTTAAAGCATGCAGAAAAGTGGAACTGTGCCATTAGCCAAGATTCCAGTACCAAAAGTTCTAGTTGATACTCAGGAACAGGGCTAGGTGAGCTATTTGGTGCTGGTTGGTATAACTGTAGTTGGATTTTTGTCAGTAATTAATTTAGCCAATAGAAATGGGCTAATTAGCCTATTAGAACAATGTTAAACATTTTCTTGTGTAATAAACATACTTATTGAGCATTGTAAAGATGCTGCTGTCACTTTTATTGTTGGTACCTTCTATTGGGTCAATGTGTGGGCAAGTTTTTTTTAATTATTTAATGTTGTCTCCTAAGTGTTATTGTCCCTTCTTAATTTAGTTAACAGAAAATGTGGTTAATCTTTGTTATATAATTCATAAGAATGTTCTTTAATTAATTGATATTTCCCAAAACCTCTCATAACTAATGCTGTATGTTAACTCATTCATAAATTAATGAATAACCTGACACATTTGTTACTCAATAAGAATGGTGGTTTTTGGAGCTTGCATGCAGTTCTACCACTAAATGGCAGTAACCTGTACAGAAAAATCCGCAGAGATCTGGTAGTACACTGCTTATTTATAAGTAAACTGGCTGGTTAGTAATTTACACAAACACAGTTGCATTAAAATGTATTCAAATTTACAGACTTTCTTCTTCAAATCCCATCAGAGATTTTCTATGCGGTTCAAGTCAGGTGATGGCCCTATAGAATCTTCCAGAATTTCTTCTGCAACCAAGCCTTGGTGGAATTTGAAGTATACTTGGGATAATTGTCCTGTTGGAAGGTCCAATGATGCCCAAGCTTCAGCTTCCTCACAGTGGCATGACGTTTTCTCAGAGAATTTCCTGATACTTCAATGAATTGATCTTGCCTTCCTCACACTGCAAGTTTCCAGTGCCAGAGGATGCAACGCAGCCCCAGAGCATCACCGAGCCACCACCATGCTGGATTGTGGACAGTGTTCTTTCTTCAATCTTCTTACTCCAGACATACCGCTGATCCATCGTGCTGAAAAGTTCCAGTTTTGTTTCATCACTCCACAGAACAGAATCCCAAATCTTCTGTGGCTTATTTATATGATTTTAAGCCAACTTTTTTGTGCTTTTGTGTCAGTAGTGGCATATGTCTTGGAGCACTGGCATGGAAACCTTCTGCATTTAGTACGCGCCTTACTATGCTCACTGAAACCTCAGTGCCTGTTGCCACCAAGTCTTGCTGGAGGTCTTTTGCAGTCACTCAAGGGTTTTTCACAACCTGACTTCTCAGAAATCGGGCTACAGCCATTGATAGCTTCCTTTTTCTGCCCCGTCCAGGTATTTCATGCATTTTCTGTACCTACCCATTTCAGGTATCTCATATGTTCATGCACACTTGGTGCAACTAATGGAGCCCTTAATTAGTTGCATCAGATGTGCTTGAGACAACACCCGTTTTGCATATTTGTGCTGTTGTTAGGGATTCTATTCAGGAGGTTGAATAATTTAGAAACTGGAGAAATCATTTTAAGTTGCATTTTCAGTTGAATTTGGGGAAACTACTTGAACATTCGTTGTGTTGAACGATTTCAATTGCTTTTGCTTGATTAGTTCATTGCACATTTGCCTCACCCCTACAGGGTTGGGGGTTTGATTCCCACCATGGCCTTGTGTGTGCGGAGTTTGCATGTTCTCACCGTGCTGCGGGAGTTTCCTCCAGGTACTCCAGTTTTCTCCCCAGTCCAAAGACATGCATGGTACATGGATTGGCATGTCCAAAGTGTCTGTAGTGTATGGTTGGGTGTGAATGTGTGTGCATGGAAGGAATCTCCCCTGGTGCACCCTGGGCAATGTTCAGTATCATACTACTGAGCAGCTAATCCTTCTACCAGGATGGTTCCCCTATGAAGTGAAACCTCGACATAAAAAGAAGAAGCAGTTCATTGCAAGCAGCTGAAAGTCTGTAAATTTTGACAGTAAACCTGACTTGTAATGGGGCTTGAATAATTTTGATTGCACCTGTAAATAGAGAAAGGCTGATGATGGTGATCATGTGGTGATGATGGTGGGTCAAGAAACAAACCATTCATCCATTTTCTGTGCCACTTATCCTAAACAGGGTTCGTGGGGAAGCCTGGAGTCTATACCAGGGAACTCGGGGCACAAGGCGGGAGAGACCATGGATGGGGTGCCAACCCATTGCAGGGCACAATCGCACACACAGTTACACACTACAGAGAATGTAGAAATGCCAATCAGCCTACAATACATGTCTTTGGACTGGAGGAGAAAACGGGAGTACCCGGAGGAAACCCCCGAAGCACAGGGAGAACATACAAACTCCACGCATACAGGGTGGACCAGGATTCATACGTCCAACCGCAGAGGTGTGAGGCAAGCATGCTAACAACTAAACCAATGTACCCCTCTCTAGAAAGAATCATGTTTCTAAATCAGAGATGCTGTTTAATACGACCACGTCATCCACAAGTTTGGGTGGTTTGTATTAATGCTGCTCTCCTTTTAAATAAATCATTCCCTTGATCTTAGTGACCATGTGCTGATTGGCTGACCAGGGGTGAGATCATGGCCCACCTTCGCCTAGTGCAGGAGGAGCTGGCAAGAGATCCCAGGGAAAATCTTGCTCTTAATCCCACCGTGCAGCTGCTGACAATCCTCTGATTTTATGCCACTAGTCTGCCACTGCAGAGTGAAGCCTTTAGCAAAGCTGCAGTATCCAAATCTGTGCATATAATCACAAAAGCCCAGCTGCACTATACACAAAGGTACATAAAATTTCCACACACTGAGGATGGATTGTATGAAGCCAAGGTCAGTTTTCATGCCACTGGAAACATTCCAGGCTTTATTGGTGCAGTTTATGGTACACTGATCCATAGAAATACTCCCAGTCTCTTGAGCCCTTTCTATATATACTATAAAGGCTTCTGAGCATTGAATGCACAAGTCATATGCAACAACCAAGGCCTCTTTACAGACATTGTGGCCAAGTGGTCTGGGAATACATGACTCCTTCATCTGGACCAATTGTGATGTGTCAGATGGCAAAGGATGGTGCATTCACTGGTGGATACTTACTGGATGACCGCATGTATCCACTACGTACATATTTACTCACTGTGGTCTTGAATCCCCAAATTGAGGCTGAAGAATGATGCAACAGCCCACACTGGATGACATTCAGTGTTGTAGAGCAAGCTTTCAGTGCCTACAGAAATCATTAAGGGTGCTGAGATTTTCACATGAAACTAGATGTGCCATTACTGTTGTGCGTGCTATGCTACACAACACTGCGGTGAATGCTGGCATACACCTTCCCGAAGAGGAAGATGAGGAGGAAGATGAGTAGACAGAGCAAGACAATGTTCCTGTTAAACTATGAGGAGAGATTAAAGATGAATTTGACCAGGCTGGCTTGGAAACATGAGGGCATATTGTGAGAAAAGTTTATGGCTAATTTGTGTAGCCTACTCTTTTTTTTGTGATATATGAATTGTGTTGGTTGTTGGACTTTTGTTTCATAAATACACTCCATGCCATTTCCTTTATTGTTATGTTTATTGTTAATTCAATTTTCTCATTTTTACTTGGTTAAGTAACTCACCCGTTCAGAGGGAAATATAATTAGCATTGAAATGGAAGGCCTGGTAAACTGTAGCACCTCAGTGAAAGACATTTAGCTATAAAGTTTGGCCTTCTTCAGATGAACTAGCTCCTCATGGTGCCTCTTCCACTGTTGTAGCTCTTCATCTTTCAACTAGAGCTGCTATTTCTCTACCTGGTTTCTATTTCAAGACACCCACAAGTATTTCATGGTGTAGCCTGCTCAGGTGAAGCCCTTTGACTGGGCTCTGCATAGGAAGCTCCAGGAGATGACCCAGGACTGGAGCAGGGGAAGGTTGTTCAGGGGACGCAGGTTGTGAGGATAGATGGGAACTCATTTGAGCACACATCTACTCCTCCAGAGATTCCTTCAGTCTTGGTTAAGCCTAGTATCCCCAGTACTCTTCTGGGGTGAGGACTGGTGTAAGTAACTGCCCTTAACCAGTCTTCCTACAGCCCCCCCCCCCTTCTTTTTGCTACACAGGGGAAGTTATGCCATTTTTTCTTATATCTGTGCCTTTTAAAGACATCTTAGACACTTATGTTGCTTGCAGTTTTGTCTAAATTTCTTTCTTTTTTTCTGCATTTGTTGATGTGCTAAGAGCTTTGCAAAGGATTATGTTTTTTTATGTTGAGAATTGTTATGGAATTGCAGCAATTTTATTGTTTATGTGCATCAGGCAAAGGGGTGAGGAGATTTTATTATTATTATTATTATTATTATTATTATTATTATTATTTTACTGTCTTCATACAGTGATGCCTTGATACACTGTGCACACTGCATACTTCATTCATCAAAAGAAGCTCTGAAACAGCAAGACTCTGTCTCTTTTTGATCTTTCTTGAAGAGCCTTTCTTCTTTTCGAATGGCCGAATGTCTGCTAACTTCAATATTGTCCTTGAGAAAGATATGCATTTTTCAATACCACAATTTCTCTTAGGACTGCATCAAAGCTTTTGTTAGGACCATAGCATATGACCATATTTCTTGGATGAAAAAAGCTTTCAGACCACTTCTGTTTCCCCAGTAGCATCACAGAAATGCCTAGTTCAGCCATGAAACTTGTTCAGCCATGAGTATGTGCTGATTGGCTCCCTCGACACCAATGTAGCAGCCTATCATCCATGCTTCTCTGCCCAGGTAACCTTTTATTATCCTGACTAACTCACTGGCTATGACCTGTACTTGCTACAAAATTAGGCCAGCAAACACTGACAATCCATTATAAAATGCCGGCAAATTCCCATAACGGCTGACAAATTCAACATACATCAGTAAACATTTTTAAATGCTGATTATGACTAGTAAATCCTGATAAATACTGATAAACACTGATCTTGGCTGGCAAATAGTGTTAATGGCTGACAAACGCTGATAACAAATGCTGTTAATTGCCGATCAATGCTGATATACACGATAATGGCCAGTAAAACGCATATAATGGTTCACAAACACAAATAATGGCTGGTAAACGCTGTCTAAGACCGATAAATGCTGGTTAATACTGTTAAATACTAATTACAGCTGGTAAATTCTGATCATGGCGACAAATACTGATCATCGCTGGTAAGTGCTGATAAATACTGATAATGGCCCATAAATGCGATAATGCACTGCTAAACACTGATCATGGTTGGTAAACACTGATAAATGCTGACAATAGCTCATAAATGCTGATAAATGCTGTTAGTGGCTGATAAACACTGATCATGGCTGGTAAATGCTTATAAATGCTAATAATGGCTGATTAGCACAGGTAAATCCTGGTAATGTGCTGATAAAAGCCGGAAAGCACTGATGATAATAGCTCATAATATCTGATAAATGCGATAAATGCTAAAATGCGATAAACGCTGGTAGCTGCTGTCAAGCTGAGGTAAAGAATGGCTGATAAAGGCAGATAATTGATGATAAACATTGTTAAATGCTGGCAAATGATGATAAATGACCATAAACGCTAGAACATAAAGGTCGATAAACATGATAATCACTTATAAATGCTTAAAATGGCTGATCAACTCAAACAAATGCGATAATGGCTGATAAATGCTGGCAAGGGCTGGTAAATGCCAATAATGCCTGATAAACAAGGCTAAATGCCGGAAAAACCTGTTTAACACTAGTCCACCAAGACAACCTATTTACACTTCATACCTATCTATAAAAGCTCATTATCTCACTCTGAGAGTTGTCATGGCTAAAATGTCAAGTGTAGCAGCCTATCAGCCACACTTCCCCGCCCACGTAACTTTTCATTATCCCAACTAACTCATCAGTTATGGCCGGCGCGAACTACAGCATTTGGTATCCTATCCTCCTCCTACCCAGCACCACCAGCTACATCTGTAATGGGGGGGGGGGGATTCCTCCTTCAGTACCCTTTGCAGTAGCATGCTTCTCTTCTTTTCTATGCATGAAAGAAGTAGTCTCCTTCAACCCCAATCAGCATCCAGAATGAGAACCTTGAGACACTGAGTGACAAGTTGGGAACGAGAGTAATCATGAACAGCCTCTACAAAAAGAGCCAGAGCCAACTATATATTCAGCAGAGGCTGAGGTCCTTTGGTGTACATGGAAGCCTGCTGTGCACATTCTGTTGTGTCGTGTGGCATCTTTATGCAGTTGTGTGCTGAAGCAGCAGCATCACAAGAAGTGCCACCAACAAATTCAATATTAAGAGGGCTGGCTCAGCTCTAAACTGGACACAGTGGAGATGGTGGTGTAGAGCAGAGTTCTGGCCAAGCTCTCTGCAATCATGTAACACCACTCCCACCCTCACCATAAAACAGTCAGTGTGTTGCAATGCACACTGAACAGCATTTGAATTAGACTAATTCATAAACTGTTGTTCATGAACATTTGTATTGGTTAACAATTGAGGATGTGTTGTGTGAAAATTCATTATTCAGTTTATTAGTTCAAAATTGGCAACATGTTACACCTGAAAGTTCTAATGTAGTCGAGTATTCTGAATGCACTAATACTAATAATATGTAATACACACTGTATAAACTTCCTTTGTGCTTTTTAGTTTATATTTAGGGATAACTAAAACTCTGCTTTAAGGACATAGACAAAATTGTAGTATTAATGACTTTAATTCAAATTAAAGTCTAATTCCTAGTTATTAAACAATTTACAAGTGTCTAATTTACTGGAAGAACAAGACCTTAATTAACCTCTAACATATGTTCTTTAAATAAAGTGTTACCAGCCTCCATTACCAAGAGCCGTTGCTTTATCCCTAAGTAGGTTAACTACTCATTTCTGTAACTGGATACTTGAGGTTTTGAGAGAAATCTAGGATCCGGAGTGGAGTGAGGGTGTCAGAACAGAGAGGGTGTTAAGTTTTGAGGGTACAGCTAACTGTGAACTAATGGTTGAAGAAGAGGATTGTGAGCGACACAATCAGTGCAGTCAAAAATGTAATTCCATTTTCGTGTTTTAGTGCTGGAGTTGTAGTTGCTAAAGTGTGTGTGTGTGTGTGTGTGTGTGTGTGTGTGTGTGTGTGTGTGTGTGTGTGTGTGTGTGTGCACACATTTGTACCTACCGTCAGTGATCAGAGCTCTGCTGGTCAACACCCTCCCCAGCATGAATTTGGCAATGGCCAGAATGACACACAGTACCCCACTAACAATAGATACACTGAAGAGAAAATCATCCTGAAAGTAAAAAATATATATATTTAGTCTTTTACTGACTTTTATGTAGCACCAAAACAGTGTATAAATGTACATGATTGAGGTATGACATAATATCTATATCAGTTGCTGCAGCATATTAATGTGATGTTTGATGTCTAATGGATTTTAATGATCTTCAGGATTCTACACTGCTTGACATTGATGTTCTTGCTTTGCTTCACATATTAGTTTTCCCTGCTCCCTGCTCATAAAGAGGTTAATGGACTAATGAGGTGAGTCAAGTGTTGGAGGAGATACAGAAGGAACAAAAGGCATGCACAGAAAGCTGACACTGCTGAGAAGAGTTTAACAACACTGTTGTCTGTAAGTTTTCCTTTCCTAAAGTTTCCTGTTTGCTCTGTTCGCTGTTAGAAAAGGTGAAAGCATCTCATGATTCATGAGCTCAATAATCATTTCAGGGTCACGAAATGCAGCAGTCAATTTAGTCAGGTTTGTTCTGTTTGCTTGCTTTTAAACTTTTATTTAGTATTATATGTTTGTACCACAATAATGGCAGACAGACAGATTTATTGATTTACTGTACATAGCGCTTTCCAAGTAGCACCAAAGAAATATTGCCACAGGAGAAAGAATAAAATAAATTGTATAATATTAAGGATGAAATATAACCACTTAGACTACCTGCCATGTCACAGCAAACCATTGACTACGTTTCCCATCCTGCACTGTGGCCTACAAACATGGCCACCATGGACTGCAATTCCCAGAACACTCATTCATTCCAATCACGCACACCTGCATTCAATCTCACACACAATTACACCACAGTTTAAAAGTACTTCCGAGGCATTCACTCTTTGCGAAGTATTGAGTGTTATCACCACACCAAACTTTTGTACCCTGTTCCTCGTTTTGATTCATGTTCTTTGATCTTGTTTCTGTTTCTCGTTCTCGATTCTTGATTTGCCTGGGTTATGCCTCTTTGCAGAGCCATTGCCTGTTTTTCACCACACTATTGTCTTATGATTTGGATTTGTCTGCCTACCTCTCATTATTAAAAGCTCTTATCTGCACTTGCATCCGTCCTAACCTCCATTACAGTAAATACATGACACTATCTAGCATTTAAATCAATGTAAAAAACATGATAAATTGATGAAACAATGCACAAAATACTATCAATAACTAATCACATCTGAAAATGCTTCTATTTTGCATTCTTTTCTAATTTAATACAACAATTTTCATTACAAATTTTATTATTGACAACAGCTTGAGTGAAAAGTCAAATCTTTGGAATACTTACATGAATTTCCAAGTTTCTTAATATTTGGTACGTCCCCTTTTTCTTTAATCACAGTGAGTCCACACATTTGTGTAAAACCTTATGATCCACTTTAGATCAAATCTAAATTTGATCACAGTGTCGTCTGAAAGCGTGCTTCAGTAGAAGAGATTAGACATGAGGAAAATCTGAGCTTTTTTTTACAAAGCCATTAACACGTTCAATATCACACATTTGCTTACATTTAAATAGTGAAAATAGGGAAATAATGCAGAATGCTGAATATTAAATATTTACTTTCTCTGATTTAGATATTTAAAAATTCTACTTTCTGTTTTATGAAACAGAAAGTTCTATAATTTCCAAATTTAAATGAATTTATATATATATATATATATATATATATACAGTGGTGTGAAAAAGTGTTTGCCCCCTTCCTCATTTCCTGTTCCTTTGCATGTTTGTCACACTTAAGTGTTTCGGAACATCAAACCAATTTAAACAATAGTCAAGGACAACACAAGTAAACACAAAATGCAATTTGTAAATGAAGGTGTTTATTATTAAAGGTGAAAAAAAATCCAAACCATCATGGCCCTGTGTGAAAAAGTGATTGCCCCCCTTGTTAAAACATACTATAACTGTGGTTGTCCACACCTGAGTTCAATTTCTCTAGCCACACCCAGGCCTGATTGTTGCCACACCTGTTCACAATCAAGGCATCACTTAAATAGGAGCTGCTTGACACAGTAAGGTCCACCAGAAGATCCTTAAAAGCTACACATCATGCCGAGACCCAAAGAAATTCAGGAACAATTGAGAAAGAAAGTAATTGAGATCTATCAGTCTGGAAAGGGTTATAAAGCCATTTCCAAAGCTTTGGGAATCCACCGAACCACAGTGAGAGCCATTATCCACAAATGGCGAAGACATGGAACAGTGGTGAACCTTCCGGGGGGGGGGAACCACGCCCCGCGCGGGGGGCACAAAGGGCAAAAACCCCCCACACCACCGCCCAAAAAAAGCGCCACTTGCCTAGTTAAGGGGGGGGGCCCCCAAAAAAAAAACAAGAAAGAAGCAGCGACGACACAAAACAAAAAAAACACAAAAACCAACGGCAAAAAGAGGGGGCCCTTTTGCGTTTGGTCAGCGTGTCATGCCTCCACCATCAGGAAAAGACTGGGCAAAAATGGCCTGCATGGCAGAGTTCCAAAGGAAAACCACTGCTGAGCAAAAAGAACATCAAAGCTCGTCTCAATTTCTCCACAATACATTATGATGATCCCCAAGACTTTTGTGACAACATTCTGTGGACCAATGAGACAAAAGTGGAACTCTTTGGAAGGTGTGTGTCCAAGTATATCTGGCGTAGAAGGAACACTGCATTTCATAAAAAGAACATTATACCAACAGTAAAATATGGTGGTGGTAGAGTGATGGTCTGGGGCTGTTTTGCTGCTTCAGGACCTGGAAGACTTGCCGTGATAAAAGGAACTATGAATTCTGCTGTCTACCAAGAGATCCTGAAGGAGAATGTCCGACCATCTGTTCGTTACTCAAGCTGGAACGAACTTGGGTTCTGCAGCAGGACAATGATCCTAAACACACCAGCAAGTCCACCACCGAATGGCTGAAGAAAAACAAAATGAAGACTTTGGAGTGGCCTAGCCAAAGTCCTGACCTGAATCCTATTGAGATGTTGTGGTATGACCTTAAAAAGGCCGTTCATGCTCGAAAACCCTCTAATGTAACTGAATTAGGACAATTCTGCAAAGATGAGTGGGCCAAAATTCCTCCAGGACGCTGTAAAAGCCTCATTGCACGTTATGCAAAACGCTTGGTTGCAGTTGTTGCTGCTAAGGGTGCCCCAACCAGTTATTAGGTTTAGGGGCAATCACTTTTTCACACAGGGCCATGATGGTTTGGATTTTTTTCACCTTTAATAATAAACACCTTCATTTACAAATTGCATTTTGTGTTTACTTGTGTTGTCCTTGACTATTGTTTAAATTGGTTTGATGTTCCAGACACTTAAGTGTGGCCAAACATGCAAAGGAACAGGAAATGAGGAAGGGGCAAACACTTTTCACACCACTGTATATATATATATATATATATATATATATATATATATATATATATATATATATATATATATTATAATAATAAATCCCAGATTTTCAATGTGGTCTCAGACTTTTGGACCTCACCAATTTAGTTATGTGAATGTGAACATATAAAAGTTGTGAACAAAATGAAAACCCACAAAATATTGCAACTGAGGAATGTTTTGAAATAACACACTGAATTTATAATACAGTAATATGTATTATATGTATGATATGTATCAAGTGCTATTTCAGTTGATAATATTAGCATTTGATGATGGGTAATGCTAATATTAGGAATTCTTTAGGAGCCCCACTTGAGGTCTAATCAATGAATGTCAGGCAATGATACTGGCTTCTGAATGTTTGGTTTTACAAATTTGCTGTTCCATTTGTCTCTATGTCCTGCCAGATTAGTCAGCTTGGGAGGAAATGGAGACAAATCAAAAACTGAAAGTTCTGCCTTTGATAATTCATCTGTGCTGCAAAGAAGTTCTAGCCATAGAGCAGATTTGGTGCAAGTGTCTACTGTAAAAATGGTATGATCTGCAGTTCTCATGATGTCAATATACCGTATGTGTTTTAAATACAAAGAAGGCTGCAAATATTAAAGTAAATTACATCCTGTTTTTTGTTATGACAGGATAGTATTTTGCATTTCATATATGTACACTACCCATCCTTGGGTGGAGGTGGACGCTCGGTTGATCATATGGGTGTTATAATTGCAGTCAAACACAGTCTTAAATGCATCTCTGTTAAAATATGTCACGAAAGAGAAAATATAAAAGAATCCTAAAGTACACATAGTACTTTGTTTCTGATCCATCCATAACATCGATCTACCTATTCTATGGCATGCACCAACAGTTTACCATTTGCTACAGAGCCCAGCATTGCTTTCTCCTCTATTACAACTCCATTTATCTCTCGTGCTGAAACATACGCAAGGACAGCACATTTTCTCCGTCCTTCACATCTATACTCGACACCAAAAGGTGATAAGGAATGCACAGAAGAGGCTTTTATCAGTGTGAATCCTCTGGTGTTGAAGAAAGACAGCATAACAAGAAGCACACAACCTTGATGTGATAAAGGCTGATTGCTCGTAAGGAGGAAAAAGGACCAGTAGAACCAGTTTGTTAACAGCTGAAAATCTCCATGGTTGACAATGATGTGTCAGTCTGAACTAGATTAACACTCATTAAACACAACTGAGCAAAGGTACTTGGTTTACTTCTACAGCACATATATCAAAATCTGAAATCACAGTCCCTGTGGGAATAAGCCGTTTTCGCCTGTCATCTCTCCAAGCTTGAACGAATGTGTCTACCACCCTCCCACGCAACAGCCAAGAAACCTATTCCAGTCCTACATTATTAATCTGCACTAGTTCCCTGAGTCTGAGCTTTGTCTGGCAGGCTTTCATATTTGTGTTTGTGGTTAAAAATAAATAAATAATAATTTTGTTGAACTGAACAAAGACTTAGGTCAAATGCTCTTGGCAAGACTTTTTTTTTTTTTTGGATGTCCCTCTATTACAAACCTGTCCCAACCTTCAGTCCTCTTGGACGTCTAAGTGTTTCTTAAGCAAGGTATTTCTCTTTTATGTGTAAAAAGTTTTATTTATTTATTTATTTATTTATTTATTATTATTATTATTATTATTATTATTATTATTTCAATACATCAGTCAATTTTATTTGTATAGCACTTTTAGCAATAGACAATGTCACAAAAAAAGCTTTACAGAAATCCAGATGTGTGTAGATGTAGATTTAGATCTACATTGAGCAAGCCAGAGACGAAGGTGGCAAGGAAAAACTCCCTGAGAAGAAATAGGGAAGAAACCTGGAGAGGAACCATGACTAAAAATGGAAACCATCATCTTCTGGGTGACACTAGATAGTGGCATTATAATATATTATAATTACAGCATGAGCCTTTATGATTACAGCAGCAGCTCTTAGGTACATGTCAACAGTATCCAGTTCAGATTATTCTGTGAAGCAAGGGTGAGCACAATTACATACACACTCACACCCATTCATACACTACAGACAATTTAGACACACCAATCAACCTACCATGCATGTCTTTGGACTTGGGGAGGAAACCCCCAAAGCACGGGGAGAACATGAAAACTCCACACACACGGCCCCAGCGGGAATCGAACGCCGGACCCTGGAGGTGTGAGGCGAACGTGCTAACCACTAAGTCACCGTGCGTGAGAGGCATTTTATATTGATCAAATTAAAAGAATTGAAGTGGCTGAGGTTGCAGCTATTCTGCAGGACTCTCGATCATGCTCAGCAGCCTGTGTAAATGTGGTTTAATTGGAGTTTCAATGAATAAGAAGCCTGGTCAGGAATTGCTGCAATTTGCAAGCTATTTTGACATTGTGATAGGCTTTAATTTAGAAGATTAAGGGGAGGAAACAATAACAAATGTAATCGGAAAATAAAATCTGCTTTAAAAAATATAATAATAAAAAATAAAACATCATACATTTTCACACGCAAGGAAAAAATATGAACAGGTTATTCTCTCAATGAAAACACTGTTCAGGTTTGTAGTCTTTAAAACTCCTTGGCCAAAAGTTTGTGAACACATGACCAACATAGTTATTTGTAGTTGTTAAACATCCGATTCAAGATTTAGTCCCTTTGCTGTTATAATAATCTCCAATTTTCAGGAAGGCTTTCCACTAGACTGGGCTCTATTCAGGACACTCACGATCTTCCAATCCAACCTTGGCAAACCATGTCGTCATGGAGCTGACTTTGTACACAGGGGCATTGTCATGCTGGAACAGGTTTGGGCCTCTTGGTTCAAATTGTATGCTTCCAACTTTGTGGCTACAGTTTGGAGAAGTTTCACATATGGTGTGATAGTCAGGTTACCACAAACCTTTGGCAATAGAGTGTATGTGTACATTACAATGGATGAAAAATTGCAGCACTGATAGAGACATTTAAATTGTCTTACTCTTTGCCATCAAGCTATAATGGTGGAATAAATTTGATGTTGATTTTTTGGACAATTAAGGCTTTGCAATTGTCCAGCCACACTACAATGAAAAAATTAAAAGGCCATAGAGATGAAAGAAAACAAAGAGCTCTCCCAAGGCCTTTGTAACCTTATCGTTGTTAAAAACATGTTGACGGAATCGGATACAGACATATTTCAAAACAAATGAATCCTCCAGTAAGCACCATTGGGGCCATTATCCGCAATCGGAAGCAACATCACTCCGTCATCAAGCACATGGGCTCGTCGCAAGATTTCTGACCAGGGAGTCAGAAGAATAGTCAGAAGAGTAGCCCAAGAGCCAAGGACCACTCAGAAAGAGCTCCAGAAACACTTGGAGGCAGCAGGTGACATAGTCACAGAGAAAACAATAGGCAATGCACTCCACTGCTCATGTTCACCCAGCAAGACTCCATTACTAAAGAAAAGGCATGTCGAAACTTGTTTAAAGTTTGCTACAACTCATTTGGACAAGCCTATGAAATACTGGGAGAGTGTAGTCTGGTCAGACGAGAGCAAAACTAAACTTTTTGGCTGTAACACTACACACCATGTTTGGAGAAGAAATGACACTGCACATCACCCTTACAACACTATACCAACAGAGAAGTTTGGAGGTGAAAGCATCATGGTGTGGGGGTGATTTTCATCACATGGTACTGGCAGACTTCATATAATTGAAGGACGGATGAATGGAGAACTTGAGAAGAATCTGCTGCCATCCACCAGGATAATGAAGATGAAACGTGGGCGGACCTTCAAGCAGGACACTGATGCAAAGCATACAGCAAAGGAAACTCTCAATTGGTTTCAGAGAAAAAAATCAAGGTGTTCAAAGAATGGCCGAGTCAATCACCTGACTCGAATCCAATTGAACAAGATTTAAAGACAATATGTTCAGAAGAATGGGCAAAAATCATATCTGAATACTGTGGCCGATTAATTTTTTCAACCAGGAAGCATCTGGATGCTGCCATTACAAACAAAGGGTTCTCAACTAAGTATTAAATGAATTTCAGTTAGCGTGTTCAATACTGTTTTCCTGTGTCATTCCGCTTTATTACACATAACTTCATTTATGGACTTTAACCTTTGGATTTCTTTATATGTGTGGATTTCTTGAGTTAATACCAAAGTCTAGTGAAAATTTAAGGTGAATCTCCTCATTGTAAATATATTTACTGAAACAGATGTTGCCACGTTCAAAACTGTATAAATCTAAAAAAAAAATATCCATCCATCCAGTTTCCATACGCTTATCGTACATAGGGTCACAGGGTGCCTATCCCAGGAAACTCAGGGCACAAGGCGGGTGACAACCCATCGTAGGGCAAAATCACACACACATTCACACACTACAGACAATTTGAAAATGCGAATCAGCATGTTTTTGGACTGGAATACCCTCCCTACTCCCACTCTCAATATTCAACAATCTAATTTTATTCATTTCAAGTGCCAAAAATTAGAGATGCACTGATGTGTCAGCTGATAATCGGTATAGTCCGATAAAGGCTATTTTTCACGCTATCAGCCATTGACTGATAGTTTAAAAACATCAGATGATCAGGGCTGATTATATCCTGTCAATAAAAAAAGGGCAGGAAAACACATCGATTTTGTGCTGTGTGTAAAGATGATGTCTTTTGTGTGGAATGATGACAAAACTGCAGTTTGTCATCTCTGTAAGCTCTGCACTGCTAACATTTTACACCGGAAGTGAGTAAGAGTGAAGCGGGAGTTTCGGCGTCGAGTCAAATTTATTTATTTATTTATTTTTTTGGCGTGCTGCATTAAAGGGCAAGTACACCGTTGAAAGATTTAATCAAAGATGAGTTGACAAAAAAGTATATTTTGCACAGGAAAAATATATTGTAGCATAATATATTTCATATCCAGTTAATGTTAATATATATAAAAGTTTATGTTATATGTTACCAGTTTGTGAGTGTCCATGATGTAGAAATGCTTGTGTGTGTGGTGAGTGAATGTGAGACTAACAGGAGGGTTTTTAGAATACAGTCAATGTTAATATGAATTAATAACATTCAATAAGTTAAGAAATCTTCCTTGTGTTAATGTTAATTTGAGTAATGTGTTAATGTTTATGAGACCAGTTACTGTGAAACAACTTGGTGAAACGGATAGAATAACGTTTTTATTTGCATTACTTTCAGAATTGTGGAATTAATTATTATTAATTTAAAATAAGGCATAAAAAGCAGAACCATCGGTAACGCTGATATCACTGAGAAATTTAGTATTGGTGCATCTCTACTTATAGTAAATTAGCTTTACAGTTACATTTACAGTTTACTAAACCCACCTTGATTGAGTGACTCTGAGGCTCATTAACACTTTGTGCAATGGCCTTCATTATATTCTATTGGAGACATACATTTTATAATCTATAATTTGTCAGTATGTATAATATTAGAAAATAGCACACAATGTAGAATCAATCGAAATAACAAGACTGCCTTCTCCATCTAGAGAATCAAAATGGTGGACACTTCATTGATCACTGTAAGATGAAACAAGGTTCTCTGGGATCATGGCCTGATGTATTAATAAGGTGAACTCATTTGGAATAATGAAGACGGATCTGCACTGCTGTAGCAAAGTCTCTTTGACTCTAGAGCACTGCATCTCATTCTCATTACCATTTTATAGTCTGAGGAGATTAAGGGAGTGTAGGAAAAAAATGTGTCCCATAGTTCAGAAAAAGAATGTAAAATATTGTTGCTATATTTAGTCTGAGCTTTTAAATGATCCAAATGTGGGCAAAGAACAAAGCTTGCTCTGAACAACTGCTTTGGGAATGAAAACAGGTTTCTGTTGCTTTCTTTCTCACATATACCATTCTGCCTATGTTTTTTTTCTCTCTTCAAACACTAACCAGAGAATGAATTTTGAATCGGATGCCTGGAGCTGTGCTGCATCACCAATTAGATGGTTTTAAGCAATAACAAAACTGTAGCTGGTGTTGGATTGGATTAGTAAGCCACACTGTAGAAATGCCAAACCTTTCAGACTAGACATGAAGACCTGCTTGTCTGGAGGCAATTAGTACTACAAAACACTGGTTGCCAAGAAGAGGAATATGATGCAACACAAACAATATATATATATATATATATATATATATATATATATATATATATATATATATATATATATATATATATATATATAAATGATCGCCTGAATGTGCATTTGCAATCAAAATTATAAAACCCCCATTGCAAATCAGGTTTATTGTCAAAATTACAGACTTTCAGCTGTTTGTAATGAACAAATCAAACAAAATCAATTCAAATAGTTCAACACAACGAATGCTTCAAGTGGTTTCCCCAAATTTGACTGAAAATGCAACTTATAATGACTTCCCCTTCATGGCAAGCATCTTTAGTACTTAGTAGCACACACCTGTTATGATCTGCTGCAAATAAGAGGCATATCATCTGGCAGCATTCCTGAGGAATCTTAGTCCATTTCTCACGAGCAGTGGCCTCCAGTTCAGTAATATTCTTGGGTTTGCGTGCTGCAACCGCCTTCTTCAAATCCCACCAGAGATTTTCTATGGGGTTCATTTCAGGTGACTGTGATGACCCTGTAGACTCTTCCAGAATATCTTCTGCAATCAAGCCTTGGTGGAATTTGAGGTATGTTTGGGATCATTGTCCTGTTGGAAAGACAGGACAAAGACGATCCAATGACGCCCAAGCTTCAGCTTCCTCACAGATGACATGACGTTTTTCCTAGGATTTACTGATACTTCAGTGAATCCATATTGCCTTCCACATGTTGCAGGTTTCTAGTGTCAGAGGATGCAAAGCCCCAGAGCATCACCGAGCCACCACCATGCTTGACTGTGTACAGAGTGTTCTTTCTTCATTCTTCTTACCTCAGACATACCGCTGATCCATTTTGCCACAATGTTCCAAAATTGCTCCACAAAACAATATCCCAAAACTTTTGTGGCTTATTTATATATGTTTGAGCTGACTTTCCTTTTAGGTTAGTAATGGTTTACTGTACATCTTGGAGTTTTGGCATGGAAACCTTCTGCATATAGTATGCGCCATACTGTGCTCGCTGAAACCTCAGTGCCTGTTGCCACCAAGTCTTGCTGTAGGTCTTTTGCAGTCACTCAAGGGTTTTTACAACCTGACTTCTTAGAGATCTGGTTGCAGCCATTGAAAGCTTCCTTTTCCTGCCCGGCCCAGGTATTTCATGTGTTCCAGCTCAAGCACACCTGCTACAATTAATGAGGCCCTTGATTAGTTAACTCAGATGTGCTTGAGACAACACCTGTTTTGCATATTTGTGTTGTTCTGAGGGATTCTATACAGGGGGTTGAATAATTTTTAAACTGAACAAATCATTATATGCAGAAAGCATTTTCAGTTGAATTTTGGGAAACCACTTGAAGCATTCACTATAGAGAACTATTTAAATTGCTTTTGTTTGATTTATTCATTGCAAACAGCTGAAAGTCTATAAATTTTGACAGCAAACCTGATTTCTAATGGGGGTTGAATAATTTTGATTGCAACTGTACCAAATTCCAGATCCTACACAATTTATGCGTTTTTTTTCCCCCACACACAATAGTCATTTAATATATTCAGTCTTATGTAGATCGCGTCCTTATTGTTTTATTTTGTAATTATTATTCTATTTTATACAGGTTTAAAATGAAGGACATGTGATGTGATGTGATGTGATGTGATGTGATGTAATGTGATGTAATGTGTTATTCACTCACCACTTCAGGCAGGAGCTTGGTGGACAGATCATGAATGGCTTTGCCCAGGATACACATGGAGGACAAGATGAAAATGACCCCCAGTATCACACAGGCTCTGATGATGGTGATAAAATTCATTTAAAATGACTAAATCCTAGCAGGACAATTAAACAATAAACAATTATATCATCAAAGCCGTAAAGCATTTTCATTAGATTTCCCCTGCATTCCCCTGCTAGGGTTTGTCTCTATTTTAAAGAATTACTGCTTCCATGATTAAAAAGCTGGATATGCTGGACACAGGTCTATCAGTCCTGCTCACAAAAAGAAGCCCAAAAGCACATATCCTGTCTGTGACATTTAGCCAATGGGCACCAACTGTTCAGCATTCAGGACGGAGCCCGGTGTTCATTTCTTCTCCATTACGACTCTGCCTCATTTGGGACAAAAGGTCATTTTCTCTGTCTTTAACTTGCATACTCGACACCTCTTAAAGTCATTATGGGCTCAAAAAACTAGAATAGCAGTAATTATAAATGCCTGAGGAAAAAAAATGGTTTGACTGATATCATGATATAAAGATATTTAACGTTTACATCCCTGTTAAATTCTTTAATGCTATTACTTAAGCAACAAAATCACTTGCATTTCAAATCCATATATTCTATCCATCTTACCTAAATGTTACACAGTACTTAAATTCCACTCCACCACACAGGCAGATGTGCATAATGTTTAGCTTTATTTTAATTCTGGAATATTGTAGCTTTTTGTACTTACATGTACTCTCTGTGGGCTGAATGCACAGCAGCTGCGTTGCTGTAGCGCCAGAGCACGATGACGGATGACAGCACGTCTAATGTGGCATCAAACTGAAATTCGAATGGTCAGCCATTTGTAAAAAAAAGATAGGCTTAACATTTTGACCTAGAATATTAACATTGAGAGACTTCACGCTGACAGAATGTGTCACATACTGTATGCAATAGCCTCATTATTTGCCATTGTGATAGTGTCTTTTTTTAAGCACTTTTGAAATGGTATACTATATATTTCTATTTGATCTCATTAAGTGAAATTACTCTTATGATGACATGATCTCTAAATAGGACAACTTGCATTATTTAATATTTCAAAGAGTCTGATCTTATGTCCTGATGTCACATACCACAATAATACTACCACTCACACGATATAAAACTCTTCGACACGCGTGATGAAAGATTTTGTCTCGTTAAACTCTATAAATTAAATCTGTCAGTTTCCAAAATCCTGCTTGAGACAAGTGACAAATGAACAATGTAAGCATGACATTGTTGTAATTAAAGTAAGTGAGTTGCAATGGCAAATTTGTACCCATCACAAGTTAACAAATTAGCTAGTCATATTAAATGCAAATTAATGAGAACTTACAGCAAATCCAAAGGCTGATGCACTGTGTCGCATGAAGGATACAGCTAAACAAAAAAGGGAGAACAAAGAGACAGTTAACACATGAGTACTTATCATATTACATCTATTTTTAGGAACATTATCTTTGTTTTGATGAAATTAGGTTGTTTTTTGTGTTGTTTTGAAGAAAGAAGCACTCTTGCGCACATTTTTATCTTAAAGGTATTTTACCATAAACCAAAGGCATTCAGTCTTATCTACAAAGAGCCAATGTAGATGCAGGTTTTCATTCTGACCAATAGGAGCCACCGCTGACAACTGAGTCAACTGATAGGAAAAGTGGAATCAGGATATCCATCCATCCATCCATCTTCTATTGCTTACTCCTATTTCAGGGTCACGGGGAACCTGGAGCCTATCCCAGGAATCATTGGGCACAAGGCAATCAGTATATCCCTCTCAAATAATTATGGTGGATGTAGGCAAGTCACCTTTTTGTCAGAATAAGTGTATGAACCCCCAGAGCAATACCATCAACAGTGAAGTGATGTGGTGCAATGTCCACTCACACATCTTTACTGTAGATGGGGAGCTCTTTAGCAGCTTCCGTTGAAGGGTATGCAAGGTATACCCTACTCAAGGTGTTTGCATTTAGGAGAGATTTCCTTTATTGGAATCAAAATGACAATCCTCAGTCCCTGCTTCATCCTAAAGAGCCAAACTGACAGGCACAGGAGATCTGGCTGGCAGTCCAAAAACTTTCCAGGTCTACTCAGGAAAGAAGCTACCAAGGTGTCATCTCAGCACCACAAGGCCTAGTTCCTGAATTCTTTGCAAGGAGGGAAGAATCAGTGCTTGAGAGAGAAAGGTATGCAGTAGGTAGTGGCGTCCGATGTGGGCCAGTGCATCTTGTCTCAACGGGTTGTGTGGCTCTGATGGGATAAACACAGTTGGCAATATGTTGACTTAGTATTGGTGAAAAGCTCCATCTTTGCCTTTCTGAACTTGTCCCACTGTAGGTAAATCACTCTCAGTGATTATGTAACCATGGGTGGGTCTACCTGAAGAGCTTCCATGCAAGGCAAAGAAAGCAGTCTGACCTTGTGTCGCCTTTATTGTTTTATGACTGTCACAACATTGTCTACTCAGATTTGTATATTATGATGTCTCAGAATTTCTGGAAAAAAACATATTAGGACCACCCTCAATTTCAGTTGGTTTGTATGGTCTGATCTCATGCCATGAGGCCACACACCACCTGTGAGGGAGACATTTGTGGTGACTATTTCTATCCAACAGGCCATCACTCTCAAGCACACACATTGCATTAGAAGGCCTTGCATCACCAGGAAGCTTCAGCCTGTGGCCCTCTCACTGAGATGAGGACATATTTGTGCCTAATTTATTTTGAGTTCAGTCACAGGCTGACTTATGAAAGTTTCTAGGTTTACAGCAAGACTAAGGAAACTACCGCTGTTGCTGCTCCCATCACCCACTATCTAGCACCTAGTATCCTCAGCAGGGTCCAGTACAGCATATAATGGCCTTGCTGAATCCGATTAGCAGTAATGTCCACCACATGTTGGGGTGGCAGGATTCCTAGCAGTCTCAATAAATCTTTCAGTGGTAATGAGCTCTTCTCGTACTTCATTGTGAGTCTGAGTTTTGTAATGTGAACAAGGAGGCGAAATGTAACCGTCAGCTGTGTCCTCTGGTTTAGTGATGGTGGTCATTCTGTATGTTGTACCAGATCTCCAAGTCTTCTGAACTCATTTTGAATTCATTTTTTTTTTTTAAACCCAAGGACACTTCACAAAGAATGATTACAAAATATTAATACAAGCTACCTGAGACAAATATACTGTCGAAATCAATCAATCACTCAAACAATCAATCAATTAATCAATAATCCAATCCTATTTAATGCTGTTTGACATGTTGCTTATGTTTTCTAGTCGTGTCTCTTACTGACACACCCAGTTAATTAGTTAGACTTCTTATGTGCTCATGTAGTGTTAGCAGGGGAAAGTACTATATGTGTGAATTGCATCAATGTACAAAGTGCCTAGCAACTAGGCTTTAGTTTCTTCCTTGTAGGTCTTTCTGGATCATTAATGATCATTCTGTTCTGTTTTCCTCAGCTAAAATAAAATAAAACTTTACTGATCCCACACTGAGGAAATTTGCTTATTATAGCAGCTCAATTACACAAAAAAGATAAGAAACAATACAATAGGACTAGAATAGAAAAAATATATATATATATATATATATATATATATATATATATATAAATCCATCCATCCATCTTCTACCGCCTACTCCTTCTTCAGGGTTGCGGGGGATCCTGGAGTCAGTCCCAGGAAGCATCGGGCTCAAGGCGGGGTACCAGTCCATCGCAGGGCACAGTCACATACACACTCACACACACACGCATTCATACACTACGGACATTTTAGACATGCCAGTCAGCTTACCATGCATGTTTTGGGACTGAGGGAGGAAACTGGGTTACCCGGAGAAAACCCCCGCAGCACGGGGAGGACATGCAAACTCCGCACACACATGGGCCCGGCGGGAATTGAACCCCGGATATATATATATATATATATATATATATATATATATATATATATATATATATATATATATATATATATGAATAATAGCAGTAAAAATGTACACATAAGTGTTTATAGACACATTATATACACATAAGTGAAAATTGGAATATTGCACTGTTCACAGTAAAGGGTGAGCAATAGAAAGTGATATATGAATAAATGTTCATATTGCAGGATATTGTGAACGTGTTGGCTGATGATGCAAAAGCAGCTAGCAGTGCCACATTATGTTGTTTTTGCATTAAAGAGTCTAACTGCTACAGCGATGAAGGACCTGCGGTAGCGCTCCTTCATACACTGAGGGTGCTGCAGTCTGCTGATGGAGAAGCTGCTCAGGGACCCCAATGTCTCATACAGGGGGTGAGAAGAGTTGCCCATGATTGACTGCAGCTTTGTTAACATCCTCCTCTCCCCCTCCTCTCCTCTCTATGCTGTCCAGAGGTTTTTGGCAGAGTCCTGCACACACCAAAAGACCTCGGTTTTCTCAGCAGTTCGAGATGACTTTAGCCCTTTTTTATACAGGACAGCTGTGTTTATGGACCAGTCCATTTTATTGTTGAGGTGAACACTCAGGAATTTGAATGTCTCCACACTCTCGATACACCCTGGATGTTCACCGGTGTAGTCCGTGGTGGCCTCCTACGAAGGTCGATCACCATCTCCTTTGTCTTGCTGGCATTGAGGCAAAGGTGGTTTAACTCACACCAGTTGACAAAATCAGCAATGATCTCCCAGAATTCCTGATCATTCTCTTCTGCTACTCATCCAACAATGACAGTATCATCAGAGAACTTCTGCATATGGCAGCTGCTAGTTTTATGCCTGAAGTCTGCTGTGTACAGGGTGAAGAGAAAGGGAGTGAGCACTGTACCTTGTGATGCTCCCATGCTGCTAACCACCAGATCAGACAGACAGTACTGGAGCCTTACATACTGTGGTCTGTTAGCGAGATATTTGGTGATCCATGCAGCCAGATGGCGGTAAACTCCAGCTCCCAAAAGCTTCCCCCTAAGTAATGATGGCTGAATTGTATTGAAAGCACTGGAAACATCAAAACAACATGATCCTCACAATGCTCCCAGTATTCTCCAGGCATAGCACTGATCTGTGCATTAGACAAATAATGGCATCATCAATCCCAGTGCCTAGTTGCAAAGCGAACTGTAGGGGGTTGAGCTCTGAGCTAATCAGGGTCCGCAGTTGTTGCAGTACATTCCTCTCCATGGACTCCATCAGGTGAGAAGTTAAGGCTACCGGTCTAAACTGTTTGGGCTCCCTAAAATGCGCAATTTTGGGTATTGGATCCAGAACAATAGCAATCCTGTGTGGTTCCTGGCTAAAGATGCTAGTCCACTGGCACAAGCAAAAAGTGGAATGGGAAAATCTCAGTAACAGTACTGGGAAATATGTGTACACTATGAATTGTTTTAAATGAATCAAGTCAGGCAAATAGTGCAATAATTATGACCATAAATGAGCAAGACCATCAATTGCTTCTGTTTCTAGCTCTTTCTGTCTCCACCAGTATTTCGATTTAACATAGCTTACTACAGATGTAAACTTCTTCTTCAGAGTGCTTTGTTTGTTTCTCCTCTTCTCTTGTGAGGAGAGAAGTTTCCAGTTCTATTGATCTGTAAATTCTAAATCCACATGCAGAGTACAATGAGTCATAGCAGTGCACCTGCCAGGCATCACATGCGGCCCCAGAGCAGCTCCATCCTCTCTGCATTGTTCAAAACCTGACTGATGGTATAATGTGACCTTGACTGGCATACTTGCTCTAGAATACAAATGAAGCTCTGAATGTTGAAGAGACTTATATCTAGGCAGTAGATGCATGGGCAAAGCTGCTTCATGCATAAGTCAAATGGTTTTTGTTTAGCCATGGCTCACTTGAAAATGGTGAATGAGGATGTCCATAGATGGAGAATCAATGAAAAAGACATTCAGTCTTTCAGTCAGTTTATATGTTGGTGGCTTTCCAATATAGATTTCTGACTGTTGGTTCAAAACATCAGCTACATGTACAGCAAATCTGATGTAAGATTCTTTAAATCTCTTGAAATATTCAGAAATACTTTGCTATTGCAGTAAAAAAAAAAAGACTTTTGTGAATTGCTTTTGGGACAGAGAGCTCTGGACAGCTAAAAGAGTATTTCTATCTTCACTTTCTGTTTCTCATGAGTATAAATCCTCCCTTTGCAAGTAATTGGTGAGATGAAACACCCAGAGTAATCACCTCGAGAACAAGAAAGCACTGAAGAAAGCATTGTCAGCTTCTTTAGCTCTTAATAGCACAATCATTTGCTCAAAATGTCAGTTTTATTAGGTTCCAGGTACTGACTTCCTTATATCTAATATACTTCCTTATAGTCTGGAAAGTAAACTCCCAACCTAATCTTTGCTGTCCGAGGCCTAATTACTGCTAAAGACTTAATACTTAGGGTCTGTCCAAAACTCAATGTATCTATGGAAATATATCCTTTGATCAGAGAAGAAAAAATGATAAGAAGAATAATCTTGTATTTGTAACATTTGTATTTGTAGAACAACACCCTCACCTGCCAAGGGCACTTTACAAAGAAGAAAATAAATCCAGTTTTGTTTGTATGGCAATTTTAACAACAGACATTGTCACAAAACCGTTTTAGAAATTCAGATGCAAATCTAAATCCCTAATGACCATGCCAGTTATGACAGTAGCAGCAATACCTCCAAAGACAACATGAGAAAGAAACCTTGAGAGGAACCAGATTAAAAAGAGACATATTGTCTCAGGGTGACACTGAATAATGGGATTTTGATTATTAAAGAAGATATATTTTTTTTACGTCAACTTTGTAAAATGTTTTATAGCTTTGTAGGGAACAAATGTCCCTACAATGAAAGGAATATCAGACAGTTTTGACCCTGCAGGGACATTTAGCTGGTCCTCATGAGGAAAAAAACATGGGGCTGAGCTTTTATTTTTGAACCTTTTGGTTACTGAGATTAAGATTGTGGTAAGATCTGGGTGTGCTCATAGCATTTAGGTAGCAGCATTAACAATGAAGTCAATAGAATTACAAGCACAGTAAAACAACTGTTGTGTGTGTGTGTGTGTGTGTGTTGAGTGTGTTGAGAGATCTCCATCTGTGTGAAGACTGTTAATGACCACAGTGAAAGTCGCCCACGACAGTAAGCCTTAGTCTCGGTGTCAGCAGAGGGCTGGGATGAGAGAAGTTTCTATTACAACATAGTGTGTGAAATGAATTTCAACTGAATCCTCATGCTTCACTGACTGATGTAGATTCTACAGCATTATCTCTTCTATAACAATAAATCACAGATAACCATCATTATCATGATTTCATTTTCTTGGGCTAAGATATTTCCTAGGGCAGCGAATTGTACTAGGTAAGAGTCCTAATCATCGTTTTCTGATACCTGAAGTATTCATTCATGTTGTCTATTGTGTGTGCACTGGTAAGTTCACCAAAAATAGCTTATCTATAAAACAACTCTCCAACTACATTACACAGATAATATCTATGATTCTTAATGATTTGGTTGGATTCCATATGAAATAATTGCATGCAGTTGGTTTGACTAGTTGAGGAAAGGCCTCTCCCTCTCCAGATCAGTAAATTGACCAGCCATTCACATTCCAATTCCTTGTCACATTAAGACTTTCCACTGAACCTCAGCCACACAAATCAGCATCTGCAGCATGCGGCAAGTGAAAAATTGAGCACTCTCCCACTGTCATCTTTAATAATTCAGGACGTACAGTGCTGGGTCATTCTGAGTGAGTGCTTCTTCCCCAATAGGACGAGTAAGAGTTATCTGCTTCCTCTCCATCCCTCTGTGTTTCCCCATGCAGCTCTGCTCGTGTATGAAGGGAGATGACACTACAGTGTGATTTCCTTTCACTTATTTTAACTCAAATTTGCACAATGCAAATGTCCTAATGAAAAGAAAATGCCTAAAATCCATATATTTGTCCAAAAGTTTATGGACAGCTGACCATCATACCATCATCACATATGTGCTTGTTGAACAACCCATTCCAGAGCTATAACCCTTTGCTGTTATAATAACCTCCACTCTTCTGGTAAGGTTTTCTACTACATTTTGGAGCATGGCTGTGAGGATTTGTGATCATTCAATTACATGAGCATTAATGATTTCAGTCACTGATGTTGGGTGAGGGGGTCTGGGGTGAAGTTGGTATTCCAGTTCATCGCATAGGTATTCAGTGGGTTTGTGGAAAGGGTTTGGTGCAAAGGGCATTTTCATGCTGGAACAGGTTTAGGACCCTTAGTTAAGTAAAGTATTCAAAGACATCCTGTACAATTGCGTGCTTCCAACATTGTGGCAACAATTTAGGGAAGGCCCATGTATATATATGTATATATATATATATATATATATATAGAGAGAGAGAGAGAGAGAGAGAGAGTTCTTTGCCATGAGGTGCCATGTTGAACTTCCAGTGACCAGTATGAGGGAGTGTGAGAGCGATGAGAATAACCTGCTCTCCATTCACACCTGACACCTTGTAACACTAACAAGTTACATGACACCAAGGAGGGAATATGGCTAATTGGGCCCTATGTGGACAACAAATTTACACCATTACACAAGCTGTACATTCAGTACTTTACATTGTAGCAAAGTGTCATTTCTTTAGTGTTGTCACATGAAAAGATATCATCAAATATGTACAAAAATGTGAGGGGTGTACTCACTTTTGTGAGATACTGTTTATATACAGGATATATATAGGGGCGGCTCTGGCGCAGTTGGTAGAGTGGGTCGTCCACTAATCGTAGTCAGTTCGATTGTCAGTTCGATTCCCGGCCCCACATGCCGAAGTGTCCTTGGGCAAGACACTGAACCCCAAGTTGCTCCCGATGGCAAGCTAGCGCCTTGCACGGCAGCTCTGCTACCATTGGTGTGTGAGTGTGTGTGTGAGTGTGTGTGTGAGTGTGTGTGTGTGTGTGTGTGTGTGTGTGTGAATGGGTGAATGTGTGCTTTGGATAAAAGCGCTATATAAGTGCACATTTACCATATATATATATATATATATATATATATATATATATATATATATACATTTAAAGCAAAGAGGTACACTATATGGCCAAAGGATTTTGGACACTTGACCATCACAGCCATATATATATATATATTGTGTGTGTGTGTGTGTGTGTGTGTGTGTGTGGGTATATATATGGCTGTGATGGTCAAGTGTCCAAAACCCTTTGGCCATATAGTGTATCTCTTTGCTTTAAATGATTTGGAAAATTGTCAGTATCAAAATAAAATGGCACAAATACTTACATTCAAAACCATAGGCTATGTTGCTATATTGTATCCTTTTGCAAGAGCCAGATAGCTAGGTTACTCCAAAACCCAATTGGATTGGGAGACCAATAATGTACTATGAACTCCCATTGAAAATCCCACAATGGGTGCTAATTTAATATGCAATTGAAGACCCAATAGAAAACGGTGACCATTTGTAGAGTCATTCGGAAATAAAACAAGGAAGAAGGCATTTACTTCAAAAGGGCCATCAAAATGGGAACTACTAATGGACACTTTGCTCTTGAGGTTCATTCGTACTGGTTTTATGTTGAGCATTTAGCTAGTGTATAGATGTATGTCAAGTCCAAGTAAGAAACATGAAACAGCTGGCCATAACTTTGACTCCTTAAAGAAGGGACCCTTCACTAATCACTATGAAGTGTGGAGCCCTTTGGAGGAAGAATGGCACATGTAATATGTTTCTCTGTTCAAAATGCACACTTATGTACTATGTTCTATGAAAAAATGCACAAAATGGCTATGGAAACCTGAGGTAGCAGGTTAATTCAAATACTATGTAGATTTGTAAATAGCCCAGGACTGTGTTTAACTTTGCTTTGGTTATCATTTAAAAGATGAAAGGACACATGCATTGTGGAAAGTAGAAAACTCATTTAAGAGTTTATGCTTCAGTCATGAGGTATGGAGGTCAAAAGTGCATGTTCTGGAGCCAAGGAGGGCATGCTAATGGATTTTAGGCAGCACTTTCTAGTTTCATGCTGCCTTCCAAGGGCAATAATTCTTTATTAGGAACAGGCTGAAAGAAGGTTAACAGTGTTTGATTCATGAAGAGTTAAATGAAACAAGCAATATTAGCAGACATAATAATTAATATTAAGAGGAAGAGCCTCCATATTGATGAGAAAATTCATAATTTCTTCAGGTATTTTTTTCAGTAATGTCTAACAGATATCCTCTAATTGTTTTATAGTAATATTTGCAGAATTTGACTATGGAGCAAAAACAAACAGGATCCACATGCAGCTGTAGCCTGTCTCTGCAGCTGGCAGTAAATTATATCGCTCTGGCTTTGTGATTGTTCTGTAGTATTTTCCCAGTTGAGCGTTTTATGTTACAGTCTGGCTGGTTAGGTTCTCTACCACAAAAATAATTAAATAAACAAATAAATAAATAAATAAATCCTCCAGGAAGAAAGTATCTTGTGACCCACTTTCCTGAACGTTATCTAATTTCTACAAAGGTTGGAGAACTGGTTCTTGCTCAAAAAATATCCCAAATTCAAGTCGTTGATAAGCATTCCTTCACACATTCATTCAAACAAGTACAATGGTCTTTGAGAAAATATAAAAGAACACATGATTTGAGTCTGCGTACCTGAATACTGCACCACAAATAAATCACTAAAGAAAAGAACTGATTGAAAGTAATGACTATAAGGTAATACTGTGAAAACATATATTTGTTTTTTTGAAGGTGTTTTTTTCTTAAAGCAACATGTTTTCAAGCTAAGTATTTCTCTTGTACTCAAATAAACATTCTAAAGTATTCAATGAAAATACACTCAAAAAAATGCATAACATAAATAAGTTCTTATCATTGTATTACATGGTGTTAATGTATTATAAGAAAACTTTTGCAATACATTCATATCCGTAGTTATGATAATATGGCTTTAAGGACTGAAATAAGGATTTGCTAAATGGATTAGTCTTTAACCATATTATATTTGCTAATGTGCTTTGAATGTCTGTGCTGCTTTATTTTTTAATATCCTTGGATTTGGATGTCTCACAAAAACACAAACTCAATTATTCATTGTTATACTGGAGCATCGTGTTGTAATCAGTATCTGTAAAAGTATTATTAGCATTCTTTTATTTTATTTTATTATACTTGTGTATTGTGTGTTCTTCAGCTGTTGCAGGCCATCCATCTCTGTGTTCTAAGATGCTTTTCTGCTCATCACGGCTGTAAAGAGTGGTTATTTGAGTTACCATGAATTAGCTAAACCAGTTTGGCAATTCTCCTCTGATCTCTGTCATCAACAAGGTATTTCTTCCATCATCTGCCTCTCTCTGGATGTTTTTTTTTCCCACACCATTCTGTGTAAACACTTAAAATGTTGTGGGTAAAAATCCCAGAAGATTAGCAGTTTCTGAAATATTCAAACCAGCCCACACCAACAACCATGCCATGGTCAAAGTCATAGCCCACAATTTCCCCCATTCTGATATTTGATGTGAACATAAACTGAAGCTCTTGGCCCTTATCCGCATAATTTTCTGCATTGCACTGCAGCCACGTAATTGGCTGATTAAAGAATTGCATCAATTATCACACAACAGTCTCGTAATAAAGTGGCCGTTGAGTGTATATCTTCATAATACAGACTGCTACAAGAGAGTAAATATTCATTTATTCTGTTCATCATGTTAACAAATGTGGAGTGGCTTTGCCCAGCAGTTTTGCAGTAACTAAACGTTGCTGCACTGTTGCTTCTTGTTGTTGATTTCCTTTATATTTTGAAGGATATTTTGAAAAAAAAAATCTTCACATGCACCGCTAAGCACTGGTCTCCATGACCTTTCTGTTATCTGATACAATGAAGGAAACTTGAATTTGTTCAGCTAGGCAACAAATTCTTCTCTCCTGCATGTGACATGCTGCTCTGTTCTCTTTATATTCACTCTGCTACTCTATCTCAAGATGCCAATGAAGACCTCTGGAGAATCAGTAGCTTCTAAGTATCAAGCTGTTTGGTTGTCATTTTGTAGAATAAAGTCAATGAAAGCTGTCACGACGCAAAGAAACAAATCATACACACAACTGTTAACTTCTTATTTTAAAAATTGAGCTTAATATTCCATGTTAAAGTTAACATGAAACCTTAGCCATCTTTTCTTAAATTTGGTCTCTGCAGCAAATGACTCAGCATTTTTGCTCGCCTAAAGACTTAGCGTCTCTGAATACTTGATGCTAAACTGCAAATCATTGCTGAGTACTTGTACTGTGCAATTACAATAAATTTCTTTCTATCTATCTATCTATCTATCTATCTATCTATCTATCTATCTATCTATCCATTTATCTATCTATGACAAAAACTCAACCTTAATGCTTAAGGTGGGAACCATTCAGAACGCTTTGCTGAGGGAATAAATGAAAGAGATACAAAGAAATAAAATTTTAATTGTACAGTAACACTCTCCATTATTATGAGCCACAGTTTACTTTATCCCCTCCAAAAGTATTGGAATGACTAATTCTTTTGTTTTTGTTATACACAAGACATTTCTGATATTAAAAGCTGAAGATGAGACAATAGATCAGATATTTCAGCTTTTATTTCCTTATATTTATATCTAGATGTGTTAAACAACTTGGATCATGGCACCTTTGGTGGCAGTCCACCCATTTTTAGGTGAGCAAAAGTATTGGAGCAGATAAGTCTTAAAGTAAATTAAAGTAAATAACACGTAATATTTGGTTGCATATCCAGTGATTGCAATAACTGCATCAAACCAGTGACCCACTGACATCACTAAACTGTTGAATTTTTCTTTTGTGATTCTTTTCCAGGCTTTTACTGCAGCTTCTTTCATTTGTTATTTCTTTTGGGGGGTTTCTTCCTCCAGTCTTTTCTTCAGGAGATGAAATGCTGCTCAACTGGGTTAAGGTCTGGCATTTGACTTGGCAAGTCTAAAACCTTCCACCTTTCCCCCCTGATAAAGTCCTTTGTTGAGTTGGTGTTGTGTTTTGGGTCACTGGATGATGAATTTCCTCCCAATTAGATTGGATGCATTTCTCTGTAAATTGGAAGTCAGAATGTTTCTGTAAACTTCTGAATTCATTCTGCCGCTACCATTATGAGTCCCATCATCAAAAGATTAGTGAGACTGTTCCAGAAGAAACCATGCAAGCCCAAGCCATGACACTACCTCCACCATGCTTGACCATGTTTTGGATCATGATCCTTCCTTTCACCACACTTTGGCCTTTCCATCACTTCGGTTGAGGTTAATCTTCATTCAGCCTTGCCATCTTGCCTATCACAACCAAAACCATACAACCTCCCCAGTGACTAAGGCTGTAGTAAGAGCCACTGTCACCTTTAATGCATGCTCAGTGCCACTGGTTCCATATGGTGTCCTCCTATTACACCTAATTCCTCACAAACGGCCAATAGCTGCTTTTCTTCAGCCAGGTCTTTCAGGGCCTTCCCAAACTGGTTTGCTCCAGTTACTCCCATATCCATCAGGAGGCGAACAGTTTATGTTCCAACAAAGCCACTTCATCCTACTTCTACCAGGTAGATGATGGTTCTTCAGCCAGCCTCCTTACACTCAGCAATGAGATCTAAGTATTTCAGACTCTTCCTCTCAAAGGCAGCTTCTACTCTTTCCTTCCATGGGACAATTAATTCAATGAGGAGCACAGTCTTGGCACCATTGGACCACATCACTATATCAGAGACTTGTGTTTGTGATCTCACTAGGGAACTGGAACTTCCTGCCAAGATCGACTCTCATTCTCCAGTCCTATGTGAAAGGAACTATCCTAGATGGAACTCTTGGCGTTGCGCTTGTGTTGCCCCCACCTTCTGCATAGATATTGAGTGGGTTAGGATGTTAGGATAAAGGCAAATTAAGCTTTCAGTAACATGAGGCAGAATACATTGAGATTCATCCTCAACAGACAGGCAAAAGACAGATTACAGCCTGTAGGATAATTGTAAAGATAAACTGAATCTTTATCCACTCTTTAGGTTTTAATGTTTTTCACCTGATGCTGAGTGACTACCTACCTCATCCTGTTATGTTCAAGAAACTTCACTTTATAATTAGGACCAAAACTCAATGCAGTGTCAATAGAGGACTAAAGTTTTATAATGAAATGTTTCAAGCAAGAAGTTGCATAGTTTTAAAAGTATTGATCTGACAGAAGTGAAAAGGGATGCAGGAAAAAAAAAGTTAAGTGAATGAAATGAAAAGTGCTTAGGCCACTGAAGAGAAACTGTATAATAATGTAGTCACCTTGGAATAATTTATGTATTTAAAGATGGAGATTTAAAGATGTTTTGAAGTGCACTACAGAATTTTAGCCAATCCCAACCCACCAGCCAGCTCTCCCTTATCATATGACAGCTACCAAACAAAGGCTTACATGTGCTTCCTCTGAGACACATGAAGCTAGTCAACCACATAATATAGTGAGGGAAAAAAGTATTTGATCCCCTGCTGATTTTGTACATTTGCCCATTGACAAAGAAATGATCAGTCTATAATTTTAATGGTAGGTTTATTTGAACAGTGAGAGACAGATTAACAACAAGAAAATCCAGAAAAAACGCATGTCAAAAATGTTATAAATTGATTTGCATTTTAATGAGGGAAATAAGTATTTGACCCCCGCTCAATCAGAGAGATTTCTGGCTCCCAGGTGTCTTTTATACAGGTAACGCGCTGAGATTAGGAGCACACTCTTAAAGGGAGTACTCCTAATCTCAGCTTGTTACCTGTATAAAATACACCTGTCCACATAATCAATCAATCAAACAGATTCCAAACTCTCCACCATGGCCAGGGACATCAGGGACAAGATTGTAGACCTACACAAGTCTGGAATGGGCTACAAGACCATTGCCAAGCAGCTTGGTGAGAAGGCGACAACAGTTGGTGCAATTATTCCAAATGGAAGAAACACAAAAGAACTGTCAGTCTCCCTCGGGCTCCATGCAAGATCTCACCTCGTGGAGTTGCAATGATCATGAGAACACTGAGGAATCAGCCCAGTACTACACGGGAGGATCTTGTCAATGATCTCAAGGCAGCTGGGACCATAGTCAACAAGAAAACAATTGGTAACACACTACGACGTGAAGGAATGAAATCCTGCAGCGCCCGCAAGGTCCCCCTGCTCAAGAACATATACATGCCCGTCTGAAGTTTGCCAATGAACATCTGAATAATTCAGAGAACAACTGGGTGAAAGTGTTGTGGTCAGATGAGACCAAAATGGAGCTCTTTAACATCAACTTAATTCGCCGTGTTTGGAGGAGGAGGAATGCTGCTTCTGACCCCAAGAACACCATCCCCACTGTCAAACATGGAGGTGGAAACATTATGCTTTGGGGGTGTTTTTCTGTTAAGTGGACAGGACAACTTCACCGCGTAAAAGGGACGATGGACGGGGCCATGTAACGTCAAATCTTGGGTGAGAACCTCCTTCCCACAGCCAGGGCATTAAAAATGGGTCGTGGATGGGTATTCCAGCATGACAATGACCCAAAACACACGGCCAAGGCAACAAAGGAGTGGCTCAAGAAGAAGCACATGAAGGTCCTGGAGTGGCCTAGCTAGTCTCCAGACCTTAATCCCATAGAAAATCTGTGGAGGGAGCTGAAGGTTCGAGTTGCCAAACGTCAGCCTCGAAACCTTAATGACTTGGAGAAGATCTGCAAAGAGGAGTGGGACAAAATCGCTCCTGAGATGTGTGCAAACCTGGTGGCCAACTACAAGAAACGTCTGACCTCTGTGATTGCCAACAAGGGTTTTGCCACCAAGTACTTAGTCATGTTTTGCAGAGGGGTCAAATACTTATTTCCCTCATTAAAACTTTTTCCCTCACTGTACACTTAGAGGAAATCACCATTTACACTCTTCTGTATACATGAACTAACAGGCACTCATGATTGGCTAATGTCACTGTGATTGACTGAATACAGAGAGTATATTATAATTTATGTATTTAAGGATGGACATTTATAGATGACTAATTCTTTTGTTTTTGTTATACACAAGACATTTCTGATATTAAAAGCTGAAGATGAGACAATAGATCAGATATTTCAGCTTTTATTTCCTTATATTTATATCTAGATGTGTTAAACAACTTGGATCATGGCACCTTTGGTGGCAGACCACCCATTTTTAGGTGAGCAAAAGTATTGGAGCAGATAAGTCTTCAAGTAAATTAAAGCAAATAACACGTAATATTTGGTTGCATATCCATTGATTGCAATAACTGCATCAAACCAGTGACTCACTGACATCACCAAACTGTTGAATTTTTCTTTTGTGATGCTTTTCCAGGCTTTTACTGCAGCTTCTTTCATTTGTTGTTTCTTTTGGGGGGTTTCTTCCTTCAGTCTTTTCTTCAGGAGATGAAATGCTGCTCAACTGGGTTAAGGTCTGGCATTTGACTTGGCAAGTCTAAAACCTTCCACCTTTCCCCCACTGATAAAGTCCTTTGTTGAGTTGGTGTTGTGTTTTGGGTCACTGGATGATTAATTTCCTCCCAATTAGATTGGATGCATTTCTCTGTAAATTGGAAGTATACATGAACTAACTTCTGTATACATGAACTAACAGGCACCCATGACTGGCTAATGTCACTATGATTGACTGAATACAGAGAGTATATTATAATTTATGTATTTAAGGATGAAGATTTAAAGATGTTTTGAAGTGCACTACAGAATTTTTGCCAAAACATTTGACCAGAAATAATACATCTGTTTCCATTTTTATTATATATATATATATATATATATATTTCCCAATTTTGTCACCTGCCAATCCCAACCCACCAGCCAGCTCTCCCTTATCATATGACAGCTACCAAGCAAAGGCTAACATGTGCTTCCTCTGAGACACATGAAGCTAGTCAACCACATAATACACTTAGAGGAAATCACTATCTACACTCTTCTGTATACATGTTTGGCTAATGTCACTGTGATTGACTGGATACAGAGAGTACACCTCGCAATTAGCAAGCATAGCCTATTTTTCTCCCTTGGCTCCTGGCCATGCATTGCTGGAGCATTGTTGGCATTCAAACAATTATGGTCTGTCTTATTGCATGTACTCAAAATGAATATAATATAACATGCATGAGATCAAATTGAGTTTGCAGCCTTGCACCCTTTAATTATAGATACAAGTAATTACTAATCATTTTTCTCTGATAACTCTGAGTCAGTATGGTTTCAGTGTGATGTCTAATTCAACACTATGCAGCTGCCATAAAGATGCTTGCTATTCTCAAACTAATCACTTATACACAATTATAATAATTATTAACTTGTGTTTACTAATTTTTGAATTTATTTAAACTTACAGATAGGTCAATGGATCGATCAGTATAATAGCTAGCTAAGTAGATGGCATTATTGTAGAATATTTCTTATTTGTGGTTTGCCAAGTACAAAAGCATGTATAGATTTTCTTGGATTTCGTCGTCGCTGTTGTTGCTGTTGTTGTTGTTTGTTTTCATTTTGCCGCATCACTTGCTAACATGAGTACCCTAGCTATGAGTGATTTCAATCTACCAGCATAACAGGGTAAAGTAGGATAGAGTGCCCTGCACTAATATTGGCACCCTTGATATATTATATTATAAATATATTTAACAAAGATACTGTATTTATTTTTGGATAAACCTTTATTGTGTTTGCAATTGTTTGACATCCATGAGAGAAGAGTATTTTTGTGATATTTAAAATATCCAAAGGTTCAACAATAAATTTTTCACAGCCTTCTTTGCTCATATTTATATATAAGGGTGCCAATGTTAGTGGAGAGCACTGTATTTCCTAGAAGAGATAAAGAGAATTGTCAACTTTTTTTTTCAAACCTTATAGTTACGCTTTTTATTTGCTCAAGCACAAAAGATTATTAACTTCCTATTAAGGATAACACCAACCATTTCCATCTAGCATAGTTAAGCGAGTGTACTCATGTTAGCAAGGGAAAGTGTTTCAAGAGAAGTAAAAAAAAAAATCCATATATATATATATATATTATATATATATATATATATATATATATATATATATATATATATATATATATATATATATATACAGTATCTCACAAAAGTGAGTATACCCCTTATATTTTTGTAAATATTTGATTATATCTTTTAATGTTACAACACCGAAGAAATGACACTTTGCTACAATGTAAAGTAGTGAGTGTACAGCTTGTATAACAGTGTAAATTTGCTGTCTCCTCAAAATAAATCAACACACAGCCATTAATGTCTAAACCGCTGGCAACAAAAGTGAGTACACCCCTAAGTGAAAATGTCCAAATTGGGTCCAAAGTGTCAATATTTTGTGTGAACACCATTATTTTCCAGAACTGCCTTAACACTCTTGATTATAGAGTTCACCAGAGCTTCACAGGTTGCCACTGGAGTCCTCTTCCACTCCTCCATGATGACATCACAGAGCTGGTGGATGTTAGAGACCTTGTGCTCCTCCACCTTTCATTTGATGATGCCCCACAGATGCTCAATAGGGTTAAGTTCATCACCTTCACTCTCAGCTTCTTTATCAAGGCAGTGGTTGTCTTGGAGGTGAGTTTGGGGTCATCATGCTGGAATACTGCCCTGTGGCCCAGTCTCCAAATGGAGGGGATCATGCTCTGCTTCAGTATGTCACAGTACATGTTGGTATTCATGGTTCCCTCAATGAACTGTAGCTCCCCGGTGCCTGCAGCACTCATGCAGCCCCAGACCATGACACTCCCACCACCATACTTGACTGTAGGCAAGACACACTTGTCTTTGTACTCCTCACCTGGTTGCCACCACACTTGACAACACTTGACAACATCTGAACCAAATAAGTTTATATTGGTTTCATCAGACCACAGGACATGGTTCCAGTAATCCAGCAAACTGTTTCAGCAAACTGTTTGTGGGCTTTCTTGTGCATCATCTTTAGAAGAGGCTTCCTTCTGGGACGACAGCCATGCAGACCAATTTGATGCAGATGGTCTGAGCACTGACAGGCTGACCCCCCACCCCTTCAACCTCTGCAGCAATGCTGGCAGCACTCATACGTCTATTTCCCAAAGACAACCTCTGTATAAGACGCTGAGCACGTGCACTCAACTTCTTTGGTGGACCATGGCGAGGCCTGTTCTGAGTAGAACCTGTCCTGTTAAACCGCTGTATGGTCTTGGCCACCGTCTTGCAGCTCAGTGTCAGGGTCTTGGCAATCTTCTTTTAGCCTAGGCCATCTTTATGTAGAGCAACAATTCATGGCAATCAGATGCCTTGTTGAACTTCCAGTGATCAGTATGAGGGAGTGTGAGAGCGATGACACCAAATTTAACACACCTGCTCCGCATTCACACCTGAGACCTTGTAACACAAACAAGTCACATGACACCGGGGAGGGAAAACGGCTAATTGGGCCCAATTTGGACATTTTCACTTAGGGGTGTACTCACTTTTGTTGCCAGCGGTTTAGACATTAATGGCTGTCTGTTGAGTTATTTTGAGGGGACAGCAAATTTACACTGTTACACAAGCTGTACACTCACTACTTTACATTGTAGCAAAGTGTCATTTCTTCAATGTTGTCAACATAAAAAGGTATAAAAAAAGTACAAAAATTTCACTTTTGTGAAATACTGTGTGTGGTGTGTGTATATATATATAGATTATATATTATATTATATATAAGACCTGTATATAATACCATACTGCATACTGACATCTGACAAAAGGTCATTTCTTTTTTTTTTTTTACTCAACAATAATGTCCCCTAGAGTTTCTAGTGTGGTAAGAGTAGAAAAAAAAATTCCAGCATTAATCCTTTTTTAGCTTACCTAATTAGATCATCACTGTGTCCCTATCACTCAATGCTGTTGCATGCAGCAGTTATAGAAAAATTCATGATTTTATTCTGCAGACTATTTTTATCCAGGCAGTACTTTCCAATCTGACACAAGCCTAACAAGTGTGTGGATGTTGGATTTGCGTGTCTCGGTAGCAAGTATTGTATTAATCAGATTTTAAATAACCATAGAAACATGAATATCATAATGTTCCCACATGAGCAAAATGGTTGTATCTACCCAGTATAGCAATCTGCTGCTTGGCAGAGAAGCTTTATCCCCTTTCTATTTCCTATGGGAGCTCATTTAAAAGGTTGCTCTTTTGGAGAAGATATGAATCCTGTCAGGGTTGGGTTTTTTTTTTTTTTTTTGCCTCTAGAAACACCAAGGCTGTGGTCATTAGAACTTTACAGACACCACAAGCTCTTTCAATCTGTCTGCCGGTATCCAAATAGCTGTCAAATTCCAGCATTAATCCTTTTTTGCTTTTTAATACTGGGATAACTTGCCTTTAATTGCCTTCTGTCGCAGTGCAGTGAACTTTATCGGTTTCTTACAAGCAGAGAACTTTGGCCGGTGGGGGGTCTTATTGATTAATTTGATTGCTAAACAGAGCATTTATGAAAAATGGGAACCATTCTGACCTGTTATTACACATATATTATCTGTAAATATTCTAGCATATTTAGCATAGTGAATATTTTGCATTTTCTAATAAAAGAAATATGGTTTCCATGATTACATAAAGACATACACTTTACTATAATGAAAGATAATTCTAAAGCCCTTTATACTGATCAAGTAAATGGATCTGTATCTTACATATTTACCGTTGCACATTAATGCTATGTAATTGGCGCAAGCATACAATGTAATTTATTGTCGAGATGAAGAAAAAACTGACATACTGTTCGTTAGCTTATTACTGGAATGAAAAACATCCTAAGGAAAAACAGAAAAAGTTTGTAGACCTTATTCGATATCCTTAAAGTAGATTTTCTGAGCTTACTGATTGACAGAGCTTAAACCATATGACGCACATTAAATTGTAGAGTCTGATACATTTCTACAACCCAAGTCCAAAAAAGTGTAAAATGTAAATAAACATAAATAGAACAGAATGCAATGATTTGCAAATCTCATAAACGTATGTTATTCACTATATAACATGTTCACATATGGCTTCTTCTTTGCATGATAGAGCAACCAGTATTTGTGGATGACACGGTGAACTGGAGGTGGAGTTCTGGAGGTGTTTCTTGGCCCATGCAGTGATTTCCATTACAGAATCATGTCTGTTTTTAATGCAGTGCCATCTGAGGGCCCAAAGATCATGGGCATGCAATATTAATTTTCACCCTTGTCCCTTGCACACACAGATTTCTGCAGATCCTCAGAATCTTTAGACGATTTTATGTACTGTAGATGATGATTCATAGTCTTAGCAATTTTACTGAGGAACATTATCATGAAATTATTCCACAAATTGTAGACGCAGTTTTTCGCAGCTTGGTGAACCTCTGTTCATCTTTACTTCCGAAAGGCTCTGCCTCTCTAAGATACTCTTTATATGCCCAATCATGTTATTGACCTGTTACCAATTAACCTCCAGCTGTTTCTTTTTAGTAACACTTACTTTTCCAGCCTTTTGTTGCCCCGTCCCAATTTTTTTGAGACGTGGTGTGGCCACTATTTTTTTTCTTAAAATGGTACATTTCCTCAGTTTATATGTATTCTATGTTCCATTGTGAATAACATATGGGTTTATGAGATTTGCAAATCATTGCATTCTGTTTGTATTTACATTTATTTACATTTTACACAGTGTCTAAGCTTTTTTGAAAATAGGGTTGTAATAAGAAGTTGAATTCTCTGGTGTAATTAAATACAGACAAAGCATATACATAAACTGATTGATAACACAATTACAAATGTATCCCAAATGACAGTAATTACACTCTGTGTTCTCTACAGCACTGCTATGGTGACATTGATTAACAAACCAGTAGGCAGAGACTCCTGTGGTTCTTGCTGAGGGGTGTGTTACTGCTACCAGAAATACAAATCATTCATAAAAATTCATTAGATGGAACAAATGACACGAGCTTTATTAGTAAATCTTGCTTATTGTTCAAATGAAAGCTGTATTATGAAGCATGTATCATGAATGAGGTGTTTGTCAAGTTTAATGGTGGTGCCTGGTTCTCATTTCAGAAAACTGTATACAGATTATTATAGTTTATAAGGTGGTGAATTTAGAATTTTGCTTTATATCCTTAATCAATGACTTACTGAAGACGACAGCTTATACAAATGAGTAGATGTGGGTGTATTCTCTTGTGAGGCTCGGTCAGGACTGCAGCCATTTTAATTCCTATTTGTTTAAGGGACTTTTTTCAACTTTGGTCTTATTCTGATGGTCTTTACTGGTTAAGACCATTTGGCCTAAAAAAAGAAAATCCTCATAAGTACTTCAGATGTCAAAAAATTGTGTTAGTATCCATGCATCAACGTATTTTTAATGGGGCTAAAATAAGAGGAATCATTCAGGACTGGATTCACAATGCCATCGCATTTATTCTTAAAATCTGGCTTGTTGTCCTCGATGAGCCATCTGTCTTTGAAACGGCTTTACCACAGCAGTAGGAAACACATAAACTAGTGCCTGAAGGATATCGCTGTTATTGGAGTTTGGATATATTTCCAGAGCACTATTAAATTTACTACATTGGTGGATGAATATTTCTCTTTGAAACGCACAGTATTGGAAGCTAAACCATTTCATGGACCTGCATGGGGCTTTCTTGTGACTCACCTTCTTTTGCTGTGAATGGTCTCACATTCCCAAAAACAGTTTATGCATAAGTCTCACGCTTTCTTCAATGGATAATCTCACCTGCATACTATAGACTTGCTGCTGTGATCATAAAGACTGTCCTGTGCTCATCCAATGCCTCTTCTCTTATTCACTGTATGCTTAACATCCTTACAAAACACTTGCCCTAGCTCTTCCACAACAACCACACTGATGTATAAACCCACTCTCTGGTGTCACTCAGATGAGGATGAGTTCCTCATAAATGTGCTGCAGAGGCTATTGAGGCAACTTTTGAACACATGGAATACTCCAAAGAACCATGTCTAGGTAGTCCATGTAGTATTCTGAGATGAAATAAAGAATATAGACAAGGCCATGAAGGATTCAAGCCCTAAAAATGCCAATTAATTGACTACAGGATAGGCAAACCATGTGGAACAGTACATTTCACATAACATAAAGTCAGCTTGAGCTGAAATGACCTGTGCGTACTTACGCAGCGGACCATGATGTACCAGTCCAAATTAATAGAGCTAGCTCGAGAAAACCCATTCTGTTTTACCGCCATTTGAGGAGTTACTCATGAGATTAGGTTTTAGAACAGCCCAAGGTCACTGTTCTCAGGCGCCTTCTTATTAACGAGAGAGATGTTGATCAAGAGATGAACAGAAGATGCTGACGCATCTCCACTGGAGTCAAGATATAAAGACAGGTCAGTTATTAACCCACTTATGCAGGTATACAGTGATGCTTAATTATTTTCCTCAATAAATAAATGACCAAGTATGATATTTTTGTTTCATTTGTTTAACTGGATTCTTGTTGTCTGCTTTTAGGACTTGTGTGAAAATCTGATGATGTTTTAGGTCATATTTATGCAGAAATATAGAAAATTCTAATTTAACCATTGTATTATTCATCAAATAATTAGTGTGTTCATGACGTCAGATACAAATTCTTATTCAAGGTACCTATTGATATATAATATGGAACGAAATGATTAACATATTTCCTCTAAGAAGTCTACAAATAGGGAAATACATATTTTAAGTTGTTACAGTGGTGTGAAAAAGTGTTTGCCCCCTTCCTCATTTCCTGTTCCTTTGCATGTTTGTCACACTTAAGTGTTTCGGAACATCAAACCAATTTAAACAATAGTCAAGGACAACACAAGTAAACACAAAATGCAATTTGTAAATGAAGGTGTTTATTATTAAAGGTGAAAAAAAATCCAAACCGTCATGGCCCTGTGTGAAAAAGTGATTGCCCCCTAAACCTAATAACTGGTTGGGCCACCCTTAGCAGCAACAACTGCAACCAAGCGCTTGCGATAACGTGCAATGAGGCTTTTACAGCGTCCTGGAGGAATTTTGGCCCACTCATCTTTGCAGAATTGTCCTAATTCAGTTACATTAGAGGGTTTTCGAGCATGAACGGCCTTTTTAAGGTCATACCACAACATCTCAATAGGATTCAGGTCAGGACTTTGGCTAGACCACTCCAAAGTCTTCATTTTGTTTTTCTTCAGCCATTCGGTGGTGGACTTGCTGGTGTGTTTAGGATCATTGTCCTGCTGCAGAACCCAAGTTCGTTTCAGCTTGAGTACACGAACAGATGGTCGGACATTCTCCTTCAGGATCTCTTGGTAGACAGCAGAATTCATAGTTCCTTTTATCACGGCAAGTCTTCCAGGTCCTGAAGCAGCAAAACAGCCCCAGACCATCACACTACCACCACCATATTTTACTGTTGGTATACTGTTCTTTTTATAAAATGCAGTGTTCCTTCTACGCCAGATATACTTGGACACACACCTTCCAAAGAGTTCCACTTTTGTCTCATCGGTCCACAGAATGTTGTCCCAAAAGTCTTGGGGATCATCAAGATGTGTTGTGGAGAAATGGAGACGGCTTTGATGTTCTTTTTGCTCAGCAGTGGTTTTCTCCTTGGAACTCTGCCATGCAGGCCATTATTGCCCAGTCTTTTCCTGATGGTGGAGGCATGAACGCTGACCTTAACTGAGGCAAGTGAGGCCTGCAGTTCTTTGACGTTGTTGTGGGGTCTTTTGTGACCTCTTGGATGAGTCGTCGCTGTGCTCTTGGGGTAATTTTGGGCGGCCGGCCACTCCTGGGAAGGTTCACCACTGTTCCATGTCCGCCATTTGTGGATAATGGCTCTCACTGTGGTTCGCTGGATTCCCAAAGCTTTGGAAATGGCTTTATAACCCTATCCAGACTGATAGATCTCAATTACTTTCTTTCTCAATTGTTCCTGAATTTCTTTGGGTCTCGGCATGATGTGTAGCTTTTAAGGATCTTCTGGTGGACCTTACTGTGTCAAGCAGCTTCTATTTAAGTGATGCCTTGATTGTGAACAGGTGTGGCAATAATCAGGCCTGGGTGTGGCTAGAGAAATTGAACTCAGGTGTGGACAACCACAGTTATAGTATGTTTTAACAAGGGGGGCAATCACTTTTTCACACAGGGCCATGATGGTTTTGGATTTTTTTTCACCTTTAATAATAAACACCTTCATTTACAAATTGCATTTTGTGTTTACTTGCGTTGTCCTTGACTATTGTTTAAATTGGTTTGATGTTCCGAAACACTTAAGTGTGACAAACATGCAAAGGAACAGGAAATGATAAAGGGGGCAAACACTTTTTCACACCACTGTATATACACAGCTCAGAATGAAAACTCGCAGCTCAGCATTTTGTAATCATCAAGATTAAAACAAAACATAGGCTTGAATTTTTTCACTTTATGTGTAATGAATTTAACATATATGAAAGTTCCACTTTTTGAATTAAATACCAGAAAAAAATGAACTTTTTTTGAGATGCACCTATATATAGCCTACTTCAGTGTTTGACTCATGATTCATTATTATCACATATATTTAATGTAGATTTATTTATTTATTTATTTAGTACTCCACAACTCAGATACTTTGCAACAGGCATACATTACCTAATACATTAGAGGATTAATATCCTGGCATAGTCCAGTTTGACATGGGTAAAATAAATCTGTGATAATTCAGAAAAAAAGATCATCTATCTTGGTGGAATTTGAATCTGAATCCAGATATACAAGCATTAGTGCTGTGTGTATATCTTTCTGAGGCAGCAGTTCCTCAATCAAGCAATCCATTGGAGTACTGAAAAACCTACTCTAGATTCCTCTGGAATCCTGATTCCTCAGTGCCCCATGCACTAGTACTGAAAGCAAATCAACTTTTAAGTTCAGCCTTTCTTGTTGTAGACAAACAGTGGAACTGTATGCTGGTGGAACCAGAGGAAATGTTGCTTTTTCTTAAGACCATTTTTGTTAAATTTGGCCTTAACACATGAATGTTAAAATGCTGTATAAACATTTGCTTTGCACACTGTAGTCATTTTCATTTGCCATTATTTTCCATGCCTCAGAAATTCAAATTCAAATGTAAACTTAAAGCCTAGTGTCAGTTATTTGCAATATGAAACACAACCTTAACAAAAATGAAAAAAAAAAAAGAAAAGCTTAATTGGTATAATTTCCAGGGTTTGGCACATTTCGAATGTGAGAAAGAGATTGGAAATAGTTATTAGCAGACACTTAACGATCAGGAATCAAAATTGGAAGGGGAAAATGATACAAGAAGAAGAGAAAGAAGAAGAAGAATGTTAAACTAACAATAAGCACTCTAAGATTTCTAGGACCTGGAATCATTAAACTGATGTATCCAGTTGAAATCATTACACTGATGAATGCAGTTCAACGCACTTTGGCCTGCGTGTCTCACTTGTTTGCGTCTATAAATGTATTGAAATATTGTGACAACCTTTTTCCTCTTTGACTCCATCTTTGTTGTTTTCTCCTCTAATTGAGTTACCCACTAAGAACGGATTTGCCAAGACTAGTGTCTGAATGCCATCACGTCTGCTGATGATGCAGTTCCTATCACATGACTTCCTCAAAACTTCATGAAAATCTCTGCGTAGAAACACGGAAAAGGGGAGAACAAAGCAGGGTGTTCATCGTCTCGGGAATGAAGGGAAGGGTGAGGAGTCACAAGCCCCCACCATCTGCTCATGTGACGTTACAGCTGAAGAATGACTAAGCACTTGAACACAGCAAGATGCCTGGGCATTGTGCCATGAGGGTGTTTGAGTGATGCAGATTTCTCTTGGATGTGACAACTGAGCTGGCCTAGTTTTCCCAGCAAATGGGTGTGTTCAATTAAAATGTAAAAATCCATTTCTATAAATAATCAAACTGGTGAGAAGCACTATCTTAGATCTAAAATCTTGGGAACCACTGCTAGGACCAGCTTTTTTTCTTCAATCTTCATTACTTGCCACTCTAAAATGTTTTTGAGTCAGGTTTTATCTTTTGCAGCTTTTGGCTGCATCAGCAAATGTTAGATGATGAATAGAAAGACAGATATCTCTTATTTACTCAGCAATCAAAGATGATACGCATAAGAAAGATGTTAGAATCCTGAACACCGAGTGTATGGCTGTATTGAATATTTATTAGCAGCTGGGCTTGACTTAATCTGAAGATGGTCACCAAGTGCAAACAGCCAGGCACCATTAGCACCAGTAAAGTATAAAAATTTACCATAAACATCTGTCATAACAAGGCAAGGAAGCAAGAAAAGGGTTAGGTTCACCAAAAATCACAGCATTTGAGGTACATATTTACATAAAACACTGATATATATTCATACATTCCTACAGGTGGCAATGTTTAAGTTTCAGCGAGGGCACAAGACACCAATGAAACTGAATGTCACCCAAATCAATGGCTTAATTTGACACTATATGGTCAGTTATGACCATGGCCCATGGTTTTACAAATTCGACTCCAAACAGTCACCAACAGTCACTTATCTAAACACCACTGGCTTGATGGCTCTTATGCTTAGTAGATTGATCTCGTTGATGAGGTCTAATATATAAGAAACAAAAGACACACGGGATGTGTAGTTATAGGAAAATACTCACTGACCGAGTGGTGTGATTGTACAATTTGCTGAAAACAATGACATCTTTATTTATTTAAGCAAGTGTCAACCAAAGTAAAATCAAATTAGTACAAGATTAAGACAGAACAAAATATAATAAAAACAACACAATTAAGAAATCAAATAGGGAGACACAACAGGGAGACAGCAAAACCAAGACCATCAATATCAAGACAAAAACAGAATGCAGGATGATGGAGCCCTTACAAGGACTCGGATGCCTCGGGGAATAAAAATTAAATTCAAATTACATTTAGAAATTTTTTTGTAGGATTTGACTATATAAACAATGGTAATCTATTCCACAATATTGGAGCAGCAACAGAAAAGCTCCGGCCACCTTTGAACTTCCTTTATGAGCATGAAATTGTTCAAAGCTGCTGATTAGATTATCTTAAGGTTCTGGAGGTAGAAAATGGGCAAAGATTTGACATGTAGCTTGATGTAATACCAGGTAGAGCTTTAAAAACAAACAATATAATCTTCAGTTCAATTCTGTATTTAGTTGGTAGGCAGTTGATGGAGGCCAGGATGGGTGGATGCTTTCCTTTTTCTTTGTATCTGTTAGATGCTTGCTGAAAGCATGAATGAAAATTTCAAGATCTTTAAGTGATAAGATGCTTTTAAGTTTAGCAAAAGCTCTGAGTTTGAAAAAAGCTAACTCTCACAAATAAAAGTTTATATTCTTGTCCATTTTTAGGACAAAATCAAAAGTAATGCCTAGTTTTTTTTTTCACAGCTGTATATATTAGCTGATAATGGACCCAGATTATCTGGTATAGCTATGGTGGAAGCATGATGACCAAATATAGTAATTTCAGTCACATTTACATTACATTTACATTTACAGTTATTCATGTGGCAGACGCTTTTATCCAAAGCAACTTAGAAATAAACAAAGCAATATATCAAGAAAAATACAAGTAGTGCTACCATACAAGATCCATTAATTGAGTTCCAGAGGAAGCAAAGTGCACAGAATAGAGATGTAAGTGCAAATTTTTTTTTTTTTAACTAGCTAACATATAATGTTCCCGAGACACCTGGTTTCAGTGGAAGATACAACTATGTATCATCCGCATAACAGTGATATGAGATGCTATATTCAAACCATAGACTCAAATTTAAGCAAATACATGGAAAACAAAATAGGGCACAGGATAGAGCCCTGGGGTACCCCAGAAGTAATAGTAGCCAAAGAAAGGGGAAAAATTACCAATCCTAAAGCCAGGTTTATACTGTACAAAAATCTGCCTCATTTTGCTGTCACAGAAAATGTTGCTGCTGTACATTTTTAAGGATAATCTTTGTTCGTGAGTTGAGGTTGGCGGTCTTAGAACATATAATGTGAGACTCATACTGACCGACTTAAATGGCATGCGACCAAAGGCAGTCAATTGCAAAGTTCTAGCAGTGTCAGAAAATCTTGCTTAAAATCAGTATGGTATTGCCCGCAGCTGTTAGCAGTTTGGTTGGTGTGTATATATACCGGGAGCCATGACACACACAATGCAGGTAATTAGATACAGAGTTAGAATTAGATAGCGAATATAATTAGAGTCTTTGTTCATGCCATGTGTTTTAGTTCTTGTTCATGTTTCCTAGCCATAGCCATAGTCCATGTCTGAGTTCATGTCAAGGCTAGTTAGCATTTCTTCGTGTGTTTTCCCTGATGAGGGGGTGTGCATGTAGCCCAAAACGACTGATCTGAAGAATGTAGTGTGAGCGCGTTAGATTTAAATCGAACAGTTTCATTGGTCTACTGTGACCTGTTGGGTCATTTCATTTGTCCGATGTGACGAGGTTAAACGTTTTGGCGGCATGAAACTCGTTAGCCCGTAAAAATACATAAATTAGCCACATCATTGTTTAAGCCGCAGTGTTCAAAGTTTGTGAAAAAAGTAGCGGCTTATAGTCCGGAAATTACGGTAAACACAAAAAAAAAGGCACTGAAAGTTTGCCCCGCCCCATCCGATTAATTGATTAATCGGGGAAAAAATAAATAATTGGCGAACTATTCGATTATGAAAATAATCGTTAGTTGCAGCCCTAATAATGTCTGCTGACGGTTACATGAACACATTATCGTACAATCTGTGACAGGATTTTTATTAGGACAGTGTGACAAGTAATAATTATAAAAGACCGCTGGAATCACACAGTGTAAAACTGACTTAACTGAGAAAGTCCTGTTATTAAGGTAGAAGGCAAACCATTTTAAAGATGTGCCCTGGATGCCTACACCACGCTTTAGACGATACAGAAGTATTCTGTGGTCAACCGTATCAAAGGCCACACTAAGGTCTTGGTAAGCAACACAGTTTCCAAAATCAGAAGCAATAAATCGTTGGCTACCTTGAGGAAGGTAGATTCCGTTCTATAGTGTTGGTTTAAAGGCTGACTGAAACTTTTCAAAAAAATGTGGTTCCTGGTTAAGAAATTAAATGATAAGAAATCAAATGCTATATAAACAAGTCCTGAGAACAGAAAACCTCACAAGATCAACAATAAGATACTTTTCTTTGTTAAATAGTAACACATTTGTAATCCATTTATTATTAGTCTGGTGAAGTGTCTTCATAGACGTCAGCAGAAAAAGAAATACGATTTTGTTTAAACACAGTAGCAATCACAACATCACAAATTACATATGTGCCAGAACATGTTATGACTCATTTCATAATAATTCATATAATCTAAATCGATGATTGGTTATCAAATTACAAAGTACCACAATACATTTAGGAATGTGTTATATACATGTGCTGTGTATACAGTCCCCAGGGCCACCAATTATCTCTACTACTTCTTCCAAAGATTTATTTTATCCACATTTAACTCTTTACCAGAGGCCAAAAAATTCTTTTTGAATTATTGTGGAGAGGTGTGAATTGTTTGCCCAGCAGGAAGCTCACACCACACCACTTTGTCATCGCCGAGATCACCAGCAGCTAAACACAGATTCACAAAAGTCTAAACACAGAAACCCAACACTGTCCTAATCTTATAACAGACATGAGGCAATAAAACAATTCATTTGTATATACTGATTGAAAATCTGATACCTTGATTTCCATTCTGCCAGTAAAATTTAACGGAAGTGCACTACAAGAAAGGGTTAAATATAAGACATGTATATCAGGATGAAAATATTTTCTTCCAATTTTGTGTGTAAAACAGCAAATGGGAATCACTGAAGGTAGAAAATAAAGTTGTGAGTATCGAACAGAAGAAACACTGGCGCACACTTAAGCATTGGTCTGAGGACTCATTCCAGTTGATCGTTCGGCTGCATTAATGATTCAGCGGGCTAAATCAGATTTAGGAGGTGGGGAAGCTCTTTGATGGCTTAATTTAGCTAACTACAATCGACTGACCAGATCTTAGCTTTTTAGTATTTGTGTGTTCCTTGTTTGTCGCTTTTGGCAGGAAAATAATCTAAAAATATTTCCTGTTTCTTTTGCTCCTGTCTATAAATTTGCAAAACAAACGGTTTTTGTACACAGCTGTTCATAAGTGTCACCATTATTATTATTGTCAATTCTCCCCTTAATATTGTGTTGCTTCAGACATCAGGTAACATAGAACGACCTACAAAAATGGCTGCTGACTACAACTCCCAGACCACAGAGCGGCCTACAATCATGGCTGCTGAGGCCAACAGCACCTGACAGCCATCACAGACTCTCTCATGTTCACATTCACCTCTATTGTGATTGCACACTGGACTGGACTCGATTCCCTGTACACTGTATTTAAGGACTCTCTTTGTACCAGTTCATTGTAAAGTGTACAGTATCTCACAAAAGTGAGTACACCCCTCACATTTTTGTAAATATTTGATGATATCTTTTCATGTGACAACACTGAAGAAATGACACTTTGCTACAATGTAAAGTAGTGAGTGTACAGCTTGTGTAACAGTGTAAATTTTCTGTCCCCTCAAAATAACTCAACACACAGACATTAATGTCTAAACTGCTGGCAACAAAAGTGAGTACACCCCTAAGTGAAAATGTCCACATTGGGCCCAATTAGCCATTTTCCCTCCCCGGTGTCATGTGACTTGTTAGTGTTACAAGGTCTCAGGTGTGAATGAGCAGTAGAATGTACTCACTTTTGAGAGATAATGTATATGTTTATCATCCTGTACCTATCTATACCAAGCCTTATGTTTGCCTGCTATTGTGTTTATGGTTTGCACCTGACGTCTGCCAATTTCTTGACCTTGATTCTGCTCTACATTTTGAATTAGTTTGCCTGTGTAAAACTAAAGAAATTTAACCTGCAACTATCACTGTCTCTGAGACGTGACAATTATACCATGATTTGGACCTGCACACAGAAGGGGTTTCTAAATTTGCACAATTTTGTCCATCCATACATCCATCGCTTTATCCTTTTCAGGGTCATGGGGAAACCTGGAGCCTATCCCAGGGAGCATCAGGCACGAGGCAGGGTACACACTGGACAGGGTGCCAGTCCATTGCAGGACACAATCACATACACACTCACACACCCATTCATACACTACGGACACTTTTGGACATGCCAATCAGCCTACCATGCATGTCTTTGGACTGGGGGAGGAAACCAGAATACCCGGAGGAAACCCCGGCAGCACGTGGAGAACATGCAAACTCTGCACTCACAGGTGGGAATCAAACCCCTGACTCTGGAGGTGTGATTCAAAGGTGGTAACCACTAAGCCACTGCACCCTTGCACAATTTTATATTATTTAATAATTATTATGAAGACAATAACACATACGGAATTATGCAGGGACCAAGAAAAAGTGTTGAGCAAATCAAAACTATTTTATATTTAACAGAATTAATAATATTATGGATGAAGCTTTTCACCCTCTTATATCTCACTCTTATTTTCTTTACCAGCTTCATGAGGAGCTTCACCTAGAAGTTCCTAAATTGGGATTTTAAATTCAATTGAATTACTTGGGGCCGCGATTTATTCTTTTAAACTGTGTTAAGAAGCAAATTCATACATGACTACAGTGTGCCTAAACTTCCATCCATTTTCTCCCGCCTATTCCTTCTACAGCGTCACGGGGAACCTGGAGCCTATCCCAGGGAGCATCAGGCACAAGGCAGGGTACACCCTGGACAGGGTGCCAGTCCATCGCAGGTGTGCCTAAATTTCTAACTGGTAATGTAGATTTCCATCAGATTATATACTTACATAAACTAAAGATGGGGGAGCTCTGCGATCCTTGAGCCTTCCCTCAGTTTAACCCCTGGTTATATAACAATATTATGGTGAGATGTTCAAGATTATGCCAATTTAAAAAGGAACAATGTGACCTGTAGTGAGAGATTCATTTCCAGCAACTGAGATGCCTCCATTCACTACTTCTGCATACACTGCTTCTGCTTGTCCTTGACTAACAAGATAAAGAACCTTGTCTCTAACCCACAAGATTTTCCATATCTCATGGGACAGCCACTTTCATCTTTCCAAACTACTATCCTCAACAACAACATATCTACAAAAAAACTATTACATAAATATAATCTTGAGGAAACACAGATGGTTTTCAAGAACAAAACACAGTTGGTCTAAAATGAAATGTATGCTTGAGAGTGTCATATCTCAGCCCAGCCACGACTCGGTTTCCCGAGAAACACCGCTTACTTCAAACATGGCCACTGACAACTACACTTCCTACACATGCATGCGCTCACCTTCCCTGGAGTTCTGATCACACACACCTGCATCCAATCACTTCGCACTCTCACCACGACATATAAGAGACTTTGGATATCATACAGACTTTGCGAAGTAATCGTTCAGCTGACTTGTTCTCTGCCGTTATCCAAGCCTTATCTCTCGTGTTTTTGACTAAGTGACCGTTGTTTACGTTCCCGACTACAATTTCTGCCTTGCCCTGTTTTGTTTTGTTTGCCTGATCGCCTGACCCCTGCTTGTTTCTCGACTACGACCTTTGTCTATCCCTCTGGATTATACTGCCCGAGTCTGTCGCCCGAATCTGCTTCCGTATTCAACACGGTACGTGACAGAGAGAAGGCACAACGAATGGGCCTCGTTTATGAATCTTTCAGTAAAGTTGTGTGTAAAGTTTTCAAAGGCCACACCAAACTAAAAATTCTCACCAAATTTACACGTTACATTAACCCATACGTTGATACAGTGAATGCCAATCACCCATAAAGTCACAGGAGTGTTCAAGGTACTGATTTACATTTGGCGACACCAACAAATCTCTGTAAAAGCCAAGTTTCAGTGACGTGAAAATACTAAATGGTGAGAAGAAAGCATCTCCTCAGTGCTGCATATGTAAATCTTCCAGTGGTGCAGCACACACACTGCAGCACATTGGTTATCATAGAAACACACTAACTCTTCCTTCTGTGAGAGAACACTATCACTTTTGTCATAATTAAATAGCTAGTCTTTTCTTTTTTCATTTACGGATTTCTTTTGGATTGTGCACTTTTAATCATTATGAAGTTTATATCATCTTTATATGAATTTGCAGGAATAATTGAGGTTAACATTAGTGACCCTTTATGGATAAATGTACTCAGGACACAAGCTTGATAAATGAAATCCAGTGACTTCATACCTCCTCAAGTAAATAAATTACCATTCCCAGTCTGAGGAACATTCAAATCAGCCTTCAGTGCTCAGTCAACTTTCCATTACCATGAAAAAAGTGATGAAACAAAAAGCGTCAACTTACTGAAGGCCGCCACTGCCAGGATGAGCGTCACAACAATGGAGACCCATGATACCCATAATGCCTTCTTCCTGTAACTCTGAGCTTCATGGGGCTTTAGACGCATGCTGCTCTCCAATAAACCTGTAACAATGGGTGAAAAAAAAATCCTTTAAAAATAACCTGCCTTTTTTTTTTTGCAACAGAAGTAAAGGGCTTATTCTCAGTCCCCTGGCCCATGATTGAGTCAAGAAAGTCTACACTACTCAGTGAGGGATGTGAAGAGTAAACTCAGAGGTGAAGAACATGGCAGGAGCAAAATGGTTCTGTTAAATCAGCTAAAATGTGCGGTCGGCTACAAAATGTAGGGCTTCTTGATTTGTGTTTGTACTAAAAAAGAAATTTGTTCTGTTGCAAAGCACTACTGTTTGGGGATCCCCCTTGGTAGCAGCTTTTTCCCTATATTTTCAGTAGTTTACCTTGTTACCCTTAGGATCAGATGAGCTGAACATTGACAAAATGAGATGGACTCTAATATCTTGTATGAACACAAAAGTACCTAATGCACATAAAGTGTAACAATGGAAAAGTTGTTTTGTATAAATGTAATACATCTAATACAGTTCCACTTTTACGGGTAATTTGACCAGACCAGAACAGAAAGGTTAAAAAAAAAACTGTGACTTACAGCAAAAGCAACAACCCAGGCATATAGAAGAGCATTCCATCTGTTTAGCAAAGTCCTAGTCAGTCGATCATTGGAAGGTATGTCTAGAGATGAGAATTCCCAGTCTACGTCCAAGTCAATTAATGCGTTTTAAAATTCCACACAAAACTAACGAACGGCACTTTTAGAGGTAATCAGTGATGTCCAAAATGCCAAACAATCCACTCTGTTTCTCCATACAGACGTTAACGAAGGGACGTGATCCAATAAACTGTGGAGCAATGAAACCACAGAAACCAAGCCACACATTGCCCACTATCTATGCAAAGCCTCTTCTTTGTCCCAGCAGCAGACTTGTTAATGAATGTTTGGGTAGCTGTATATTTCTCCTCCCTAGCTGCATTAAATATGTAGTGGTCACATGCTTAAGGGGGCTTGGGATTAGTATGACACTAAAATGCTGGCACTTTTTTTAATGAATGAAATGGAAAAAGTAAACTCAGGAATGTGATCCCTCCCCTTCTCTTATTACCCCCTTCTTCCTTCCCCATCTCACATGATCTAATTCGCCTGGAACACAAGCACATACTTATTCTTCCCCAACAAGTCAAAAGTCAAGGCTAACATATGGGTGTCTAAAGAAAAATAAGATTATGGTTTAATTGGTGAAAATCCGTTACTGATCCTGACAAGGTAAACTGAAACGCTCCTATACAAAATATTAACTGGCAAACTCTTAAAGACAAAGCTATAAACCTCCTGTGTGAAGAATGCATTCAAACACAGGGGCCACAACTCAGAAACATATATATATATATATATATATATATATATATATATATATATATATATATATATATATATATATGAGCATAGCTTCAGCTTAGAAGTACCTCAGAAGTATTGGAAAGCATGTGATTCATTGAGAAAGACAGGACTCAATAAAAGAAATGATGCATCACTACTATGTATCAATAACAGTATCAGCAATAAAACCACATGTCCGTAGGATGTAATAACTTTTTTGGTGTGAATGCTTGCACAAAGAACATTTTGCCAAAGGTCCAAATGAAAAGAATAATCCACAATACACAGATGAATGTACTGTCATTTTACAATCCTGTATGTGTACAAACATGATGTATGGAACTGCACAATGAAACTACAGTTAGGAATGAATTCTTTATCGTGAACGCAAACCTGAGATAATGAGCCCAGAATCGTTTCTGGGTGCAGACTTATGTATTTGGACCTAGTGTGAAACCACTCTGAGAGTTATCTCCCTACTCCGTAGATCTGCTTGTTAGTCAGGTAGAAGCTCAAAATCATTCACATGACTTAATTCACCTCGAAATTATCCTAAGCTCGATATGGTTTGACATTGAAGAAAAGAAAACTAAACAAAACAGATTCCAGATTGCTGATGCATTACTTTTCCACAGTTGTACAAACACGTTTATCTCCAGTTCAGAAAATATCAGAACAGTGCAGATTTGTTATACGTCGTATTTGCAATTACATCCACTTCACATTGTTTCTCAAGCAAGACTTCACCCCTGTCTGTACCAGCCACTCTTCTGAAATACACGAACAACAGGCCTCGCAGTCATGTTACCATTCTGACGCCTCTAACCATGTAGCCCAGACATCAGCAGCAAATGAAAAACCTTAATAAATTATTCATTGGCACAAATTGATTGCTTGGGGGTGATTTCATGTGCCACAGAGCAACACTGTGGCACAGTGCTCATGGTCAAGGAATACTAATGCAGGCTGTGGATGATGATGAGATGGTCATTAAGTGGTGGTGATCAGGAATCCCGATTTCTGCCTGCATAAGTAAGTGACTCTATCTGCATAAGCTGTACGTTAAGATAGCAAAGATGGCTAAAGATCAGTCCAGTGATTCTGGTGAGTTTGGGGCATAAAAAGAATCCAATGTTCTCAGTAAATGACATCTTGGATATGTCCGTCGTGGTCTTTACCGTATTTTCAGTACACTGCATTATTCTATTTAAATGGCTTTCTACCATAAATGGCTTTCTACCATTTCATATACCAGAGCTCCTGCTGTGTCCTTCTCTCATCTTCCTCTTATCTTCTCTTTGGCTGGCTCGGACTGACTCTAGTGCCTACAGAGCCATGCTAATGAGACAGCAATGCCATTAAAATATAAGGCCTTGGAGAGCAGGCTCTGTCATACAGTTCCTTTGATGCTACATTCACAGACTCTAAATTATATTAGCTGGGACAAATCAAGTAGCTCGAGGCAGGATAAACATAATGTTGCCAGACACACTCATAAGCAGAAGATGGCCTTGAGTATGAATGAGAGAGCTGACCGTCATGAACTGTGACTCAGATGAAAAGAATACTGTATTAATCTGCTCTGGTAACTGTGCATTATGATTACATGTGAGTATTTGTATTGTAATACCAAAAGTTTGCGGACACCTGACCATCAAACCCATATGTGCCTGTTGAACATTTACATTCCGGATTTAGTTCCTTTTTTGCTGTTATAATAACCTTCACTCTTCTGGGAAGGCTTTCCACTAGATTTTGGACCTTGGCCGTGGGGAATTGTGTTCATTCAGCTACGAGAGCGTTAGTGAGGTCAGGCACTGATGTTGGGTGAGAAGGTCTGTGTGCAGTTGGTGTTCCAATTCATCCCAAAAGGTGTTCAGTGGGGTTGAGGTCAGGGCTCCGTGCAGGACACTTGAGTTCTTCTATTCCAACTTTGGCAAAGCGTGTCTTCATGGAGCTCGCTTTGTGCACAGGGACATTGTCATACTGGAACAGGATTGGGCCTCTTAGTTCCAGTGAAGGGAAATTATAAAGCTACAGCATACAAAGACATTCTATGCAATTGTGTGCTTCCAAACTTGTGACAACAGTTTGGGGAAAGAACACATGGGTGTGACGATGAGGTGTCCACAAACTTTCTTCATATAGTATATATTAGTGAAAAATATCGATGATTTCAATATGCTTAAGAAAGTTGAATGGTTAAACTTAATTTATCATCGCCTGAAATGTTAGCACTCCTGACATTTAGTATCGGAGATTCTTGGATATGGGTCGTTCCTTGTATGTGGTTTAGACTGTTTTTAAAAAATTCAGTTTCTATTATATATGTTGTTGTCTGTTTATACACAAGTAAATAATATCATAAAAATGTATTTTATGCACTGCTGTCGTTTTTTTTTTAAACATGTATAGTGCATATGTGTTTGTCAGTGTTACCGATGATGCTTTCTGTGAGGAAACTCGAAGCAGTTACTTAAGATGAATGAATGTCATAATAACGTGCAATATTTAAAAAGATAAATAGGGTATATGAATTAGCCCAGTCTCACACGTTCATGATTTTGAGTTTGTCTCCAAGACTCCTATTTAATCTGTCAGTATATTGTACTTTTACTTGATCAAATTAAAGTATTGTATGTTAAAAAACACCTTAATACCTTGATCTTTTATCCGTTTTATGTTTTAGAATGCCTGCCCGCATTTTTCACTCTCACACATTCCACCAATAGGCAAAATTAAACAGGAACACAATCAAATTTGCTAAGTTTCAGATATGTGAGATTCAAAATATATATTGAAGGTTGACGCTTGCTCTAGGACAATGCCTTGCTGATACCACAGCTAAGTTTACCTTGCAGTTTCCACCCTGATATGTCGGCTTGTGGTTCCTAACAGAGTGGAGTAACCATGCAACATGTCAATCAGGAATTTAATTTAAGCAATAGAACGTACAGTGTATGCATGGTGCCTGAAACATGACGATATTTATAACAAGGTTTTGTTTGGTTTTTTTAAGACAGATTTTCAGGCTCAACATGGCACCTTCTACTTTTTTATCAATAGCATGTAAAGATTGACATCTTCAATGAGAAGTGAAATGTTAGGTTTCCTAAAACATTTAGGGGATTAATGTTGGGTGACATTTTAGCTGCAGAGTTAAAGAGCAGATTTCTTCCAGACACCCACACCTACTTCTGTGAATCTCACTGCTCTGTGTCCTCTTAAATGAGCTGTTATGTCGTTGAAATAACTGAAATGAAGGTTACATTAGGGTTCTCCTGGAGACAGTGTGCGTTCGAGGAAGCTTGGGAAGGGTGTGCGTGATGCTTCAGTCATCTGGAGGTACGACTTTACCCTAATTCTTCCTGAAGGTAAACACAGATGCAGTCTTAGACTTACCTTCTCCTTCCACGCTGTCGGTGATGTTCATCTCCCGGTCTCTCTCAGTCCCGCTCCCCACCGCCGGGTCCACCACCACCACCGCAGATTCCGAGACGGGACACGGAGCAGAGACATCGCCCATGATTCAGTGTGAAATTAGACCCTTGGAGTAGTCAGTCTCACAGCATCCAGACACATCCGATGCCAGTCTGCACCACGACACACCGACCCGCTATCAGTCCAATCTGTCGCACTGATCTGATCGGAGGCTCTGTCCAAACTGCAGCGCAACGCTCCTGCAGGTATGAGTCCAATCTGCCCTTATATGTCCCGGTATCAGTCCAAACTGCCTTTATCTGCCCCGGTACCTGCCCGATCCACCCTTATCTGCCCCGGTATCAGTCCAATCTGCCCGTATATGCCCCGGTATCAGTCCAGTCTGCCCCTATATTCCCCGGTATCAGTTCAATCTGCCTTTATCTGCCCCGGTACCTGCCCGATCCGCCCTTATCTGCCCCGGTATCAGTCCAATGTGCTCTTATATGCCCCGGTATCAGTCCAATCTGCCCTTATCTGCCCCGATATCAGTCCAATCTGCCCATATCTGCCCCGGTACCTGCCCGATCTGCCCCCCCGACTCACTGATGTGCTCCAGGAGCTCTCCGAACTGCCCCGTGTTCAGTCTATCTGACAGTCGAGGGCGTGTTTCCTCTCTCCTTGTTTTAGACCACGTTGTTGTCAAATGACTGAAATTTCCATTAGAGCGGCTGAATGAACATGTAAACAGTTTTGAAACACAGCCACAGACCTCGTGTGTGTGTGTGTGTGTGTGTGTGTGTGTGTGTGTGTGTGTGTTCTCCTCTGACGTTTCCTAAATTAGCCATTCTGCTTCTTGGTCCAGAATACATTTTTTTCTGACTTCTTATTGACAGAAATGTCAGTCATTAGGCAGCTAAAAAGCAGTTAATGACCTTTATAGCATAACCAGACTCAAGTTATTCATTCCTTTTGTTGTTTTTTTTGCAGCACTGATAATGATGCTGTGTGCTTTGGGGGACACCTGAGATGATTGTGTAGTATAAAAATTGCACCCTCTAGACCAGTTGCCCCCAACATGATGCCCACGGGCACCTGGTAGCCCAGGTGTAGTCTCTGAGTTGGCCGCCAAGCACGTCCTATAAATAGGCTCAATTTTAATGATTGATGTTATTTTTTCTATTTATACTTACAAAAAATGAAAAAGTGTTAACATTTCATATAACATTAGAACATCGAATAAAATCATCGTTTAAAAAAAAAAGAAAAGAAAATACTTAAAAGTTCACGCATGGAATTGTTAACGTATGTAGCGTACGTTTCTTGTGACGTAGGATATTCTGCGAGTTGAGGCCGTAGCGAGCTGACGGCATAAACAAGGTGAAATCAACTATAACAAAAAAAAACAACGAAGGATAAATTATGGCTATATATGGCTAATATAAATTATGCACCAGGTCCTGCAAAAAAGAGAAAATGAGAAAACAACGAAGGATAAATTATGGCTATATATGGCTAATATAAATGATGCAGGCTGTAACTGAAGCTTCATTTAGGGTTGCTAAGTTTTTGACAAAACACAAAAAATCGTTCTCGGATGGTGAAATTCTGCCCTGCTTTCTGCTCTACGGACCTGCCTGTTCCTTCCTGATGCCCTACCTCTGGATGGAGCTCTCATCAAATGGAGGCTACATTCTGCCACTGAGGACGACCCCAAGCAGTGCAGCCTGGAGATTGCTGAGGATGGTGCTGCTTGAAGTACCATGGACATGGTTTTGGACCTCAATTTCACATGGACATTTTCTCTGGGACTACGGTTGCTGCTATGGCCTTAGGACTGCAATTACCACATACAGTTTTGCACTCAGGTCTCCTTTAGTGAACAGTGGACGAGTTACACAAACAGACTTCATGTATAAACCATAATGAACTTTCCTTTACTTTCACACTACCCGTTGTTACCCAGATGAGGACGGGTTCCCTTCTGAGTCTGGTTCCTCTTAAGGTTTCTTCCTCATATCATCTTAGGGAGTTTTCACCTCATCGCCACCGGCACGCTCAATAGGGATAAATTCACACACTTAAAATCTGTATCCTGTGTTTATATGTTTCTGTAAAGCTGCTTTGAGACAATGTCCGTTGTTAAAAGTGCTATAGAAATAATTGAATCGAAATTGTCAAGGGAGCAATTACTGTGATAGCGAACACACTGTTTAAAGATCATAAGAAACGGAGATGAAATCATGTCTGCACTCTCCGATGTTCAACTCAGGGCAAACCCAAAATTTCAAACCCAAATTTTCTTGGAATAAGTTCCAGGATTGATTGTTTAGTAAAAAAATATTTTTTAAAAATATTAAATAAATATATTTGAAAAATATTAAAACAGCTTGTGAGAAATCATTAACTTTTTTTCATGCCAGGATATCAAGATATGTTTATTATCCCTTTGACATAATGTTGTTAATTGAAAGTTTTGTTTTTGTTTTTTGTTTGTTTAAAAAAAAAAAAAAAAAAAACACCATTGTGTTTATATTTATAACAAATTATATATTTCTGAGTATATCAAACAAAGTAGCCCTCTAGACTATTTTATTCCTTCAGGAAGCCCTCTCTCACAAAAAGGTTGGAGACCCCTGCTCTAGACTGAAACACATTAGATGCCAAAAATGATTAGATAACTAGAAAACACCTACACTCTACAGATCCTGTCCATATCGACTACGATGCTGACCGGGACACCAAGACATCTGCAATGGGTTTCAAGGCAATATATATATATATATATATATATATATATATATATATATATATATATATATATATATATATATATATATATATATATATATATATATATATATATATATATATATATATATATATATATATATATATATATATATATATATATATATATATATGCATACATATATATATGTATATATATATATATATATATATATATATCCAACCATCCATCCATCTTCTACCGCTTATTCCTTTTCAGGGTCACGGGGAACCTCTGCTAACCCCCTGTCAAATATTCCCACTGTGTATAGCAACTGAATACTCAGTTGCTATACCCAGTAACCATTGCAGAAGAGCAGGCATGTGATCTCTGTTGGTAGCTGCTGTCATGATGGTGACATCACCCCTTTCTTCACATTCTCCATGTCTCCTGAGTAGCTGGATTGTCGACCTCCAGGCTGGCTCTGTATAGAAGGGTCAGTTCTATCATGCTATCAAGAGGACATTGTGCCTTGCCCTGCTGATTCAAATGACCGTAGATCCCAATGGTCTTTCGTAGATGAATCTACAAAATTCTTCCAAACAATTACGTAACATACACAGTTTTAGAAAAGGTGCTTCAGGCGATCTTTGAATACTTAACATGTCTAGATCTGTAAAAATGAGTTCTACCTGAACTCATTATAGATGGGAAACCCTCTCATGTAGAGTTTTATATAGAGGGACACACCAAAAACAAAATACAAACACATTTTTTTGTGTTAGATGAGACTGTTTTTGCTTGTGTTATTGTTGTTGTTTGTTTGTTTATTTGTTTAATAGTTTTTCATGAAGAGTGTAATATGTAGCCTCTTCCCAAGTAACATTTGTAATGAATGCCCTCATTACATTACATAGCCAATAGGGGGCAGAATTGGTGCAGGATTTCATGCTACGTTTGTTATTCATTTGATGGTTATTATTTTTCAGTACAGTTATGCATATTCTTGTGCCAGTGTGTACAAAACACAACCCTTTATAAACTGTGATATAATTCAAATACATACGTTCAAATAATATAGTGGTGTAATTCTTCTTCTCCATATTTAGTCAATATGGCTAGACACCAATGGCAATGCAGAGTGAATGATTTTGATTGGTCAATATGATCAGGGAAGTGTTGACTTGCATGGTGCATGGGCTGGTTGTAACTCTTTCCCCACACTGGACCTCTGTGTGTTCAGGACTTCTCATCTGTGTAGAAGATGAAGATTGATATCCATAACCATATTTTGCCCAAGGAATGGCCTGATCTAAAAGAGGTAGGGAAGTTCAGAGCTCAAGAAATAGATTGTGAGAATAAGAAATAGCAATTGTATAATGGCAACTCTGTCTGCAGGGTGAGTGTAATTATTGCATAAAATCACATTTTGTGCAAAATCCGTCTGTACACACCAGCTTGGGTGGAAAAATTAACAGCAATTACAGCTTTTCTGTGCTGTAGGAATATGCTCTCTCATTATTTTGTGCCTTTATTTACATTCTCATTGTTTACATTTTATGAAATCATCTGCTTTAATGGTGAGCTCAGTAGAAACAGAATCTAAAACTTGCTTGTGAAATCTGCTCTAGTGAAATATTAATCAGTCAGGACCTTGGCCTTACCTGCTATTTTGTGTCAACAGAGCATAGTAAAGGTAATCATTTCTCATGTTCACATGCTAATGCTGTCTTCATGTCAGATTTCAGAATCAGGGCAACGTGGGATAATATCCAAAGGTATATAAAATGTCTTAGTCCAGTATCATAAACTGCCTACATGGTTACAGTAAACAAATCCTGCTTTAACAAGATGTGTGTGTATATAGATATATATAATATATATATATATATATATATATATATATATATATATATATATATATATATATATATATATATATATATATATATATACTGTATATATATATATATATATATATATATATATATATATATATATATATATATATATATATATATTTATATTTATATCTTCTCCTAATAATCTTTGTATACATCATACATAATTATAATTTTCAAAAGTGGTATAATAGACTTTTGGGCCCTGAGTCGGCTACATTGTAAAAAAATTTCCATATTATTTTATATCACATAAATTACAAGATATGTACAGTGGTGCTTGAAAGTTTGTGAACCCTTTGAATTTTCTATGTATCTGCCTAAATATGAACTAAAACATCATCAGATTTTCACAAAAAAGTCCTAAAAGTAGAAAAAGATAACCCAATTTAGTAAATGAGACAAAAAATATTATATTTATGTTAATGTTTCGGAATGGCTAAGTCAAAGCCCTGACCTTTAAACAGTAGAAATGTTGTGGAAGAACCCAAAGCAAGCAGTTCATGTGAGGAAATGCACCAACATCCCAGTTGTTCTGAGAAATGGGCTAAAATTCCTCCAAGCCGATATGCAGGACTGATCAACAGTTACCGGAAATGTTTAGTTGCAGTTACTGCTGTATAAAGGGGTCACGCCAGATACTGAAAGCAGAGATTCACATACTTTTGCCACTCACAGATATGTATTGGACCAAGAATAATATTTTTGTCTCATTTGTTTAAGTGGGTTCTCTTAGTCTACATTTAGGACTAGTGATAATCTGATGATAGGTCATATTTATGCAGATATATAGAAAATTCTAAAGGGTTCACAAACAAGAACCAGTGTACATAAACCCCAGTACTAGATAGTTGACTAATTATTTTGCTCATTAGAAACTTCATATCCAGTCTATAAAGCTTACAAGTAGAAACACATTCCTTATGCTCTAGACCATAATCCCATTATGACCCTTGAAGATAAATATACAAACTTCAACACTATTTCTACCATGTATGAATGCATCATTGGTTAAATTCGCTTATATTTTAATTGATCTATTATTTGTAGCAAGGGATGGGCTGTCAATAAGCTAGTGATAGTCAGTTGTTAAAGTGCTGAGCTAGTGACTGACTCTTAAGGAAAGCCTTACCCCTTATCTACTTTCGGTGAATGCTTGACTGATATCTTGTCTCAATTGTGTGTTTCTTTAGAATAAAGCGTGAGGCAAATGAATAAGTAATAATGAACCGAACAATTAAAATCTAAAACAAAACAATAGTATTCCAGCAGCTTTGGTGCTTGGACCCATAATAAAACCCAGCATATGATTGTCATGTCAGCACCTGATTCAGCTCCAAACTCCAGTGCCCAGAAAGTCTTGTGGCCTACAAACATGGCCGCCATAGACTACAATTCCCAGCACACACCAGCACTCTCACAGTCACTATCACCCAAACATTGGTTGCACACACCTGGACTAAATCACCAGCACACACTATATAAGCACAAAGAAAGCCACATTCTATGTTTATTGTTCATACTGTTCTGGTATTTGATTTCCTGGTTTCATGAGTTTAGAGTTGTTGGTTTTATTTTGTTTGCTGATTGCTTGAAACTCTACCTGTTTCTGACTCTTGCTTAAAATTCCTAAGAGTCCTTGATCATTCTCCAGAATTAAAGGAGATCAGAAAGCAGCTAGTCTCCATCACCCAAGTTCAACCAAGTGCTGCTGACCATTCACTGGAATTCTGCACACTCGGGCAAGGAGTGAATAGAATGAACTGGCACTCAAGGTGGCATAGCACACAGGTTTGAACCTGGAAGTGAGTAACGAACTCGCCTTCTGTGATGACTCTGCATCTCTGAATTCATTGATTGATCTGCCATCCACTTAGAAAATCTTCTAAGCAATCACCAGAGATCCAAGGTGGAATGGAATTCCCAACCTAAGGCTCACAGCCCTGAACGTATGCAAGTGTGCCAAGCTGAATGACCAGGAACATGAACATAATAGAAAAGACTGCAGCAATCGAACTGCAGTCTGAAGCGATCCAACTCACCACATAGCACAGTATCCTCTCATTTCAGACCCTGTCAAACCACAACTGCCAGTTAAGTGAGCAACCACTCCGGCTCGCTCCTCAACAGTGAGTCCCTCTAAGTTATCACATCAGCCATTCATTCTAAGTGTTCAGATAAAGCACTCAGGAAGTGGCTTTTTACTTTCAGCACTGATGTGCTCTAGAGGTGCGGGGAATTTATTCGACCAAGCCCTCAACGAGCTTAATCTCCCCACACAGCCACTCCAGCATCCTCCATGTATTAAAACCCTGGTGGTGGACCCATAGGAAATGGAACTGTCGATCTATGCACAAAACCCCATATGCTACAAGTCAGCACCCTACTTCCAGCACACATTATGTTTCACCGTTACCACAAAACATCCCATAGCTCTTAGCTTCCCATGGAGGCACCTTCATATCCCCCAGAATTCATGGGCAGGCAAGTAACTCGCACACTGTTTTACTCATTATCTTAATGTTCCCATCTGAACACAACCTGCTGAACACATCATGGAGGACTACATTGAGGAGGCACTTCAACAATGGTGCATACAGCACTCTACCTCTCCTACCTCAACAAGGTGGTCTCAGCCCATGCATTGAGTATAGAAGTCGAAAACAAATCAGTCTAATATCGTTATCCCCTTCTCGTAGTCCCGTTGGCACAGATATTCACCAGACCCGACATCCACAGTACTTATAATCTCGTGCGACTCCATGAGGACAAGTGGAAGATGGCTTTTAGCACCACCTTTAGCCACTTCGAATACTCATGCCATGTGGGCTTTCTTGCATGCCCCCCAGTGCCCACAATCTAACAGGCAAGTGGAGCAGGACAAACAAGAGATCAGCAGTTTCCTAAGAACTCTCTGTCCTGAAAATCAATATGATTGGTCTTGGTTCCTCCCCTGGGCCAAGTATACTCAGAACTCCCTAAGTCAGTGGTTTTCAAAGTGGGGGCCGCCAGGAACCCCATTCCAGTATGTGCTTAGGTATCAACCACCCCTCCCTGTTCTTGTTGAATGCTAACCCCAGAGTAGATGATTGGTTTAGGCAGAGAGAGGAAGTGTGGGAGCACCCCCCAATGCCTTGAACATGTAGCACAAACCTTGAAGGAGTTGACGTAGAGGAGAAATGAAACTGTATGAACCAGGTGATCAAGTAGGGTTCTCTACCAAGGGCTGTAAAAAAGGGGTACATTGGTCCATTCAAGATCCTACACCACATAGACACATCTGCCTGATAATGAAGAAGACCAAAAGAGTGAATATCATGAATAGTCAACCCATAATTATGCTTATATATGTATATATATATATATATATATATATATATATATATATATATATATATATATATATATATATATATATATATATATATGTATGTGTGTGTGTGTGTGTGTGTATTTCTACATATATACACATACATATACATATATCTTCCCCTAATAATCTTTTTATACATCACATATAATTATTATTTTTTTCACAAGTGGTATAATAGACTTTTTGGGCCCTGATTCGGCTACATTGTAAAACATTTCCATATTATTTTATATCACATGAATTACAAGATATGTACAAGCCTTATAAAAGTTTTGTTTTTTCTTTATACTATAATTATACTATTTTTCATACATTTTAAAATGTGTGAATTTTAAAATACTTTGCAGAGATATGGATATGATGGATTTGTACAGCTCCACCACCACTGTAAGGTGAGTCAAAGTAAGATCGAACACACCCAGACTTCATTTATTGATTTTATACCAGCAGAATTTTAAGACTGATGTTAAAATTCCTCATACATATTCATTGTGCATATTTTTGGAGATATAAGTCAAAGTATAAATAATAGATGGAGGAGCAGGAGGGAGATTAGAATTTGTTATTGTTTCAGGTTTACAAAGAGAATCAAATGAATACTTTTGTCCTACCTAATGATTTATTGAATTTAATTTGCCATTTTTATGAGGTTCAATAGGAAAAATTGAGCCAAGCACAGCGTTTTTATGATTGAAACGTTTTCTAGTATTCCACTTTTTATTAGGGCAGAGTTTAAATGTGTTTAAATGTATGCAAACGAGCATGCACCGCACTCATGTGGTACATCTATATAAACAAAGCAGCAACACTGCTTCCTCTGCACCACATTGCAGTAAAATGATCTAATGATCAGGATGAAGATGAGGTTGGCTCGCTATGGAGTTGGACTGTGAGTGTATGTTGGCTTGTGCTAACTAAGACCCCTAGGAAGAATGTGTGGGCAGCACAGGAAGAACAGGCTACCATTTAGTACATGGGGTCAGATGATGGCAGAAGTTACATTAATAGGACACCATGATTATCACAATGCTCAGGAAATCGGATCCTTCAGGGTCACATCATTTGCTTATAGATTTATTCTGCTGTTGCCACTCACTTTAACTCATTGAGGGTTTGATCTGATGATCAATGTGTGTAAAACACTAGATTCTGGTGTATTCTGGTTGCTTGAGGTATAGTATAAAGGGTACATTATCAAAAGTTGGACTTCATCATTTAAGAAAGCCAAATGCCAAAATCTTCACCAGAGATACTTATAAGACTATATTACTATAAACATAGCCTTATATGTTCTCTCAGTCCTTATATCTTGAAAGTAGGTTCATGCACTTTATGGTTGCAGCTGCTCTCTTGTGGTTGGAAGTACAAAAAGCAGCCTGAGCATTACAATCACAATGTGTTTGATATTCAAATGGGATATGTGTGGTTTTCTTTCCATGCCTTGTGGACTTTATTCATGGACTTTATTCCATAAATCCATGTATTCCCAGGGAGAAGCCAAAATGGTGAAGGATGGGAAAGTGTTCCGTGTAGTTCAGGAGAACTGCTGGGATGCCGAGGCTCGGATACGGGACATGGATAAGCATGGTAAAGTTGTTCTGATGAATCTTTTTTCTCCATAATCACTGAATATCTCCATAATCACTGCTAGTTAACAATGTACCATCCGACTGAAATATCATTTAACATTGGCTACCTGTAATTCATTCAGGTGTCACGGTGCAGACCCTGTCTACTGTCCCTGTAATGTTCAGCTACTGGGTAAATAACATCTGAAATTCTACTTTGCATGAATTTATCTTCAAAATTTCCAATCATTTTCTCAAGTCAAACACAAGTCATATACTGTAGGTATGAAGTATACATGTAGCATACCTTTGGATTGTGTGTGGCATTAGATAAGTTAATCTTACATTATTGAGAACAAGAAGATGGAAAGACATGTCAAAATGACATTGTATAACAACAATGCAAAGCAACTGGAGAATCCAATCGTAAGGCATTATTATGTGATGCGGTTTCAGTTCCAACTAAAAAAAATAATAAATAAATCGAGCAGCCATCTGGGTAAAAAAAATTACCAATAAAATGCACCTCTATATTATTCCTGTGTACAAAAGAATATTACACATATCTTATCAGCTCCACATTACAGTACATCCTTCACTTTTTCTGAAAGTCATGACTTATTACAAACTATTGGACACATGATCTGCTACCTGTATCTCCCTCTACCCTTGAATATCCTTGATCACTAACTTGATCTAAGCTGAATGTAGAGACAATGTTGTGTCTATCATATATTACTGCATGTCTATCAAAGTCTTATCCACTTTTCGATCAATAAGGCAAAACCTCAGGACACACTGGACCTTTGTAGGATTCTTAATGATGACCTGGCAGCCACTGTGAAGCGATACCCGAAACGCTTTGTAGGCCTCGGCACCCTTCCCATGCAGGCCCCTGAGCTGGCTGTACAAGAAATGCGGCGCTGTGTGCAGGAACTGAGTTTCCCAGGGGTGCAGATTGGTTCACATGTCAACACCTGGGACCTCAATGCTCCTGAACTTTACCCTGTTTATGCTGTAAGTTACGCTGAGCTTAGGTACAAATTATTTGATCAGTAACATTTCACAACCTAAGGCTTTGATTTTTTTTTTAAGTTATAGAGCTATAGAGTGTAGAACTAAAATAATTTCCATCAAAGATCAGGTTGCATTAAGTGTTCACTACAACCTCAGGAAGAATAAATAGTTACAGGTAACGATTAAATATGTGTTGATGTTTGTGTGGAGTTTCTGTTAATATTTTCTGTTCACATGTCGACGTGAAAACGCCAGGTTTTCTGGTTTCCTCACATCCTGTGTTGATTGGCTACATTAAATTGCCCTAGGTGTGAATGCGAGTGCAACGTTGACCAAGATGACTGAAGATGAATGGATGAATTTATACAGTAACTTATTGATGCTTGAAAATGAACTTTAGTTCAAATGTTGTAAAGGTATTCTCCCTCTCAGCGTCCACTAATCACTAATATGTGCAGCACTTTATTTAAATCTCTCAATCTGTAATATGAAGCTTTGTGCTAAAAATGTGCCTCAGAGGCTTTATTTATAAGCATGTACTGTATAAACCAGTTTCAGAGGATTTGAACTCTAAACATGTACCATGTTTTTTTAAAGAAATCATTCTGCTACTTCAGCAGTTAATTTCATAAACTTTCAAGTAACAGCCCTTATAATTGCTTGTAAGATGTTTAGATGTTTAAAAATGTTTAGCAGAACATTATACTCAACTCTCTGACCATTTATTATTTGGGAAAAGTATGACTATGTGCTTAGGGAAATGTTTTATGCAATACAAAGCAAAATGAAAGCAATAACTTAAAAAACTTGAAAGACCAAAGTGAAGGAACTGGAACTTTAGTTGTTGAAGAAGATTTAATGTAGCTGAATAAAATATACATACATATATATATATATATACACATACACACACACACATATATATATATATATATATATATATATATATATATATATATATATATATATATATATATATATATATATATATATATATATATATATATATATATATATATATATATATACATATATATGACCCTGAAGAAGGAGTAAGCGGTAGAAGATGGATGGATGGATATATACGTATTTTAATATTATACACCTACTGTATAGTCTATAGTTGAACAGAAATGCAATACCTAGAAGAAAGACATACATGCAAAACTCCACTAAGATGGATTTAATACCATGGATCTTTGAAGAAGGAAATGCTCACTACCTTTTATGCCACTGTGCTGCCCTGTATATTTCTGTATGTTGCAAATGCTGAATACAAAAATTTTTGCAAATGTTAATTAGCTGATGATTTGGCTCAGGCATGTTAGGATTATAGAGTATATACTGCAGTAAGTGAATGGCTGTGAGTCTAAAGGAAGCTGAGTTTGAGTGATGGTACTGTATAACAGCTATTGCAATTAAAATAAGGCTCTTAGTGTTTGTTGATGGCAAGACATGTATATGGATTAATGTATTGTGTTTCTGATCCCTCAGGCTGCTGAGGAGATAAACTGTGCGTTATTTGTGCATCCATGGGATATGCAGACGGATGGGAGAATGGCCAAGTACTGGCTGCCATGGCTAGTTGGTGAGTATGAATTAACGCCCACAGACAATATTTTAAGTCGAATTCTATTGTATTCTTTAAATTAAATTTGTTCCTTATGAGCTTTCAGGAGACAAAGCCACCATGATGGTAGAATCAAATGATTAGTGACTGTTTCTCAATTATTATTATTATTTTCACAGTAAAAGAACTGTTTATTCAGGCTTGGCAAATGATTTTACAAGAAGTTAGAAATGATTTTTAAATAGTACATTTTGAAGTAACATTGTAATAGTTCAAGTTCATCAGATATGGTCACATCTTTACAGGTATGCCTTCAGAAACTACAATGGCTATTTGCTCCATGATCTTTGGGGGTATTTTTGAGAGATTCCCAAAGCTGAAGGTCTGCTTTGCTCATGGAGGTTGGTTATGAAATACCTCAAACTTTCAGCTCTGGTGGTGATCACTGGCATGTGTTTTTGTATGATTTAATGCCGCATCATTTCTTCAAGGCGGTGCTTTTCCATACACAATTGGACGAATCGAGCATGGATTCAATGTCCGGCCAGACCTGTGTGCTAACGACAATAAGATCAATCCACGTAAATACTTAGGATCGTTTTACACTGACTCTCTGGTCCATGACCCGCTTGCTCTTCAGTTACTCATTGATGTCATCGGGAAGGTAGGATTTCTTTATCATCTCAGGAAATACTGTATATCTGAAATCTAGTACTACATACTATAAACTTATTTTAAGTAATCTTTTGGATTACTTAATACAACATTCAAGTGTGTGGATGTTTTTAGAAACACTAAGTCACAGCCTACAACTTCTAAAGTTTGCACTTTTGTGCACATGATTGAAAATATAAATTCATTTCCACATTACAGATGTGTTTTCATGATTGAAAATATCATTTCCACATTACAGATGTGACCTCTGAACTTTCAAAGATCTCATTGCCTTATTTAGCGTCAGCGCTGCATAGAATATATAAACGTAAGATATTCATGTACATCTTAAAGAAACATAGCATAAAATATTATGAAAGGTAAAAAATGACTTGCATTAAACATGACACAGACTATACTGTATATATGTAATATAAAAGAGATCCAAATCAACACACTGTATTTATAAAAATGTGCTGTTTTGGTATACATGCCTGAAAACTCTTGCAATGTCAAGTTGATATTTTCATGTTAGTCATAATGTATCTGAATGAGTCTGTCTTTATTAGCACTGTGCACTCCCCTATTCCAGGATAAGGTGATGTTAGGAACAGATTACCCATTTCCTCTTGGAGAACTGGAGCCGGGAACATTGATAGAATCAATGCATGAATTTGATGGTGCACTGAAGGTCTTTACATTTACATCTTCCCACGATGCTTAGATAATTGGCTGATAAGAACACTTGTGCAGATCTTTACTTTCAAATGTTCCAACTTGATCATGCCTTGCCAACACTCAGCTCGAGTTTTTTTTTTTCACTAATTTGCAGGATAAACTCCTGGCAGGAAATGCACTCGAATTTCTGGGTCTTGAGAGGAAACAGTTTGAGTGACTTGCAAAGAATGCAGTTGCCTGCCTCATGGGAGGAAGGACTGGTGGCAGAATGTAAAAGTGAAGGTGCAGCGGCTCATGTAAAGACTGGAGAGACATTCTGCTTCAAATAAAATGCTTTTGCAGATTCCGTGGTGTGATTTGATCAGTCATTATTAATTTCTCATCATTTGAGCTTATACTGTAAGGAATAAAACAATGCTGCTACAGAAAAAAAAAAAGTCATCTGCAAAATTTTCCCATGCTGAAAAACCTAAAGTTACTGCTTTCAATGTCACTGAAGCGACCATTAAAACAACCCTTAACAGTCTTCCCTCAGAAAACTCACCAACAATTAGCTATACCTGCTACACAAGTCCCCGTGTTAGTTGATACTATTACAAACAACATATTAAAAACAAAAACATTAATATACAAACCTGTGATTTGCCTTACAGCTGGAACCACTGTCCAAAACTTGTTAAAGAACTTAATCAATATAGATAAGTGAGGAGTGTTGGGAACATGCTATAGGGAGGGTACAGACTACCACTTCTTGTGCTTGTCTTGGACTTACACAGTTTTAAATAGAGTCCATCTGTCCAAGTCGAGATTGTCTGTGATGTATCCGGATGTACAGGACAAGTGTGATAAATGCCATGGCTCTCCCTGTCATCTTGGCCATATGTTTTTCTTCTGCCCTGAACTCCATGGTTTTTGGTCTGGCTTTTTTACCATCATGTCCACTATTCTCAGGGCAGATTTAAAGCCTTGTCCATTGATTGCTGTATTTGGGATTCCTGAAGCTTCAATTCCTTTGAGCTCAATACAAAAGGATGTTATTGCTTTCACATCCCTTATAGCAAGACATTCCCCATTGGAAGTCTGCTAAATACCCATCTATCTCCCAGCGGATAAAGGACGTGATGTTTTTTCTGAAACTCGAGAAAATAAGATATACGATGAATGGTTGTACAGATAAGTTTTTTCATAAATGGCATCCCTTTATTGCATACTTTATGGAGTTACAGACACTTCCCACTTAAAGGTTAGTGCCTGTTGTTGAATTTTATAATATCTTTATAACCAGCGACAGTTAATGGGTAGCCATGATGAGCCGGAGGGGTGGATTGTGGGTTTCATTTTGTTTTCCTTTGTATAAAAAGAAAAAAAAAACTGTGAATATTTACTGCTGTTGCTCAATTTGTTTTATTTTTGGGAAAGGGTGGGGAGGACAGAACAGAAAAAGCGATTTAGAAAGACTTAGCAGAAATGTTCAACAGAAATGTTTAGTAGAAAGGGGCAGTAGAAATGTTTAGCAAAAATGTTTAGCAGAAATGTTCATTAGAAATGTTCATTAGAAATGTTCATTAGAAATGGTTAGCAGAAATGGTCAGTAGAAATGGTCAGTAGAAATGTTTAGCAGAAATGTTTAGCAGAAATGCTCAGCAGAAATGTTCTGTAGAAATGTTCATCAGAAGTGTTCAGCAGAAATGTTCAATAAAAATGAAACTTAAAAAAAAAAAGAAAGAAAGAAATGAATCAATTTTGACTAATCAGATTCAAGAATTCAACAGCACCGTGGTATAAGTCAGCATAATAAACATTCTTGGAGTTCCAGCTTTAGGTTTGTGGATAGCTAAATATGGCTATTTTGTACTTTCAGATCAATTTGTCAAGCCGGGAACAGATGATCAGGAAAAGATTTAGCTTAGTCGTGCGCATTCGCAACTCTCTCACTGACTTATCGCTCATTCTAGAGTCATGGATGGTCACCATGACTTTATTCGCATTTGTGTCCAACAATGATGTATTAAAAAAAATTAACAAATCATCATTCAAAGCGATAATTAAGTTAAGTGTAATGTTATCGATAAAATGTACGAACGTTGTAGTTCACCCCCAGGCTGCAAAAACGTCCATTTCAAGTGTAACGTCGATGATGTAAAATGAAACGTGTGCGTCGTCAGTGTGTACACAAGAACGTCATTGTTGACGTTAAAGCAACACGAATAGACAGCAGTGTCTAATATTGTATCAAATCTAATACTGAACTGAAAAATGTAAGATTTGAGACTTGTTGGTTTATCAAAGTGTATAGTGTAGACTACTTATACATGATATTATACATTATGATGATGTATTTATATATTATCTAGGGGGTCAGTCAAAATACGCTAGGGGTCCATAGCTGAAAAAAAAAGTCTGATAACCACTGCTCTAGTGTATATTATGATCTATATATCTAGTATACATTCTATACTCTATAGGAGCAGTCATTCATAAGCGGTGGAAAAACAAAATGGCGACTATTAAATAGTCATTAAACGCCTATTGCGATTATTTCACAGGGACTGGTGTGCGCCACGTGACAAGGTGGAAAGGGCGCACACCAGATGACGTAAAAGCGTAGTGCGTGCGTGGTGACGCAGCGCTGCGTTGCGAGGTGACGTTGATACGTTGTGTACGACTGTTGTTGTTGGAGAGCAATGGCGGCGCACCGGGGCTCATCGAGTAAATGGTTTTTCTCCCGGGAGCAGTTGGAGACGACGCCGTCGCGCCGGTGCGGAGTGGAGCCCGACAGAGAGCTCTCCTACCGGCAACAAGCTGCAAATCTCATCCAGGATATGGGACAGAGGCTGAATGTGTATCCTGACACAAACCGGTTCGGCTAGATAGCGTTAGCTCAGACGCTAATGGCGCTTTTTTATTATTTTAACCAGGCCTCGTCTTCTTCAGTGTATTAGCGTCTGTGTTCGTTTGGCATAACCGTATTGTATGGAGTTCACTCCAGCAGGATAACGCCGAACACGTTGTTTGTTTGTTTGTTTGTTTGTTTGTTCTGTCCAGGCTGCTAAGTGTTTTGTCCAAAGAAAGGTGAAGAACGCAAGCCAGAGTAATATGGCAGCTGTATGTTTTCTTTTATTCTTTACCGATTTATTTTTTACTTCAGTTGCCATGGTTACATGTGAGGTAGTGATTCTCAAACCAGACTATACGGTTGGGAACCTGTGGTGCAGGTGGTCAACATTTCTGCTCCACCCCCCTCCCCCTCCGTCCCGGGGAACCCAGAAACAACAACAACAGTAGAAACCATCACAGCAAGCTTAATGTTTTCCATGCAAACCATCAGCTAACCATTAAATACAAACCATCAGCTAACCATTAAAACCATTACCATTATTGGTCCTTAATGGTGTGCGCTAGACATTGCACCAATAGAAGGCAACAAATTACCAGTAGAGCCACGGCGACCATTACAGGTTCCCTTTAAACCAGTGTGATTCCCGTTTAAACCATTTACAAATTCTAGAAGTCCCACTTGTAGGTCGCTTTGGATAAAAGCGTCCGCTAAATGAATAAATGAAGTGTTGTATAAGGGTTTCTACTGTTTTCCCCCCCCTGTGTTGTGCGTAAATGTGGCCTGAGGACTGATTTTAGACCCACCGTCTTTACCCGTTTATCACACATTGGGTGTGTGTAGGATTTGCATAAGTGTCCTCGAGGCAATTCGCAACCAGTCGTCTTTTCCTTAATTCTCATCCCAGCTCGCAACTGACAATAAATACTGCAATTGTTTACATGCACAGGTTTTATATGTACCACTCGTTCACCAAGTTCCACAGAAACGTAAGTGTCGCGTTTGTGACGAAGCCCAGCTCCCGAGTCCGACCCTGCGTTCACACTCGCAAGCGACCGTTCGTTTTCTTTGCGCTTGCGAGTTTCTCACTTCTGTGCGAAGTAGATGTGTTGGCTGTGAATCGATGAGTCCAAGTGATTTGCTCGAATGATTTTTTTTTTTTCATTTATTGTTTGAATGTAAACACAAACAAAAAGTACAACCATGGTTTTGTTTTGTCCTGGCGTATCCGAAGTCGCTAAGCATGTATGTAGAATTGATTAAGAAAGCAGCTTGGGTCGTTGGTAAATCAGTGCAGACTATTTGTGGTCTCTAAGGACAAAACTATGTGGAAACCTGACCATCAGACCCATATGTGCTTGTTCCAGGTTTGGACCCGTTTTCGCTGCTATAATAGGAAAGCTTCTGGAAGGCTTTCCGCTAAATTTAGGAGCATGGCTGTGGGGATTTGTGTTCATTCAGCTACAAGAGCGTTAGTGAGGTCAGGCGACGATGTCTGGGTGCAGTCGGTGTTCCAGTTCATCCCAAAGGTGTTCAGTGGGGTTGAGGTCAGGACACTCGAGTTATTCCACTCCAACTTTGGCAAACCATGTCTTCATGGAGCTCGCTTCGTGCGGAGGGGCATTGTCATACTGGAAAAGCCTCTTAGTTCCAGTGAAGGGAAATGGAAGCATTACAGCATACAGAGACATTGTCGACAATTGTGGGCTTCCAATTTTACAGGTATTCGTGTACAGGGTGTCCCAAAAGTCTCCATAAATAGTGGATTATGTAGCTACACCAGCACCATGTCGGTTGTCTTCGTCAGTGGATGTTTGTAGATGTCCGCTTCTCGGTTGTTCGGCAATGCTTCCAGTCTTTTTGAATTTGTTAATAAGTTTGGCAACAGTGTTATGTATGACGTGCTCGCCATGTTTCCTGTTAAAGTCGATCGCAACCTTACGACACTTTCCCGATCCAGCCATGAGAATGATTTCCTTACGTTCTTCTTTTGCATTCTTAAGAGGTTATCTGAAAATAGATTTTTTTTAAATATTATATATATAAAATATTATATAAGTAGGACAAATTTGGATGATCTTTTGCTCAGGAGTGTTAATTCCCCCAATGTATGGAGACACCCTGTACTTTTGGCCATATAGTGTAGCTTGTTCAAAGTCTAGGACATGTTAATAAAACAGCCAATTTTCACACTAATTTGTGCGTTAATTAGTATGTTCGCATTAGGAGATTTATATAAATTCTACGGCTTCTCATCAGAATAATAAATTGAATTTTATTTTTAAGCTGAACGGTGCAAACAGCGTTTGCAGTCACTACACGCTCACGATACAAGCGATTTGTCACTTTCTGGTGTGAACGCAGGATCTACTCTTGAATGATTGTACAGCAAGAATTGCATGCTTGGTCCTAATCAGTTATCAGGGTTCCTACGCAGTATGGAATTTGATTTTACTCATTTCCAGGTCTGGATATGGATTGGGGGGAGGAAGAAAACCAAGTATGGAAAAATGTGTTTCCAGACTATTTCCCCTATTCTGTTTTCATTTTTTTTAAAAAAAGTAAATTGAGGTTTTCTTAAAAAAAATAAATGTATCATACAAACAGAGTGTTTTTTAGGATGCCTGGGGCAAGCACCAGCCCAGCCTGATTTGTAGGAAGGACGATCTGCCGTGATTGATAATGTTGTTAGGCAGCAGTTGCCATCACAGCACAGTACTACCCACCCACCCACACCCAGAAAAAATACAATAAGTATGGCGTGCAACTAAACACACGGAACATCGTCCAACTTCCTGTGTTAGAGTGTGGATTGAATGGCCATAATGGGTAAAGGCAGGTTTTCCGAAAGTTTGGCCGGACAATCCCAAATATAAACCCTGCTAGGCTAAGGATTTCAAACGGGGAAAAAGAAAGCTAGCTGCAATCTTCTGGCAATTATTTGGCATCATAAGGGTATACGTGGTCAGAATGTAGCATACAAGTTAACAGTAGAATTTTTAAACCATTTATCAGATGTTAAATATGGTCTGCAAAAACTACAGAGAAGTCTGGAAATTTGACTCTGGAAAAGCATGGAATTCTGAAATGTAGAATGTGTAGGAACCCTGAGCTAATGTCGTCTTTGATGGATTTGGAATTTCCTGTCTTCACCTTTTTGTTTTTTTCTTCCCTCTTCTCACAAGATCATCTCTCCCACCGCGTTATTCTTGGCGGCAAAAGTCGAGGAGCAACCTCGAAAACTTGAACACGTCATTAAAGTGGCGCACGCCTGTTTAAACCCTCAAGAGCCTCCATTAGATACAAAGAGTAATGTAAGTCTGGGTAATTCTGTGTTCATTTCATCGTTTGTATCCAGTTACAATTAAGACGTTTTGACATTTCCTACCTCCACTCTTAAATAAATGCTCAGTTTTTATCATGCCGGTTCTTATGGCACCCAAAACACACATCACCTCTTGGATGATTGGGGTCTAACTAAATAGGCATCCGTAATCAGTTTCCAGAAAGCATAACTCGGCTGCCACGGCTGTCAACCCATGAACAGAGTGGTGGATGATACTGTGGGTTAAAGCTTATGAGGAAAGACACATTACAGGCATTATGTAATGATTGTCTATTGAACTTCAGGCGTACCTCCAGCAAGCTCAAGAGCTGGTGATACTTGAAACCATAGTGCTGCAGACTTTAGGTAAGTGGAAGACTGTGTAAGGATGAATGAAGTATGTTGAAAATAACCGTTGCCATCAAACCAGCGACAGCTACATTGTGCTAAATCCCACACTCACATAGTGTCCCGTTTTACTGAGCATTTCAATAAACCTGCCATGTTATGATAATCATGGGTATGAGGTCATTTATTATAATATATTTAAATCCTCTGTAACAGGATAAGTGTTTAAGGAATGGGATGTGTAATTGATACATGGCTTATCATTTGTGGATATAATTGTGTAATGCTGTAAGTAGGCATGTGCTGATATAAAATTTTAATATATATATATATATTATAAATTATTATAATTTTTTTTTGTACTATGCACTGTTTATCTAAGGCTCCAGTCATTGAGTAGCATTTTAAATGGAAAGACCTCAGAAGAGAGCTCGCAATCTATGAACTTAAACTATTAAATTAGTTAGAAGTACAATGTCAAATACGATTGGTTTCAGGCCTCTCTTTTGTTTGGACATGGCAGTCTGTTTATGCGCACTTGATCACTTGTGTCTTAGTTTAGACAAATTCTTGACTATTTTACTGGTATTGGCTGTTATATGGAAGAGCGAGCTTATCGACGAATACGTAGCAAGTTATATATGCTGCCTGTCAGGTCGGGTCATGCCGGTTTCTTAAATAATAAACCATGAGAATAGCAGTCCATAACGCATGACCAAAAAAACCCTTGGCAGATTAAGCCCGAAACTGGTTTAGTGTCTGCGGAAAGCCGATTTTACTGTCACAGGCCCAAGTGTACATTGTAAAGGATAATCTTTGGTCATGAGTTGAGGTTGGTGGTCTTAGAACGTATAATGTGACCGGCTCACCGGCACTAAATCGGGAAGACAGTCGACTGAGGTCTGGCAGTGTCAGGAAATTTGTCATGGTCAAATGTCATAGTGCGAGCGCTGCCGCAACACTCGCCTAAAATCTACCAAACAGGAGGACGGTATATGATTAAACAATACTCATGGACCAGCTACAAACACAGCAGTGGCAATGGCAAAACGTAATCAAAACATATTGGATTTAAAAGAAGAGCAGTTTGTTGAAGAGCAGTTTGTTTACAGCAGACAGAATGTCTATATAATGTCTCTACAGTTATATCATGACAGGAAGAAAAAAGGGATGCGGCATGGAAAGAAGGAGGATAAATTACGACTTTCAGATGCGTAGCTATCTAATTAATACACAAAAGGTCTGTTCATAGAGTTTATTTACTATTATGATGACGTGTGGCAGAACGGAGTAGCCTTTATCAGAACGCATGTTCTCACCCGGTCTGTTCTTATTGGGATCATCTCGTACAGTGTGACAAGTAATAACCTCTGGGGTCACTCAGCATAAAACTGGCTTAAGCAGTACCCAGCTATTGTTACCGACTGTATTTAAATGTTCGATCATATCAAGTATGGTGGATTAGGGGTTGTGCAACAGTTTCGTTTTTTATTTCTTTTCAGGACAGAGCACATCAAAATTATCCCGCACTCATGCATAATGTGCTGCTTTTACTGCACAACTGTACGGGGCATTCGTTGCCTTACTTTTGTACTTTTAATGCGCCACACGTTCTCAATCGGAGACGGGTCAGGAATGCAGGCAGGCCGCACTGGCACCCGTGTACTCTGCTTACGCAACCATGCGCTTGTAATCCACGCAGAATTTGGTTTGGCATGCTGCTCTGGATGGCAGCATAGGTTGCTCCAAAATGTGTACATATCTTTCTGCATTAATGGTGTCCACAGAATTCGCAAGTTACCCATGCCATGGGCAGTGACACACCCCCGTACCATGACAGATTCTGGCTTTTGGACCTCACAGTGAACAGCTTGGATGGTCTTTTTCCTCTTTGACCTGGAGAACATGACTGCTGTTTCGTCCAAAAACCATTTGAAATGTTGACTCGTCGGACCACAAAACATGATTCACTGTGCTACCGTCCATCTTGGTTAAGAACGAGCCTAGAGAAGTCGGCGCCGCTTCTGGACAGTGTTGATATATGGCTTCGCTTAGTAAAGCCGTAACTTGTATCTGTGGATGCAGCGGCGAACAGTGTTGTGTGCCAAAGGTTTAGCAAAGTATTCCCGAGCCCATGTCAGGATATCCATTACAGACTCATTACAGTTTTTAAGACAGTGAAGTCTGAGGGATCAGAGATCACACGCATTGAGAAGTGATTTTCAGGGTTGTCCTTTACTCAGAAATTTGACGACTTTTAATTATCTTGTGCTCTGTAGCAGGTGAAATGGCCCAAATCCTACCGATTTGTCTTTGGGTAATGTTGTTCTCAAAGTGTTGGATTATTCACTGACGCATCCGTTGGCAGATTGGCAAGCCTCAACCCTCCCTTGCTCATGAAGAACTAGGCCTTTTCTGGAGGCTACTTATATACTATGATTAGACAATTGCCTCACCTGTTTCACATCAGCTTCTTATTTCAACTCGTCACATCACTATTAGTTAGGTATTATCATCGGTATGATCCGACTTTGAACTAGCTGAGTGGGATTGGATAGTGACGTGCAACCCACTGCTGCATACACAACACTGATCACGACTGACTTCACAATGCATGGGCTTTATTTAACTTTAAAGGACAACAGAAATAACGACAGGATGAGTTCCATTTGTTTATGCAGTGTGATCGTGTTACTACTTTTCATTAAGTTGCAGTTGACCATAGAATTGGCTTCATCCAATCAAACATTTTTCTTTAGCCTGCTTTTTTCGTCTGCTTCACTGTTGGGTTTTTTTTTTTTTTTTTGCTCCCCCTCCCTTCCCCACAGCTCCCCATAGTGGTAACTAGTAAATGTATCTGTGGACAAGTCGACTAGTCTGTGCGACCCCATGGTGAAAATTAGGGTATCGTTAATTGAATAACTGATAATCAGCACATGCCTAGTTATCAGCTTAGCTAGCCCCCTACTGGTCAGCCTCTAGGCTTAATATAAGTGTATGCGTTTTGTTTTTTTGCAGAATGTTCTTGCATTTGAACTGGAGCCATTTTTGATGCTAATGCACTTTCTGTTGCAGGATTTGAAATAACTATTGAGCATCCTCATACTGATGTTGTGAAATGTTCCCAACTAGTGCGAGGTAGAGACTTTGTTCCTTAACCCCTTTTTTAACGGTCTCTACACCATCCCCATAAATGATAGCTCTAAAGATGGTACAGTGTTTGTGTGACAAACCATTTGACCTTTTGAGCTAAGCATGAGTACAGTACAAGGAGAGGTAACCCCTGTGTAGTAAAGCGAACATTCAGCTCTTGTTAGACTCGCAGCTCAAGTTTGGAGTCTTACACGTTGTCTTTTCTTTCCCCTCCACAGCAAGCAAGGATCTGGCACAGACTTCCTATTTCATGGCTACCAACAGGTTGTTATCCTGAACCTCATTTGTTGCACTGTGACTGCACACTATAGCTTCCTTTACTGCAGGTTCCCCTCAAAGTGTCCGACACCCTCAATGCGCCGGTGGCTTCTGGGACGCCTCTTCCCTCTTGTTAACTGGGGGAAGGCTCCAGGCAGTACCGGCCCCGGTCGCAGTGCGGTGTATTGTACGAGGGATCACTGTTGGCACAGAGGGGTCAAATGCACAATGCGAAGTGTAGTGGTGCTCTTGAACCTCACGTTTGCTTGGTTACAGAAGTGCATTTGTCTAAAAAAAGACACTTTGGTAGCCTGAATAGCAGCTAAAGATTACACAGATGTAAACATTTCATAGACGGCCTCAAGGTAAGTCACCAGACCCCTTAAAATTTTTTTTTTTTTTTTTTTTTTTTTTATTTTTAAAACTTTTTTTTTTTTTTTTTGGTCATCAGCTTGATCATTTGCCTGATACTCCGTATACATGCAGTGTTTATACATGTTTTTACTCTTTTTGTTTACTTTTTCTTTGCTCTTTTAATTGTTGCTTAATTTAGAAAACTCATTAAGGACCTGTTTTAAGAATCAAATTACTACAAAAAAATAAATCTAAATGTGTTTTGAATTGCATGCATGATTGGGTTCGACCAAATCTGCTTGATTCACATCATATCCCAGATTAAAAAGGTGAAGTGAAAAGGTCCTCAACGGGTTAGTCATAGAGCTTCCTGAGTGAAATGTGTGTGTTTCATTTACCTTTCAGGGACATGCTTTTTTTTAAATTATTATTTATACAAGGCTTTTACTAATGATCCAGATTTGTAGTCAGTATGTTTGTTTTATTTCGGGTTATTTCTATCTCTGATTAAAATCACACAATGTTTGGATGCGGGACAAATTCTTAATACTTTCCCATTTGAAATGTTTTGCTTTTAAGTACCAGTAAGGAAAAAAAAAAGGCGAAGCCATCTGGACTTAAACACGTTGAAATAGATTTTTTTTGTTAAAAGGCTATCATAATATTACATTTTAAAAAAACTACCGCTTTTAAGGTACAGACTTTATTCTAGAAGTTACCTTATTGGACTTCTGTGCATGTGACATTAGTTCATTTGCTCACTGCAAAGCTTTTTAAACTAAGATTATTATGAATTTTTTTTCTTCCCTAAAATGGTCCGAACAAAAAGAATATGAAGCATCTGTATAAATGCTTTTCTTTCCAGGGTCAGCTTCGGGCATGTAGCCATAATGAGTATAAGTATCGTAAATGGAACAAGTTTGTGTTCTCAAGGTAGAAAATTCAGAATATTATTAAAGCTCTTGATAAATAAATATATTATTTAATATAATATTGCTGCGCAATGTGCCAAATATTTGAATCATTTGAATTAATGTACTTAAAGCAGAGTTGCACTGCAGTTATAAGGGGTGTGTGGACATTCCTGCAGACCAGCTTCACCTCATTTGCAAAGAATTTAGGTGAACTCACGGTCTAATACTTATTGTGCACTTTTCTGCACATGAGCTTCAGAATCTTGAAGGTTGCAGGTCGATTCGCTATTCGTACTTCAGCCTACGTGAGCATACATACACTAGCAGAGACAAAGAAACTGTCGTACACTGATTAACCGAACCTCTCGGAGCAAGACATAGTCACTCAATTGAAAACTTGATTAGTTAAGTTCTGAAGTAGGCCGAATTGTTTTACGATACCACAGCGTCATGGTATCATAACATATCTGTAATTTTGTTAACAAAAACCAAGAACATTTTGTTGCCTTATGGCACCGACATCTTTTTAAAGTGTTTCTTGTACTATTATTATTATTATTATTATTAATAAGATCATCCGTACAGCCACTATTGTTTGTACATCTGCTTTTCTAATCCATGGCTCCTAGGGTGTATCCGTGATGGGGCTTTTTTTTATGTATATGTAATTGTAGAAAAAAAACAAGTTCTTAAAAAAAAATAATAAATAAAATTGGGAATGCATAAAGGTTTGAGAGACCAACTAGTCCCATTTCCAAACATTGACCTTGTTTACTAGCACAGGGTTACCATCCAGATTTTACCATGACTTTGAGGTCTGAGTACTAGATTTGCGTTTTGAGCAGTGTGAACTACACTACATTTGAAATCCAGCATTATCTACAGAGCAGGAGTTCCGTGTATGTGCCTGACATGTTTCCGGATGTATCCGGTGTGTGTGTGTGTGTGTGTGTGTGTGTGTGTGTGTGATTTTTTTAGATGGTGGTGGAGGTACATGCACAGAAATTTATTGAAAAATACTTTGCCCTTTATGGTAAATATATGGATGGTAACTGTAATGTGCTTCTTAGCACCTTCTCTAACATGTGAACATTTTTGCCCCTTTCAGGAGAATAATTGCATGGCTTTTGGAAAGACATGAATGTCTGTCTAGTATATTTAATGCTGTCATGTGTGCACTTGGTTTTATGTTGCCGAGCCATTGTTTATTGTACAGCACTGTAACCGATTTAAACCCCAATGGGTTTTGTGTACCAGATAGGGCTGGGTGATCAGATGATGCGGTTGAATATCAGTGATGCCTAACATCCTTGACAGATAATAATATTGCTTATTTTGCAAACGGATAGAAAGTCGAAGAGAGGCATAACCTGTAACAGATCGTGAAACCTGCTCATAATATTTTGAGCCCAAATAATTATTTTACTTGCATTTTTAATTTCTCCTACAAAGCAGAAACCTAAAAACATCTTCCTGAAATACTTTGGATTATGAGTGTAGTAACTGGTGTATATTGCAACTAAATTAGTGTAGATCTTTATATCTTGTTTATGTTTATAGTAGGATATTGCCCAGCCCTTCGATCAGATAATCTCATTCCGGTTTTCAATAATTCGTGATATAACTCAGTCCAGCTTTACTACTGTTCTTTTCTGTATCCACGTTGAACTCCCTAAATATCCGCCGTGCCCTTTAGAATTAGATTTTTGTTTGGATCAAGCAACCTATTACTTGCATAATGACTGAGGTGTTTAGAGTGCCTTCACTTTTCGACGTTTACAGATGTGTAAATGTATTAAAGAGCCTCTGTGTCGCCTGTGGCTAATGAAGGTCTGCTCTCTCTTTGTTTTCCTCCTCTTCTCCACACAGCCTCCATCTCACCACGTTCTGCCTGCAGTACAGGCCCACGGTCATTGCTTGTGTGTGCATTCACCTAGCCTGCAAGTGGTCTAACTGGGAAATCCCTGTGTCTACTGATGGCAAACACTGGTGGGAGTATGTGGACAATTCAGTCACACTTGAGCTTCTAGATGGTGAGTGGATCAGTTTCTAGTGACCACATCATGCGAGATGTGTGCATACAGTGAAGCTGAGCTGAAATATCTGCTCTTGCAGAATTGACACACGAGTTTCTTCAGATTTTGGAGAAGACTCCCAGTAAGTTAAAGAGGATTCGAAACTGGCGGGTAATTAATTCTGTGTGTATAGTATTCACTTAGTAATGAGTTGTGTATATACTTTTAAGTAGCGTTTTTAAAACTGTTTTTGTTTTCCTCTCAGGCAACACAAGCCGCCAAGAAACCGAAAACAGACGGCCCGACATCAGAGAGCAGCTCTTTTCCCGACTCCACGTTAGGCCAGGACCACTCGATGGTGGACGCCGTTTCTGCGAACGCAACCTTTTCCAAACCTTCGACGTCATTTCCTATTTCCGGCGGGCTTCCGTTGGACCACTTTGCCAGCGCTGTGCAAGGCGCCTCGTACACTTTCACAGCCCCCAGTGACTGGCCTCAAGACCAAGCACGCGCAGACTCGTACGTTCTCAAACAGCTTCCACTGCATCCGCACCGGCCTGACAAAAGCGCAGAGTTCACTACTGTCAAACATGAACACAAGGCGAACAAACACCAATCTTCTGCGTTACAACCCACGGCCACGTCTCAGCCGCAGAAAATGTCTTTGGAGAAGTACAAGGAGAAGCACGCGGCCGAAATAGCGGCACAGAAACGCAGGCAAGAGCAGCCGGGCGCGGAGTCCGAGGCCAGAGATTCATATGGGAGCTCCAGTCAGGTGGAGCACCGAAAGCCACAGCAGCCTTATGCTCACGGGCAGCAGGGCTCCAGCAGCAGCAGCGCCTGTACCAGCTCACCGCTAAAGATGAAACTGCCCGTAACAGGCCAGGAAAAGGTCCAAGGGGACAAACGGGAGAAGGGGAGCTCGCTAAAGCTTCGCCTTCCAGTCCAGGCCGAGAAAAGTGGAGCAAGTAAGGAGGAGCTGAAGATGAAGATCAAGGTTTCCTCAGAGCGCCACAGCTCGTCTGATGAAGGGGCAAGCAAAAGCAAGCATTCCAGTCCACTGGTGAGCAAGGAAAAGCATCGGCACCACCATAAACATGGCCACACCAACCCACACTCGCACAGCGGCAGTGGATCTGTCCTCAGGAGTCCCATGACCCTCGGCGGTGAGGGGGCCTGTGCAGTCCAGGGCCCGAGCTCTTCACGTAAGAGGACACACGTCGATGGCAGCCATAATCAACACTCAAAAAAGAACAAAAGCTCCAAGCCAGCCGCAGGTAGTTCCTCTCCTCTTTCCTCTGTATAGCAGTGTGTCTCATCTCGCAGCTGTGTTCTTAACCCCCTTCCCTTATTCCCCCCCCCGTCACACAGCAGGTGGACTTCGGCCGTCTCAGCACGCTGCTGAAAGTGGACAAGGAGTCAGCGGAGAGCCGTGGTCCTGAGGACACTAACGGCCCACGCGTACACTACAAGGACTCGTGCAACATGCTTGAATTACTCTTAAGTGCCCACGGAATGACCTTGTGAGCCAGTAGAGAAGGAACTCAAGGTTCATCCTTGAGAGAAAATAAAAGTATAATGTGAGAGCAAGATTAAGAGTGAAAAAATATATACTTCCTGATCTTGTGATTTTCTTTACAGCTCGGTTGCGTGCTGCCATATTCCATATGTGTAACTGCTGCTGTGTGTTCCATATTTCCAAATGGATCTGTGTGTGTGTGTGTGTGTGTGTGTGTGTGTGTGTGTGTGGTATGGGGCCATCTTGCTGCAAATAAGTTTCTCCACAGGATAAAATTAAGAATACTGTAAGGCAAGAAAGGTGCAATTTTTCTCCCCGCTTTATAATTTAAATAATACTAGCCGTAGGACACTGAAGAATTCCCGCGCCCTCATGACCGGATACACGTCCTCGAATCTGTTTGGACGTGGTCATTATCGAGGAGTTAAAGTGACTGAATTTTTTAAGTTGCGTAGTTGTAAACGCGCTACCTTTATGTTGTTTTCTTTTTAATACCTTGTTTGTACGATGTGCATGTTTCAGCCATCAAAGGGATGAAGTAGAGCGCTGTTTACAGAGAGTGGAGATAAATGTACATACATTTTTGTATGTTTAAAAAAAAAAATTAAGACAAAAAAAAACAGCTATACTATAAATACTCAGGTTTGGCGCTGCTTGTATTCCTATATATTGGAGAAGTTTGTGAATTGCTATAAGAATCGCACCTTGTTGATTCTAACTGCAGCATTTCTCGATCCGAGAGCCTGTAACGTGCATGGCTGTCAGAAGAGGGCACAGTCCAGCACCGTGCTAGGAAATCCACCAATCACCTGGCATGGTGTCTGAGGCTGTGCAGTTTGTAATTAATCAAAAAAAAATAAAAAAATTGTGACCTCCAAGATGAACTTAAGCTGGATGCCAAAGGCTGTGCCTCAGAGAAAAAAAAAGAGAATTAAATATCAAATAAGGACAAGTATAGTACTATGAAGTTTACATAACCTTTGCTGTGAAGTGCATTAAAAACCTTTCTTGGCTTGACTCTGTAGCCGACTTGTACAAAGCTGTAAATCAATAACATATGTTTGAATAATTCATGTTGGATAAGAGCTGACCAGACCTGTTTTATCAGTGTTCAGTCTTTCAGTGATCTGTTTCTTCCATAGATCTTTTTTGTATATGCATTCAGATTTTTTTTTTTTTTTTTTCTGTGTGCAGCAAGCAATTTGTGAAGTATTTTACGTTTAGTCACTGAAATACCGATGTTTGAGCAATGCAAATCTTCACATCTCGATTATTTTGTTCCCATCCTCATTTCATTTAGACTCGCAACAATAAATCACATGGTTTCCACTACGTTAACCTCAGCCTCGTCTTTGATTTCAGTGAGGTTTTTTTTTTTTACATGGCTTTACTCGGGATTTCAGAGAAGTTGTGTTGGACGCTCGGTTATGAATTCTGTGAACTCTGCAGGTTAGTAATCGCAATGTTTTTTTAAAATTTATTTTATCTTGGGCATTTTGTGAAAAAGCGATATTGTATTATACAGTTCAGGCAAGTCCGTAAGATTCATTGTAAGATTTTAGTATACAAACGCTTTCTAAAAGATTGTGTGTGTGTAACAATCGAATGTTTGCATTAATTTAATCTAAAAGCAGTAGCTGAGAAACTGTCCTACATGACCACCAGCGTTAACATCGCTGCCTCCCTTCACATCGTAAACTTGCATCTAGTCAGAACACGTTGGCACACATTCGAGATTTTCCTCTTACGAAGAGTTTTTTCTCTGATGAGCTTAATGGAGAACATTTGAAGGGCTTGCTACTCGTACGTAGACTACCGGAGATGATGGACAAAAGGATGCCTTAATAAATCTGCTGCGGACGGTCTCTGTTTCTGGTCACTGCAAAGAACAGAAAAAGAAGGGATCGTTTTTATTTTAGTTTTTTCTTCAAATCCTCAATTCTTCAATCTGTTGTCTTGATTAGAGGAAGATTTTAACTGTCCGTTACATGTTCACGTAATGCTGTTGTCATGTTTGTTCATTTATAGTGCTGCTTCCGTTCGCAACTGTATAGCTTTAGACCCTGGATAGCATTACTGCGCTGATCAGATGTGTATTTGAAAGAGTGTTGCTTCTTATCCAGTGCGTTCTACTGTTTTAGAACATGCACAGAAGATGGATGAATACAAATCACTTACTTGATCAAGCATGCTTGCACAAACTCTTTAGCATCTTCAGAGAAGTCATCAGGTAGTGAAGGCATTAAACCCTTATGGGCCCCAATATAGAAGAGAGCTGCCATCTTGCCCATATGTGCCAGTGGTGGCTTTCCTGTGGCCATCTCGAAGACTGTACACCCAATGCTCCAGATATCGGATTTCTTACCATGGCCAGTCTCATTGATCACTTCAGGAGCCATCCAGTAGGGCGTACCATGCACAGACTTTAAGAAATCGCTACGGCTTCCGCTGTGCGTCAAGCAGTTGAGGCGACGAGCACAGCCGAAATCAATCAGTTTGATGACGCCACTGGGCATAAGCATAATGTTGTTCCCTTTCAAGTCCCTGTGGATTACTCTGTTGTCGTGAAGGTAAACCACACCTTCTAAGATCTGGTGTGTGTAGAGGGCAAGCACCTTCTCAGGTAAGGGACCGAAGCGATTGAGGATGTTTGAGATGGAGCCTCCTGGGATGTATTCCATGAAAATGCTGATTATGTTGCCGGAAAGAGCTGTGCCCAGGAACCCCACTATGTTTTGGTGATGAATGTTTTTCAGAAGGTCTACCTCTCGCTCCAGCCGATCATACTCCTTCTCTGCTGTCTCTGAATTGGAGACGTCCAGCGTCACCTGCTTGACGGCAATCAACTGGCCTTGACTCGTGAGTCCGCAGTACACCTGCAATCATCAGTGGAATGGTCATGGTGGAATTAGAGTTAGTTAAATTATTGTTCTTATTCATTATTATTTATTTATTTTTTACTGTTTGACTGTGACTACTTACAGTTCCATATGCGCCTCTGCCTAGAATTTCTCCTTTGGTCCACGTGATTGTGTCGTCTACACTGGACCTCTCCATACGAAGCAGATTACCCAAAGGAGTAACCTGTGAGCATATAGAAAAGGCATTCCTCTTTTTAGTAAGAATTACATGAATCATATGAATTTATCTTGCCTCGTCATAGTGTGTGTGTACCTCATTCAAAAATTCCTTGAATTTTGATGGCGCATCATTGGTCATTTCTGGGTTGTCAGGCTTTAGAGTCTCCACCTCTTTCTCTTCCAGCGAAATTAATTCTTCTGCCAAACGTTTCAGCAGATCATCCGTAACAGGCCCCTCGCCCGCTTCCTCTAAAAACCTCTGGTATACAGGTGACTCGGTTGTCCATGTATTGATCAAGGGTTGTGCTGGGAGCTGCACTGCACCAGAGTCCTCGATTTCATTTGAGATTACAGCCCCTTTATTATTGTTCTGATCTGTTTTTAGTTGTAAGAATCGCATGCTAAGGTAGGGTGTTCTGTGCGACTGAAACGAGCTGGATAAATCTTGCTGATTAGGGAAGGCTATCCTTATATCTGTTTCTGAAGGAACTTCTCTGATCATTGACAGCACAGGACTACATTCAGTCTGTAATCCTGCGTCTGAGCCATGCTTCTCATCTTCCTCCGTGGTGAGAAGTTCGTGCTTCCTTTCCTGTTTGTTTCCCTCAGTGCCAGGAATCACACTGGCATTATTCTGGTTTGAATCAATAGCTTGATCATGGCTTTGTCGCTCAGGTGGTTGGATTTCCTTCTTCTTGCGTTGTTTACCTTTAGAAGTCGTGCATTTCTGCTTCCTCCTGTTACCTTCCACAGGTTTTTGAGCTTTCTGTTGTCCACTTGGTTGTCTCTTAAATTGAGCGGCAGACTGCGACTGCTTGGGCCTGTCTACAGAACTGCCTGCTTTAAGGTTTTCGTATATTGGGGTGGCAAACATTTCAAAAATAGCCGGTCCTTCATCTGCCTGACGGATTTCCAGAAACATGTCCCGATAACTGACATAGTCCGGAGATGATTTGGTTCTCTGTGTCCCTAAAATTCCCGCCCTTTTAGCTTGCCTTGTTGTCTTCTTTGTGTCCCGATTGAGAAGTTGCTTTTGACTTTGGGGTTTGTTTGGTATCTTTTTTGTCCCACTCAGCCTTCCTACTTGATGCAGAGACTCTAGGGCCCTCCTCCTGTTCGAGGGTGCATCCTTGAGATTGGGACCAAGTTTTATAGGTGACATCTTTGGCCAGTCCAATTTGTTGCTGATCTCCTCACTAATAACGTTACCTATGAGTTCCATTTTGTTACTTATAACTTGTGATGATTGGTTCCCTCTATTCCTTTTGGGCTTACCGTAGTCCTGTCGTGTGTTTATTTGGTCCAAGATGTTAATTGTTTGTTTAGTATGAGAAGATCTGCATTGTATTTCCTCCGCTCTGGTCGTCCTACTGGCTTTGCTGGTTTCATCTGGAGTCTGAAGTAACGCGATATTTACAGGAGAGACATGGTGTTGCTCAAAAGAGCTGTTGTGTCCATCTCCAGCTGCAGGTCTGGCATCTGTAACCGTGTCTTTAGGTTCATCGTGTTCATTCGAGAGAGACCTTATTAATTCCACAATTTTGTTCATTTTCGGAACACCTGCTGAACGTATTGTCTTAGTCTCCTCACACACATCCAGAGCTTCACTGTTTTCTTGTGTGTCTAAAATCCTCTCGAAAGGTTTCACTATTTTGGAAAACTCTTTCACAGAGTTCCTCATCATCTGTTCCTCAAGCTTTGGACTCCTCGTGATTTTAGATTTCGTAGCCACATTAATGTGTTCTTCAATCCCAGAATGTATAGGTTGTCGAACAGATGAAGGGGGGGACATTATGTCAATATGTGGTTCTCTCTGGATGGTCTCAAACATCTGCCCTATCTCCTGAGGGCTGTTTTCTTCCTCTTCATCCAGAGAGCTTTGACTGCTATAGCTGCTCTCCTCACTGCCCCTTCCTGTGCCTCTTGATCCTCTGGAGCTCAGTCTGGAGAACCTCTCTCTCTTTAATTTGGAGCCAATCGATAAGAGGCTGGTCGGCTTTGGTGTCGGTGGACACTGGCAGTTTGAAAGCACGTGCGCATCCCGGTACTCTTGGGCAAGTGGAGCCAAATGTTTTGGAGTGCGTGGGCATGAAATAAACAGTGGATCCTAAATGGTAAAATGTAAAAGGTAAGTTTCCAGGAAACAACTAATTTCAGAGGTATTAATTGCAAGACCAATAGGAAGTATCTTACCCTTTTTTCTAGTACATCACTGGTACTGAGCCCTGTAATTCATCACACAATTCATTTTTAATGTGCATCAACTATTTCAGTTACAATGATCATTTCTGGCAGCACTTACTGTTGTGTATGTTGGTCCGTACTTGTAGTAGAAAGCTTGCATCAAGGAGGGCCAGGCCAGGAGCAGACTGGCTAAGCTGAGAGAAATGTGGTACTAGAGGAGTCTCGAGAATGGCTTTGGTTTTCTCTGAGAGCCTTGAAGGTTTCATTGGAACATCCGAGGTGGGATACAGGATGCCAAATTTGGTCCAACATTTATTCGTGTCCCTCAGGCTCGGTAATGTTGTCCACCTAGGGAAAACGGGTCATTGTGTATTGTATTCTAAATCAAAGACACTTTGAAAATGCATAGCACCACTATTTCTCTGTCCTCCCTCCTTGTTCTGGGATAATGGGATGACCTGGAAACATGGTCTTACGTTGACAGCTGATCGAACCTGTAACAGTATTCCTCTGTACAGTCTTTGTGTAAAAGTCGGAGACCAAGACACTTGAATGTGCATGGGCCAAGAAGGCTTTTTCCCCCCGAGCATATATTGGGTCTGTGCGCACAGGTGCAGCTCTTTAAATGCTATTTGTCCTACTGTGTAATTGTTTGTTCACCACCAGATGGCTAATTTTGATTATTTGAATGCTAATTATGTTAGTGCCTATGTGCTCAGCTGGCTCACCCAGTTTCCTTGCTGTTCATCTTGGGCTCCGTGGCACTCTGGAAGCACAAGGCAATGATCTTATCTGTGGACACATTGAATGTCAAGTCACACCGGCTCAAGCAGTAAATCTTCTCTATGCCATCGGCTAGTCTAGTATTTTGATAAGACTCTGCCAAAATACTACTAACCCTTTACTGAGGATCAACTTACACATCTATTATTGGTGCAGGTTAGATAAGCATCTTTGTAAGACTTTGCAATACTAATTAAATCGTAGTGATCATTTATTAATGAGATGACAATAAAACCTTACCCCTACTCCTTCCTTGACAGCTGTTAATATCTTGAGAAAATCCAAAAAAAATCTAGTATTTCCCAAGTTCTATTCATTCATAGGAATTGTTTTCCTTATACAAGCTTGGTGTCTTCAGATGTTGGACTTTGTTGTATGGGTCCATACTCGGATCTCCCTGGGCTGTTTTGTGTTAAGTGACTGTGCTTCCTCAGACCCACCCCTTCCATTGTCACTATTGCTTTGTGGGATGGGCTGGGCTTGTGAGTATCATTGTGTGTTGACAAGGGCCGGCTGGTGTGTTTAATGCAGCAGAGAGAGCCGCCTCTGGGGTGGTTGGGGAAAAACGGAGGACAGAGAGCTACTGTATTTCTGTAAATGCTCCGCAGGTGGAGCTTTGGCATGTTGTCTTTTTGGCTCTCTAAGGGATACGGGGATTGTTTTGAAACAACGCTAACTCACCTTGGTGGAAGATTTTGTGGTCTTCTTGGACAGCAATATATGCGTATGGTTCCTTTACATCCTGCCAACAAGAGAGATTAAACATTTTTCTCTGTTCTTAGCATCTTTATAGTACTTTCCCCCTTTTGTTAGGCCAAGTGGTATATACACTTGGTAAACACTACACACAAGTACACACTGACCCATTCTGACTGAATGCAGATGAGGCTTTTGCCTCATTTTGGTGCCTCCTTTTCAGTGCGAAGTCTTCGGAACTATTCTATCAAAATATTACCCACGATATTCAGTGGGAACCCTTACTGTGAATCTTATCAGTTTGCCATGATGGACTGTAACCCAAATGTAAGCTTTGGGGGGGAAATGTATATATATAAGTATCTCACAAAAGTGAGTACACCCCTCACATTTTTGTAAATATTTGATGATATCTTTTCGTGTGACAACACTGAAGAAATGACACTTTGCTACAATGTAAAGTAGTGAGTGTACAGCTTGTGTAACAGTGTCAATTTGCTGTTCCCTCAAAATAACTCAACACACAGACATTAATGTCTAAACCGCTGGCAACAAAAGTGAGTACACCCTTAAGTGAAAATGTCCGAATTGGGCCCAAAGTGTCAATATTTTGTGTGGACAGCATTATTTTCCAGCACTGCCTTAACCCTCCGGGGCATGGAGTTCACCAGAGATTCACAGGTTGCCACTGGAGTCGTCTTCCACTCCTTCATGACGACATCACAGAGCTGGTGGATGTTAGAGACCTTGTGTTCCTCCACCTTCCGTTTGAGGATGTCCCACAGATGTTCAATAGGGTTTAGGTCTGGAGACATGCAGTGTTTGTCTTGGAGGTGTGTTTGCGGTCGTTATCATACTGGAATACTGCATACTGATCATGCTCTGTTTCAGTATGTCACAGTAAATGTTGGCATTCATGGTTCCCTCAATGAATAGACATATGATATGAGTGCTGCCAGCATTGCTGCAGAGGTTGAAGGGGTGGGGGGTCAGCCTGTCAGTGCTCAGACCATACACCGCACACTGCATCAAATTAGACTGCATGGCTGTCGTCCCAGAAGGAAGTCTCTTCTAAAGATGATGCACAAGAAAGCCCGCAAACAGTTTGATGAAGACAACAGACTAAGGACATGGATTATGAGACAGAGATAAAAATTTTTGGTTCAGATGGTGTCAAGCGTGTTCGGTGGCAACCAGGTGAGGAGTACAAAGACAAGTGTGTCTTGCCTACAGTCAAGCATGGTGGTGGGAGTGTCCTGGTCTGGGGCTACATGAGTGCTGCCGGCACTGGGGAGTTACAGTTTATTGAGGGAACCATGAATGCCAACATGTACTGTGACGTACTGAAGCAGAGAATGATCCCCTCCCTTTGGAGACTGGGCCACTGGGCAGTATTCCAGCATGATAACGATCTCAAACACACCTCCTAGATGACCAGAAGCTATGGGTGAAGGTGATTGACTAAAACCTATTGAGCATCTGTGGGGCATCCTCAAATGGAAGTTCTCGAACATCCACCAAGCTCTGTGATGTCATCATGGAGGAGTGGAAGAGGACTCCAATGGTAACCAGTGAAGCTCTGGTGAACTCCATACCCAAGAGGGTTAAGGCAGTGCTGGAAAATAATGGTGTTCACACAAAATATTGACACTTTGGGCCCAATTTGGACATTTTCACTTAGGGGTGTACTCACTTTTGTTGCCAGCGGTTTAGACATTAATGGCTGTGTGTTGAGTTATTTTGAGGAGACAGCAAATTTACACTGTTACACAAGCTGTACACTCACTACTTTACATTGTAGCAATGTGTCATTTCTTCAGTGTTGTCACATGAAAAGATATCATCAAATATTTACAAAAATGTGAGGGGTGTACTCATCCTATGCTAAAGATATGACAATTTTTTTTAAATACTTCTAGCCTGCAAAGATTTTAATCTATTGTGTGCTCAGTGCATTGTGTAAGTCATTTTGTAACTAAGCTTCAAAGTTTCTGTTTTGTTTGCATTTGATTTAATGGTATAAAATTAACTGTGTATAAATTAACGTTGAATGGGAATACAAATACCCCAATACTCTGTGAAAACACCAAGACACCTAAATACATTATATGGCCAAGAGTTTGACCATCTGACCATTTCACCTATGTGGTTCTTCACCAAACTGTTGCCACAAAGTTGTTGGCACACAATTGTAATTGTCTTTGTCTGCTGTAGCATTGCACTTTCCATTCACTGGAAACCTGTTCCAGCATGACCATGCCCCTTCGCAAGAAGCAAGCACCTTGAAGATGTGGTTTGTAGATGTTGGTGTGTAAGGTCTAGGGTTAGGGTGCTTCTCATTTCTTATTTGTGCATTCTCATTTCCTTTCTTTGCATCTTGGCTTCACCCCCTTTAGATGCCAGGGAAGATTGCAAGGAGAGATGCAATGGAAGTCAAATGGAATTTCATCGCTCTCTCAAGCGCCACTTCAAACCTACGTCAATTAATGTTGACTGTGCTCAGCTTGATTACCTCATTGTGCTTCAGGGATCTGCAGTTATGTTGTTGGAGCTTGTCTGGGTTATTCCACAATGAATCAATGAACAATACATACTTTGTTGCATCTTTTGTGCAGTTTTGCATATGCAAACATGCAAGGATTGATTAATTATAATACTCAGTGTAAGCATATTATTATTATTATTATTATTATTTAATAATTTTTCTTAGAAAATTCCATCACATCATCAAATGACTTTTTGTTTGAGATTGTGGCAGATTTAAAAAGAGGAGGGGAATTTATACGTGCGTCAGCTTTTTTTTGTGTGTCAAGAAACACTTCTGCATAGGATACACCTGTGTATCCTCACTCCTAACTCCTCTGGAAGCTTCCACATTCCTCGCTCTTCGAGGTGCAATTAGAGAATCTATATGTCCTTCAAGAGGGCTGACTTTGATCTATTTTGGGCCATGGGCTGGAGGACGGATGAGCGAGGAAACAAGGAAGCATCAATTTGAGTATTGAGAAGCACCCCTCGAGTGACCTGCAGAGACTTGACCTCAAACCCACTAAACGCCTTAGGGATGAACTGGAACTCCCCAGATCTTCTCACCCAACCTCATGCTTGTGGCCCGAATGTATACCTCAGATACATTCCAAAATCTAGGGGAATACTTTCTCAGAATGGGAACGCTGACTCCATATTAATGACCATAGCCTTACAATGGGATGTTCAGCCAGTTCATATCTGGTTGAGATGGTCAGGTGTCCACAAACGTTTGGCAATATAGTGTATACACTCAACATTTTAATAAATAATAAAAAAAAATTATCTAGGCGGTCTCGTGGCCAATCTTTCAAGTTTGGCAACCATGACTCTTGAAAAGAACTGAAGAAAGCGGTCTATCTGGCTGTTTAGTAAGAAACATTCGAGATGTTGTCAGGGCAACATTATGCCTTAAAAACAACGTTACCCAACATAAAGTAAGGGATGAAGGAATCAGTTGTCAGCTTTATAAAAGAATCCTAGAAATTTGTTGTGGCCATGAGGTGTCTTACTCTCTCGTTGGCCGAAGTCGAGAACACGTGTGGAGAAGAGAGGCTGTGGCAATGTTCTGAGGGAAAATGAAACTCTGGCTCCAGATGTGTAGGCACTGTTTTAAAAAAAAAAAAAAACACACACAAGCGAACACTACGTAGGTTTTTACATGAATCCGAAAGGTGGAACTGAGAATAACTTAAAATTCTGCTATATTAGCATCTTTTGGATAGAAGCTAATCTCACCTGACTGAGTTTGATGCTCCAAAATGATCTGGAGCAGATGATCTTTCACTGAGCTCTTGATCTGAGAGACATAGGTAAGAACAGTGCCGCTCTTTCGGTCTTGGATGTCCATGTTTCTAAAGAACAGATGATTTATTGTTGGTAAATATGTCTTTGGATCTCAATACTAGTCTGGGAGATCTCCTCCATAGCTGAGAGGAAGAACCACCTGTATGAGTTTTTCCCAGTATCCCACTCACTATGTTGATTTATTTACTATGCTGCAATATTGTGTATTCATTGTTTTACTACTTCATTTGGGGAAAATACTGAATGTGTAAAATGTATTATAAACAAAATGAAATTAGCTTTTTTTTTTCTCCTTACGCAGACCGAGCCAGCAGCGTCTTCACTACATTGGTAGGATCGTAGTCCCATCCTATGATGCTCTTTAACCCCTCAAACAGATCCACGTCCCTCACTGCCAGCATCAGTGGGGTCAGCCCATTCTGGTTCTGCATGTTCACGTCCACCGAGTCTTTTTCAAACTACAAGACAAAGACAAATCTGTTTCCCAGGATAGATAGCTCACTTATTATTTATACTTAATTTGGGCCGAACCAACAGCTTGGTTTCTATTTCCTTCCACTGTCATACATGTAGCACCTCTGGCTGTGGGGGTAGGGTGGAGGGCTTTACTTTAAAGTGATTACAGATGGTCAATGTTGAAAGTCCACTTTCCAATATGTCAGAGAAACTGTGTTTCATTGTGTGGCAGTAAATAAAAGGATCTGAACTTGGTGTCGTGTTTCCCACCTGCCAAATGGTAAGGGGAAGTCAAAGAATGGTCTGCTTACCAGCAGGTGCTGTAGGGCGTGAATATCCCCTCTCCACGCAACCTCTAAGAACTGAGCACGGTAGGCTAAAGGTCTCAACATGGCAGCCAACAGCTCCTTCTGTAGGTCTGGCTGACTGACATGTAGCGCTGTCTGATTGCTGTAGTTGCACAGCGTTGCATCTGCTCCTCTTTCCAAAAGGAAATGCATGACCTGCAACCAAATATGAATATAAGAACAGCTTATTTTCTATTGTAGGTTAGTCTTGGTCAAGTAGGGCCATAATAGAGGCTTCTGTTCGTTTTAGGCATTACATAATGAAAACATTGGTCACGTGAGTGTTAAAGCCAGAATGGGACTCGAGAGCCTTCCTCCCAGTGGACCCTGGACTCTTTTAGGAAGTCACATGCTTGTTTTGAATTTCAGGTCCAAGAAATCATTATATTCGAAACAAGTGATCAAATTGGATTCATTAGCTATGCTGTGTCAGACAAATTAGATTTTTGCTTGTGCACTCTGACAGTTTTTATTTTGGATTTTTATGGAACCGTATTAATTGGCATCATTAGGCACGTTATGGACCGGTTCGATAGTTGTAAACAAAGCAACCCCATTTGACTTCCTTTGATTGAAAGCCTACTAAATTTCCCTTTGGGAAGAACGCCACAAGCACAAAACATCATGCCACTTCATTTCATATGTGACAAGATGCATCTGCTCTTTGCCTTTGCTCTGTCCACAACTATTATACAACCCCAAAAATTGGGACAAAAAAAGGCTTGAAATTTCACTTCGTGGAAGGAATCTGGAATATATGAAAGTTCCACTTTTTGAATAAAATTACGGGGGGGGGACACTTTTCCATGATAATCAAATTTTTTGAGATGCACCTGTATACGGCTGAAAGTTTGTGGACACCTGATCATCAAACCCATATGTGTTAATTCCCCACAAAGTTGGAAGCACACAAATGTGTAGGATGTTTCAATTTCCCTTTTCTAGAATTAACACAAGGAGAGCTCCATGAAGACATGGTTTGACAAGTTTGGAGTAGTGTCCTGTACAGAGCCCTGATTTGAACACCCTCGAGATGAACTGGAATGCCGACTGCACCCCAGAACTCATCACCCAACATCACTGCCTGACCTCACTAATGGTCTTATAGCTGAATGACAATCTTCACAGCTACGCTCCAAATTCAAATGGAAATCCTTCCCAGAAGAGTAGAGCTTATTATAACAGCAAAGGGGGAATAAATCTGGAATGGGACTTTCAAGAAGCACATATGTGTCCTTCCTACTTCTTTAATAAGATGGGAACCTCATCCCAAGTGAAACAAGGGGGAAGGTATTTTTTTTTTCAAGTATTGGCAACAAACTCCTCACGGCTTCCCTTTACAGTTAGTAATAACGTCTTAAACTCCGTAATGTTCTGAATTACTACAATGTATTTTTCTATTTTAGTACAGCAGAACTACCCAGAATCGCTTACCATGTCAAGGCCCATCTGACAGGCACTGATAAGAGGAGTGGAGCCCAGGGCATTGTGAGGCTGGTCCAGCTCTTCCCAGGAGTAAAGTCCATTCTCCAGTCCTCGAGTCACTGCTTCCAACTCCCCCTTCAACAGCAGATCCACAATATTTCCTTCCTCCGTCTTCATGCCGTGCGTAGTCCTTGGAGTTCCATGAACTCAGATGCTGACAGAGAAGGAGTGGCTTTGGTCTTTTCACAGTCCTCTCTCCATAATTTCAAAGGTGTGCGTGTAATTCTGCTGTTTTGTCAAACATTGTTGAAGTTTTAATAAGATGAACAGTAGATCTCATTTAGGTCAAGGCTGGTGGAAGGATATGAGGATTATCCAGATTGGACATGAATATGTGTATTTGTCAAGTCATGGTTCACATTATCTTACTGCTTGGCACCTGAGCAGAAAGCATTCCAGAGGATTAATGAGTAACACTGTTTTTTGCAATGTGTTCTAGCATACTACTTTCAACACACTAGCACAAAATCTTTATATATATAGATATAGATATAGATAGATAGATAGATAGATAGATAGATAGATAGATAGATAGATAGTGTGTATATAATTTACATTTGTATGAAGAATATTACTCACCTCGCGACCTAGTCGCTCAGCAGCTGTCCATGCAGAAGAATATCAATATATGGAGCACAGAAATGATGCAGTCATATGTGAGCGTTCATATATTTTAAGTCTTATTAGTCTTCATTGTTCCCCTGTGCTTGTTTTGCTCTGTGTGTTGAGTTTACAGCCTGTTCCTATGGAGACGGTGGTGCTGGAGATCACCAGTGATCTCAGATTCAGTCTCACGGCTTCCTTTGTGTTGAGTTAAAGGAGTTTTATTTTTTCCCAGTGAACTTAAGCATTCTGAAAAGAAACTTCACCGCAACAAAGGGACGATGGACGGGGCCATGTACCGTCAAATCTTGGGTGAAATCTTCCCTCAGTCAGGGCATTGAAAATTAAAAGTAATTACTAAGTCATTACCAAGTACTAAGTCATGTTTTGCAGAGGGGTCAAATACTTATTTCCCCTCATTAAAATGCAAATCAATTTGTAAAATTTTTGACATGCGTTTTTCTGGATTTTTTTGTTGTTATTCTGTCTCTCACTGTTCAAATAAATCTACCATTAAAATTATAGACTGATCATTTCTTTATCAGTGGGCAAACGTACAAAATCAGCAGGGGATCAAATACTTTTCTCCCCCACTGTACCTTACAATGTTAAAAATGCAAAATGTTTACAAAACTGTCTTAATAAGTCATTCACGTTTTCAGTAGCTTTCGAGATATTTTCGATGCATCTAAAAATGTTCTTGTTTTTCTTGTCATAGGAGTTCCTTTCTGTTTAAAAACACATTGACCACTATTTTGAACGTATACGGTGTATGTGAAAAACAGAAGATTTGGCATATCATGCTATGTGAACTCAATGTCATTATCCGCTATGCTTACCATGCTTGCAAAACGTCAAGGCTGAGCAAGAATTTGGACACACATGAGATGGACTAAATAAGCAAACGTGATTAATTCACATTTACCTGTACAGGTCATTCATTCATTCATTCACCATCATTAACTGCTTCATCATGGTCAGGGTTATGGTGGACCCAGAGCATTTCCCCGGAGCACATTGAGCTAGATGGGAGTACACCTTGGATGGGAAACCAGTGCATAGCAGGCAGGTCAGTTGTGTAAGGAATAAAGCTCACTGGGTGTGCAGTAATCGAAAGGTAACCAATAATGTTGCAAAGTTTCTTTTACTACTAAAAAAGTTGACTATTTTCTAATAACTGCTCATCACGAAGATATTCCCAGAGACTTTCCCATGTCGGAAATCTTAGTTACTGCTTTATGTCTGACTGTTTCCAAGACACTGGACGCTCCTTCCAAATATGCTAAACATATGGTCTCCTGATCATACATTTTAAAAATTGTTTGTAAGGAACATCTTCCAAAAAAGACCCTGTGTGTATGTTACTATAATAATAATAATAATAAATTCAGAACACGTGCATTAATATACACCTGTGATTTTTTAAAATTTATTTATCAGTAATACTGTTATATAAAATTAACCAACATCTGACCAATCAGAAACATTACTTCCAACAAAACTCCCTATGGTTTAAACGAGACTGATCGTTCAGAGCCAATCTGTAACAGGTCTAACAATTAGCATTTTTATATGTGAGATTTCTAAGCAGCATGAAATAATTATGAAGTAAGTGATCGAATGACGCCGATCACCGGGTGAATTAATTGGAGATGCATCGCTCACAAAAACAGGGAAACAGTTCACTGACCAAGTCATTGCAATGACTGTCAATCATAGACAAATGGCATCACTAAAGTGGATCGGAAAGGTGGAACAGTGGTCACAAGTCAAAGCTTACTGACCAAGAATCGAAAGACACTTTACAATGACTGTTGCTAAATGCTCCAAATGTACAGCCATATAATTAACCACAGCTACTAGATTTAAAGGAGAACCTCAATGACACAGTCTCAACAAGAACTAGACATTGGGAGCTTCACAAACCTGGAATTCATGGCTGGGCTGCCATTCAGAAACCCATTGTATCAAAGTCCAATGAGGGAATACACATAACATGTTATAAGAAGCACAGAACCAGGAATCGTAAGCAATGAAAAAGTCAACTTTCACAAATGCTCCTACCAAGTCAGTGCAACTGTTAAATACACTGGAGATCCATAATGGTCTGTGCAGCCATTTTATGGGAGATTTATTATGTCCAGTGATTGCTTTGCCAACAGATATGAGGCAATTTTACAGGACCAGATGCTCCTTACTGTGCAAACATTTTTCCTGTTGTTGTTCCCATACGCCCCCACGTACACTGCTAAAATTGCTCAACAGTGGATTGCTGAAACAAGTCCTCCACTTAAATATCCTCCACAATCATTAGGTTTAAACATCATTGAACCTTTATGGGAAGGCTCCCACAAAGGTCTTGAGTGCAGACTGTGAAGTATAGCTCCACATCCCTCGAATAACTAAATGCTTTTCTTCTTGAAGTGGTGATGGGGTGGTCCTGTGTTGTTATGGCTTTCCATTATTTCCCACCTCCTTTATTATACAATATATAATAAAGCAAATATGACTGAAGTAGATATAGTCTTATGTTGATAGTCTTTTGGCGCCCCCTATTGGCAAAAGAGTTTAAGAGCATATTTAGCATATGCTTAATGCTAATATGTTCAGTAGACCATGCCATAATAAATAATAATAATAATAATAATAATAATAATAATAATAATAATAATAATAATAATAATTGTAATAAGCTTCATTTAACACTTTTCATTTCAAAATTTAAGAGTGCCTCACAATGGATTCTTATGTTGCGATATATCACAACATAGTTCAGATCAAGCATGACAAAAGACCTATTAGTCTTAAACAAAAACTTGAATTTTTTTTTTGCATATTTATCCTAACTTTATCAGTGTCCAAGTATTTATTGACCTGACTGAATATAAAATTTAAACAGCTGTCACCTAGCTGTGCAGTGTGACTATTGTCTGGGTAACTAATTTTACTGCACACACATGTTTTTGGTCTTCTATTTGGGGAAAAAATAAATAAAAATCAGTAAAATCCCAGCCACAAACATTAGTATGCTTACATGGAACATTTGCCACCACCTTCTAAGACATTAAGAGTGACAAAAACTAAATGATAAGCATTTCTGCAGTGCTTTTCAGTTCTAATATTCTAATATAAACACGTTGATAATACACAGCCTTCTTCAAATCATGTCATCATGAGAATGAATTCATGGTAAAACAAGGTCAAAATACATGGTGAAAAAAATCAAATAATAATAATTCCCCTGAAACTGTTTTCCTGTTATGTTTTGAGGAATGCAGGATGCATTCGCAGGTCTCTCAAATCAATTCAGTCAATTGTTAAAGAAAGGGGACGTCATGGTGGTGCAGTGGGTCAGCGTTGCCATCTTTATTCTCGGTTCCTCTGGGGTTCTCTGGTTTTCTCTCCCCACACCTCGCAAAGTGCACATCAGTGAGTGCTCTTCCTTTGTTTGTTTGTTTGTTTGTTTTGTTTGTTTGTTTGTTTCAGTGGATGTTGGTTTCAACTGAACTCTTCATATGTAGATTTCTGATATGAGCTATGATTTGTGGAATGCATATTAAATCTTGGTTGTGTATTATGTAATGTCTGTATCTGGTAAGCTTTCTGCAAAACTAGTTTCTCCTAAGGGGGACAATAAAAAAGTAAACAACAACAACAACCTCCCAAAACACATACAGATAGGTAGATTGGCCAGTCTAAACTCCTAGTTAGTATAGTGGTCAGTATCTCTGCCTATCACGGTTCGAATCCATGATGAGGAGACACAAGTGGGGTTCAATGGGCAAGGCCCTGGGTTACTCATTGGAAGTCCCCAGCACTGTCAAGCAGTCGAGCAAGGCCCTTAACCCTATGCTCTCCATCCGTGCTGTATCATGGCTAACCCTGCGCCCTGACCCCAGCTTCCTAATTCTACCAAGCTGGGATATGCAGGGGGGGGGGGAAGAATTTCCATAGTGCTGTAATGTATACATGACGAATAAAACACTTCAATTCTAAACTGTTGTCCTCACAGCCAGGTTCCCAGAATAGACTCCAAGATCATGTGAGATGTTTCCCTGTATTCGTGTCATGGGGGCGCCTCTGCTTCAGGAATGCAGGAATGCAGACTGCGCATGCGCCGGAGGAGCCTTTTAAAGCCGGGATGCTGCACGGTGCTGATGCTGCGGTCAGCGTTTGGTCAACAGGACGACTTCCAGGGCATTCAAGGCTGATCACAGCATCACTGCGTTTTGTGTGATTCACGATAATAACCGTCTTGAAGCAGAAAGTGTCCACACATGGTGGAAAGTTCGCTTCTATTCATCTAGAAAGCTTTTGAACGGGATTCTCCATCACTGATCTCTGCACAGCGTTAAGTTTTCCTCCGGCTTGAACTTTGTCTCGGGATCGTCACTGAGTCTGAGGTTTGTTTGGGTTGGCTTTTTTCTTTTCTTTTTCCCTCCTCCTGCTGCGTCAGGTTCATCATGATGGACGCGGCGGAATGCGGAGTCAAAGTGATGTGCCGATTCAGGCCTCTGAACGAGTCGGAAATCAACAGAGGAGACAAATACATCCCGAAATTTAAGGGCGAGGATACTGTGGTTGTTTCGGTGAGTTGACCTTTATTTATTTTTTTATTTATTTTATTTATTTATTTTTTTTAAATCCGGTTCTCTGTGTTCTAAATCACCCCTTAACTTCTCTGTAATGATACACAGTCAAATCCCCAGTGTTGAATTGACACCCAGAGTGTTCATCTGTGTCCAATGGACTCCGCTATATGAACAGGGTGTAAATTGTACACTGTAGGCATGGCCAAAAGTTTGTGGACACCCCACCATCACCCCGTCACGTCCATACCTATAGCCTACCTGTTGAAGATCCCGTTCTGGGATGTGATGTAGTCCCTCTGTTTTACTGTTATAATAACCTCCACTCTTCTGGGAAGGCTTTCCGCTGGACTCCGGATAGTGGTTGTGAGGATATGTGTTCATTCAGCGACGAGAGCATTAGTGAGGTCAGGCACTGACATTGGGGTGCAGTCGGCGTTCCGGTTCATCCCAAAAGATGTTCAGTTGTTCCACTACAGTGTTGGGAAACCATGTCTTCGTGGAGCTCGCTTTGTGCACAGGGGCGTTGTCATGCTCGAACAGGTCTCCGCTGAAGGGAAATTGTAATACTACAGTATACAAATACGTTCTATTCAAGCGTGCGTTTCAGACTTTGTAGCAACAGTTTGGGGAAGGAACACGTGTAGACGTGATGGTCAGGAGTCCACATAATTTTGGCCATATCGTGTCCAATAATAAAATAATGAAAAAAAATTTCTACTGGAACAAATTAAAATGTCCTTTATCTGTCTTTATCTTAGACAGAAAAGCCTGAAATGATCTTCATGTTTCTATTGAGTCCAATTAAGCTGTTACTTCCTGTTACTTTAAACCTCAGCTGTGACTCATTTATTTAGAAGTGAGCAATATCGCAATCTTTAACGCTTTTATGATACCTGTTCTGATATTATTATTCAGTCAGGTTTGCTGAATGAATATAAGACATAGAGACAGTTTACAAGAGGCTAAAAAAAATGTCAACGTGAGCTACTATCCAATCAGCTGCTTGTCACTATGCAGTCAGACGTTGGCATTGTCAAGAAAATACTGACCGCAGTATTCCGTTATGATGGAGTTGTCATTACAAAACACAATGTCAAATATTCATGTAAAGGATTAACACTGTCATTTTTTATCATTCTTATCTATGCTTTTGATTATTAGTACATTTCTTTTCTTTGTATTTTTGTTTCAAGTATAACGAAATGTTGTTGATTTTTTTTTTTCCAGGATTGGGTTTTCATGCTAGTATAATCAATAGAATTTTCATACTGGTGGTATAATCAATAGTGATGCTAATATAATCCAAACAGCTCTACAAACCCGTGATTTCCAAGTCTCGGCGTTTTGTCTCCCAGACAAAAGGTTGGGATTTTCTTTATAAAGCCAGTGTGGCGTGTGTTTGTCTAGGCTGTCTTTAACCTTGCTCACACACGCACACCACAAAGCTGCCATGTTTAGGTATAACCTATGCGTGCGGAATGAGAGCGATGATGCGAGGCAAATGTGCTCATTTGAATTTGGTGGCTTGAAAATCTTCAAAACAATTTTGGTCACACACAATCAATTTTCTGCGGGGTAACTGGTCTATTATCAGTCCAGGCGAGCACCAGTATATTTAAATAGATTTTGCTCATTTATTCACTTTTCAGTTACTCGTAAAGGTTCGCGTTTTGTATTCTCTCCATTTATTTGACATGATTCAGACATATCAGCGAAAATTTCTTTTTTAATTCTCCTTGTATAGAAATGGAAGGATGTTTATGTTCAAATCTAAATTGTTATTCAGATCCTATATCTCCTTAATCTAAAAAGCAAAGCTGTACAGAGTGAAACCTCAACAGGTCATGAAGAAAATGTGCTTTTTCTTGTGATAATATTATTTTTTTTTTTTTTGTTGGTAATATTTTTTTGTTATTTGTAGTTTGTAAAATGAGCGATGTGATTATTTATTGAGATTTGGTCATATACAAATACGAGCTTTTTTTGCACTTTGAAGTGAATGTTACCTTTTTTTTTTTAACCCTGTGCCTTTGACTATATGTGAAACTATGGTGTGGAATTATTCAGTCAAATATAATACAAATTTAATGCCTAAAATGAACCATTAATGGCTGCATATTATCCCTCTTATAATCTGATCTACGCAATCTAATCCTCCCTGTGTTGTTTTCTGGTTGTTAGTGACAATAGCTAATTTCATTTAAAGAACAGTGAAAAGAATTTCCTTCTGAATTAGGTTTACTGATTATTTCAAACCATCTCCATCACTCTCTCTCTCTCGCTATCTTTCTTATCTCATATATATATATATATATATATATATATATATATATATATATATATATATATATATATATATATATATATATATATATATATTGTGTGTGTGTGTGTGTGTGTGTGTGTGTGTATGTATGTAGCATTTCATATATCCCAATTATATTTAGAAACTCTGCAATGGCATGAAAAGTCATCATTGCTCTTTTCCACTTCTGGTTTAAGAAATGTGATTTATTGCAGTGTGAGTGACGTGAATGAAGGTAAGACATCTAAGACATTATTCAACTTGTAGTTGGTTGGGAAATGCCAGTAACGTTTCCAGTTTCAGTTTGAAATATATCAACTAAAACTGCACAGGATGAACGAAATCAACGGATGATCCACTCCTCAATCTCAACATAGAGTTCCCAGTAGTGCTAAAAAAAACACTTTCCTCCCTCTACAAAGCTACATCTTCCAACAAGGCATAAACCCAATCAGTCTTAGTCTTAGATTTTAATTTACATTCCATCTGTGTCACCATTCTGCATCTTGTTAGCACTTGAATCAGTAATTTCTCTTTCAATCATGCTGATATGATTGACATTAAGTGGAATGGATGCCTGCAATGGGTTGGCACTCCGTCCAGGGCGTCCCCCACCCTGTGCCCCGAGTTCCCTGGGATAGGCTTCAAGCTCCCTTTGACCCTGTGTAGGATAAGCGGCATGGAAACTGGATGGAAGAAATGGAAGCCCCACATTATTAATTTACCTGCTATTACACTTTTCTGCCAATAGATTTTCTTGCATTTACACAGTCAGCAGTGTGCGGAAATATACTCTACGCACATCATCACACATAAGCAAAACATGAAAATCCCATTCACGTCATTGAGACCTGCATACGCACTGTTTACGTACAAACCTACACGTACGAACAGTTGATAAATGAGGCCCCAAGTTGATTTAAACACGTACCATTGTGAATGATTCTAATTGTTAATTGTTACGCTGTTTGTTTTTGGTATCTAGAGCCTATAATCCAGAAGACTCGCTCACCTAAATATATTTATTTTATTTTTCCGGTAGTGAGAGAATACCAGTAAGAAAGCTAGGATTTGAATTCCAGTCAGATTTCGTTTTTGCTGTTGTTTGTTTTTTTTTTTAATAGGCCTAGCTCATACAGAATTCTCAACTTTGGTCATATTGTACTTGGATCTTTGACATATACTTTGGTGAACATGAAGTTTAACAAGGGGCTTAACTTGTTTACAATGTCTAAACTCTTGAAACAACCATTAGCCATCAGATGCACCAGATTCACATTTGTCACTTTCGTAAAATACATACCCGTCCCGTTGATTTCACTGGTATCATGGAATAATTCACAGTAGATGGTATTTACTGTATAATGCACTTTAAGGTGAATAACACTGCAGCAAATCTGAATTGTCTTAGATACAGTCAAAAAATTTGTATGCTGCTCCTGTACTTCCATTCAAATGGACATAAAAGCCATAAAATACAGGAGCAGTCAAGTGAAATAATGACAGCAAATTGCCGTGAAAGTGGCATAAGAAAGATATTTCTCTCGCTTGGCCACTGGGAATACAGATGGGGTGGGCGAGATAGAAATGTTCCTTTCCATACAGCTAGAACATTAAAAAAGAAAGAAAAAGTGGGGGTGAGGGGTGGGCTTTTGGCTGTGTGTCGTAAATTTCAGATTTTTTTTTTTTTTTTTACTGGAACATCAGCACTACATCCCCAACACTAGAATACATAAAAGCCATTCAGCAAATGTTTTGTATTTATTTATTTTGACAAAATTTCTGACTAAAATCCTTCATGAGCTTCACGTGCAGGCAAAGTGATTCTGATTCTGTAGGAAGTAAAACCGCATGCCCTGAATTGCTTATTCATGCAGTTATTCAATCAGTCAGTCATGTGGCAGCAGCGTAATACATAACATCACCTAGATATACATCAGGAGCTTCAGGTTAATGTTCACACTTTAATGCTGGCATGGTTGTTGGTACCAGATGGGCTGGTTTGAGTAACTGCTCAGAAACTGCTGATCTCCAGGGATTTTCACACAGAATGGTGCAATATATATATATATATATATATATATATATATATATATATATATATATATATATATATATATATATATATATATATATTATATCTGTATATAAATATATATATATATCTATCTATATATATATATATATATATATATATATATATATATATATGTGTGTCGTGTGTGTGTGTATATATATATATATATATATATATATATATATATATATATATATATATATATATATATATATATATATATATAAAAATAATAATAAAATCACCCAATGAGTGACAGTTCAGTGAGCAGGAACATCTTGTTCATGAGAGAGATCAGAGAAGAATGGCCAGACTAGTTTAAGCTCCCAGGAGGTCTATAGTTACTCAAATTACAACTCTGTACATCCACGGTGAGCAGAAAAGCATCTCAGACTGCAGAGAACGTTGAACCTTGACTCTGATGAGCTACAACAGCAGATCCCACTCTTGCCTCAGATTCCTGTTCTCTGCTGTCAGGAGTAGAACCTGATGTTCAGAAGTAGAACCTGATGTAAAGAGGTCGTCATTTACAGCCTTCACACTCTCGAGCTACAAAGTGGGAAAAGCACGGACGGCTCTATGAAAGCTAGCAACAAGCTAGGTGTTAATCTTCTCAAAACTGCAAACTGTTTAGTCAGTGTTTTAGATTTAACCAATTAAGGTGTCTGTATGTTGACTGATCTGAAGCAGATACTGCTATAATCTCATGGATAAGTAAAGAAATGTTACTGTATTTACTGTTGCTGGTGTGCACAGCCATGTTGATCTGATGTCATGTGCTGAATTCAGGGTTGAGTTTCCAAGTGTGAACTCAAAGGTAAGAGGGCGTTTTTGTTGTTTTTGTTTGTTTGTTTGTTTTATAGTCAATCGTCAGAAATTCCTCAATGTGCAAGCTTTAGGTGATTAATACTGTGCTAGTAAAGAAAAAATCTTTGGTAGGATGGTAATATTTCAAGCTGATATTTTCCTCTATGGCACCGATGAAATGGCGGCTAGAAGGAAAACAGTGTTAGCAAAAGACATTATGTATTTTAAAGGTAATATCCTTTTATTTCTCGTTATTGGAGCTCCACTCAAAAATAGCTAGGAACTGTAATATATTTTCTTCCCAGCAGCTTTGTGAACCCCGACTAATGGAACGTTTGTAATCCTCCAAAATCGGCAACCTTCTGAGGAAATCTGTTCACTCTATTCATATGCTAATAACTCTGCTCGTATAAAATCGAGCGTTACACACATCAGGCAGCCAAATCCTGTTCCGCAGGCATGAGCGATTTATAATACTGTTTTTTGGGGGTTTTTGTTTTAGCCCTAGCACTTGAGTGTGTTTGTGAACGTGTTGGACTGTGTTTTTAATATACACACATATATTACCATATTACATCTAGCTGTGGCTCATTAGCGAGTGTTATGAAGTGGTGAACTGTTCTTTGTGTCCTGGTTTTCAGCCTGGTGGGTTTAGTGATCTCTGGGGTGATGGGGGTTTCAGGAAATGCAGAAAAAAAGGACGGTCACATTGAATGTTGGATTTTAGTGACGCCTGAGGGAACTGAGCATACTGTATTCTATTTCTATGTATTCTTAAGTGTACCTGGGTATTTCCTTTTGTTTAAATGTTTTGTCTATGGAAGCTGTTTTATCCGGTGGCACTTAATCATAGCAATGTATATAACAGAAATGGTTTTTAAGTCTTCACACGGATGTTACTCATTTTATTGTAAAAAATAAATAAATAATAATAATAAATAATAAAATGCATGGCGTATCATTTACTTTCAATCTACTGTAGATTTTCTGATTTTTATTCCGTTCACTTTGGTTCAAGGGGCTTTACTGGCCGAATTGTTATACTTGCATTTTTAGTGCAAGACTTCACTAACGTAAACGGGATTATTACTACAAATGGAAAGAAGACAAAAAATTAAAAGAGCACAGCCTACAACACTGTGTATTAAAAATACAAAAATACTACTACTTAATAATAATAATAATAATAATAATAATAATAATAATAATAATGGATAATAATAATAATAATAATAATAGTGGCTTAGTGGTTAGCACTTTCGCCTCACACCTCCAGGGTCCGGGGTTTGATTCCCGCCAGGGCCATGTGTGTGTGTGTAGAGTTTGCATGTTCTCCCCGTGCTGCGGGGAGAACTTACTCCGGTTTCCTCCCCCAGTCCAAAGACATGCATGGTAGATGTGTCTAAAGTGTCCGTAGTGTATGAATGGGTGTGTGAATGTGTATATGATTGTGCCCTGCGATGGACTGGCACCCTGTCCAGGGTGTAACCCCGCCTTGTGCCCGATGCTCCCTGGGATAGACTCCAGGTTCCCCGTGACCCTGAAAAGAAGTAAGCGGTAGAAGATGGATGGATGGATATTAATAATAATAATAATAATAAATACATACAATAAATACAAATATTTCAAACATTTTTATTAAAAGTAGTATTTTAAATTATAACGGTACACTTTATGATTGATGTGGGCATGTGTGAGGTTGTTTTGCTTTGTGCTGTTCCACTGGTTTACAATGCTGTTATGTGGGTGTTTTTTTTTTTATGTAATTTATTACAAATGATTGATTTTGCATGATTTTAAATCCACTGTTGCACTGTGTTTATGGTCTCAGGCCGTGCTCCATGCTTGATCTGTTGAATTTTCCGACTGATTACATGTGCAAGCCCACACAAGAACAGCGCCGTAAGAATGAATGTGTGCTTCTGTAGCGAGGGGGTAGAAGAGGTGTGAATATTTATTATGTTTTGGAGTCCACACACCCAGCTTCATATGCTACTATATTTATATTAGATGTCTGATTGCTATCTGACGTGCTCTTTGCTGTTTTGTTGGGTCTGTGTCATTTATTTAACTCGGGCTACAATGAAGATATCATTTGGCGCTTAGTCTAAGATACAGTATACTGTATATCACACATGTGATCTTCTGGTACCATGGAAACGGATATAATAGCCATCATTCTGCCTTATTTAGGAGATTCCGGCTAAATTCATGGCAGAATTCTGTTGAGTTTTGTAATTATTTGTGGATATGCCATTGTTGAGACGGTGTCTGTTTAGAGATTTAGGGAGACACTTTAGAGTATTGATAGCCTTAAGCCTTGGAATGGAAAGATTGAGTTCTGCAGCACAGCTGCCCTGCGGAAAGGCCTTGACTCTCCCCAGAGACCCGGCATCAATTATTGACCAAAAGTAGAAGCCGTTTTGATGCTGGTCCGTATGCATACGTGTGTTTCCTGGGCACGTGTGGGGGTGTGTATGCGCACAGATGCTCTTTGTAAACCATAGGTTATATAGGTTTGCTCAGACATATATTCTGTGCCACATATGTGCTGCTATTGGGATTGCTAAAACTTTCAGCTTTTTACTTAAACTTGAGTATTCCAAATGAATCATTTTAGTATGTACCCCTAAATAGGAAGCCTTTTTACTTCCATAACCCTTGCATTCGGTTCATTTAGATTCATATGATTATACCTTTCCAGTGTCCTAGCACTCCTAACTGGCTGCACATCATCAGTCACAGTGCATGAGATTCAATTAAATACTGTAATTAAGAGGAAAACGCGGTTTCCAGCATAGATCTCGTTTCGAAAATGATGTACTACTAGTTCTGACAAGAGACAACACTGATCACGCTGATATCTTTATAAATCACACACTTTACAAGACATTTTCACTGTTATCTGACTGATAGAGATGGGTTTGTAAATCAAGACAGACCAGCAATCATGTTTCTATCCTAGCAATCATGCTTTCCATCCCCCTGCCACCTGGTCTAATCTGAAAGCCAATCAGAGAGCATGACAGCAGTTTCCGTGGCGACGGGGACTGTTCAGAGAAAGCTTTTGAGGTCCCTGGACCCCTGTGTGCCTAATAACGAACAATCTCGGAGTGAGACTGGTGGAACAGGACGATTAAGGTCTGAGATATAAAGCTTCCAACATGTTGATTCATGAGTCAGTGTGGAATTGATTCTCAAACAAAGCTTCTGGTTAGATACAATGAACGAGTAAAATTAATTAATGAGCTACAGTATAACATTTTGGCTTTCTTTAAAACCTTTGTGGAATAAACATTCCATTAACATTTTTATATGCAGTTGAACGGTATGGAATAATGACAGCAAATTCTTGTAAGCATTACGCAGCACTTGAGAAGTAAGCTTTATATTTTCAGGTTGTCCATCCGAGACTCTCATAAACGCAATATCTCAAGAACTGGTTGAATGGTTGTAGGATTTATAGGAACTCAAGGCTCAGTGTTGACCGCTTTTGCCATTGGTCTGTCCGTGTGTCCGTTCATGCGTCCGTATGTATGTCCAAGGTTCTCGTTACGTGCGATATCACAAAAAAATGGGGATAAATGTTAGTCATAAGTGTAACCCGCAGATGAACTGATTTTGAAATTGATCCAAACAGAAATGCTTAACTTATTAGTTAGTTAGTGTTTGTGTGTGTGTGCGCGCAGTCTTTATATGCATACTAAATCAGTTTTCACCAGCTGGTGTGTGTGTGTGTGTGTGTGTGTGTGTGTGTGTGTGTGTGTGTGTGTGTGTGTGTGTGTGTGTGTGTGTGTGTGTAAACAGTGCACACTCTTTATGTCCATACTAGACCTGTTTTTACTAACTTTCTTTTTGTTTTGTTTTTGAGAATTATAGATCTATATTCATTTCAACAAAATGATTAAGGTATACTGCCGTGTTGCGTAACACGTAAATGGCAGGATTCCCATTATGCTGTAGCATTTTACATGACTAGACACTTTTTCGCCCGATCATTCATACAGAATGCATCGATCTATATATACATGTATATGTATACGGCTTTTTTTTTTTTTTCAAATAAAATACGATGTCCACAATAATTTACCCTAAACAAAGAATCAGAAAGCGGGTGAGGTGTCAGGATTGAGTTGGGGTAGGTGGAGCTTAAAGCCTTTGTATGATGTGCACTGCATTGCATTAATGCCCACGAGAATTTCCTTTATGTTGAGGTTGTAGGATCTACATAAACATTATAATGTGGATTACTTTGAGCTGTGTAAATAGACAAACACTGTGTTGCATTCATTTATATTATTGTATTTCATAAGTACATTTCAGTCATGTGTCCAAGCTTTTACAACAATGTTTCTGTCTCTATTCCAAATCCACCAGCAATCAATCTTATTTTTTTGTATCTTCAAAATAGATGATGAAGTTTTTCAAAAATAACAAATTAAATTGAATAAATTGAAACAAAAGTCTGAAAAGGTGATTCTGCTTGCTGGTACATTCTCTCCATCTCCTGTTTGCTCTCCCATCTGTGCACACACACCTACCATCAGGAGGATTCACCAACATGAAAGGCTTTATTATATTATATTAGCTCTATAAATATCATTTCTACTGCTATTTCCTGAAGATACATTGGTTGTTTGGTTGATGTTAAAAATCTGTTGTTCTTTATCATTTGTCGAAGAGTGGCATTAGCTTCCGCGCTCCATGTTTCCATTCCATCGATTTGCGCCGTCGTCTGGTTTTTTTTATGTTTTGTATCTCTTGTATAGCTGCATGTCATTCACCAGCTACTGGTTGATATCTTCTTTAATTTCCAGAAATTCTTCCCTCATCTCACGTTTGAATTATTCTTTCAAACTTTTAAGATCTAATTTTAGATTGTCTCACATCTCCGGGGTTAAGGGTTCGAATCCTGACTCTGCACGGTGTGTGTGGAGTTTGCATGTTCTCCCCGTGCTTCGGGGGTTTCCTCCGAGTACTCCGGTTTCCTCCCTGGTCCAAAGACATGCGTTGTAGGCTGATTGGCATTTCTAAATTGTCCATAGTGTGTGAATGGGTGTGTGATTGTGCCCTGCGATGGGTTGGCACCCCATCCAGGGTGTCCTCTGCCTTGTGCCCCAAGTTCCCTGGGATAGGCTCTAGGCTCCTCGTGACCCTGTGCAGAAAAATGGATAGATGGATGGAAGATCTACTTTTAGTTCTGTCTTAAGTTCGCTGATATGCTTGTTTATGTTTTCGAGTCCTCACATGCTGCCTTCGGATTTTTCTTTATGACCTGAGTCTTTTCCCGGTTTGTCCTGTGTCCCTCTAGTTTTCTACATTAGTACTTCCTTTCATACTCTCAATCACCATAACTCTATATTTGTTTTAAATACAGTGACTACTGAGCTAAGGGCTAACTGGAAGCTCGTCTCTTATCGATGTTGTTCTGATATCTAACGCCATGGTAACGGCTGCATTTATATAGCGCTTTTTTAACCTTAGCGGTCCTCAAAGCACTTTACATTGTTTCTCATTCACGCATTCACACACACTTACACACCAGTGGTAAAAGAGCTGCCATGCAAGGTGCTAGCTTGCCATCAGCAGCAACTTGGGGTTTAATGTCTTGCCTAAGGACACTTCGGCATGTGGAATCATGTGGGTCGGGTATCGAACCGCCAACCCTACGATTAGTGGACAACCCGCACTACCACCTGAGCTTAGAAGTAAACAGCACAGAATAAAATGATTAATAGGATTTTTTAAATAGTTTGAGTCTGCCTGAAAAGACCAGACGAATATTTAACGTATGACATTAACGTAGTAATGTCTTAACATCTGAAGAATTTCTTTGCGCTGCATTTTTTTTTCTTATTTTAATTTCACCAATCCATCTTTGTTGATTTTTACAGGGTAAGCCTTATGTGTTTGATCGAGTTCTTCCTCCAAACACAACCCAAGAGCTGGTCTACGATGCCTGCGCTAAACAGATTGTTAAAGGTATGATGTACTGAAAATAACTGATAACGTTTTGTTTTTTTAGGCATGTGACACGTGCGAATATGTTGTAAGAATTCCATGCGGTAATGCTACACATAGAGTGGATCTGATAAGTAGGGATGGGAAGTTCGGATCAGTTTACTGACTCGGATCTTTGAATCTCGTTCAGCAAAATGAACAAATCTTTTTTCGAGTCATTTTGGTTTTTTTCAACAGAATATAATTCAAATGTCACATGTTCAATTCCCCAGCACATCTAGTACTTACACAAACGTTGATCACATTTGAAATAAAAAATAAACTATAGGCTAATGCAGCAAAGGCCAAATTATGAGAAACAGAAATGATTAATTAATTGCTTAGCTAGGTCTCCAGGCTATGTGTTCTGTTAGTTCACCTCACCTCCCGATCCGAGTCACTCCTTCTTTTGTCACGTATGTTTCCCGGAAACAGAAATGCTTAATTCACATCTCGAGTCTTTGGGTTCGAGTCGTTCATTCATCCTGTCACCGCCTCAATGGCTGAATGCGATGGAGCTGTGACGTGATGAACGAAGGACTCGAACCCGAAGAGGCGAACTAGTCATTTCTGTTTCCTGTACAGATCCTATGGGGATGTTGCAGCGCATACAGCGCATCTGAGACAGCTCATTGTTCCCGAGTCATATTAAAGATTCGTTCAAAATGAACGACACATCACTACTAATAGCAATAAGTAATACTAATAACTCTACTCACCCCTGTTAAAATGGCAGATGTTTGTGGAGTGAAGAAACAAAAAATTAAACCAAGATAAATAATTTCAGAACCTTTTCTACCTTTATTGTGAAATTTACTTTTACATATTGATGTTTTAATCAAATTAGTGCCCCAGCAATTATTCTTATTGTTTTCATTAATAGTTAAACTTTTATAATAAAGGTAGAAAAGAAGTTCCATGACAGATTTATTTTTGTTACATCACAAAAACCTGATATTTGAACCAAGGGTGTAGCCAAAAGGAAAATAAAAGGAAAAGCTGGTTATACTGTGGAAGGCATTTTGCTGGCATTGTTTGGGTCCAGTTGTCCATTGAGAGAGAATTCAGCAGAATTTAAAACCAATTTAACACATACAGATCGAGATTTTGGAGGCTCGACTTACTCACCATCAAAAATAATACTGAAGGAAAGTCTCACTTCAGAATAAATGGAACTGACTGGTCACAGTGAATTAATTAATCCTAGTTGAATTAAATACTCGTGGATTGTGAAATGGTGACTCCAATGACTCCAATGACTCCATTGATGAAATACTTATATTTTCAGTTGAGTTGCTCTCAGAGTATGAACATGTCAGAAAAGATCAAATCATAAATCCAAACAGGTGTTTCTTTAGCCACATAATATATAATAAAATACAGGTCTCGGCTTTCCATGTAACAATTGCTACAAGCATACTACTCTGTGAAGTCTTAGTAATTCAAAGCAATGCAAGCCCCAGTACGACTATTTTATTCATTAACAAAATTGTTAAGTAAAGTTTCAGTCTAACAGCCTAGCGTTGCTTTATCAGTTCCTCAGAAAACCCTTAAAAGTGTGCCGTTGAATCCTACAATGAGTCGTTTCCTTTTCAGAAAATGATCATTAACCATCCTAAGTATCCCGGAGAAACCCATTTGCATAAAAGTGTAGAAGTGGTAGCTTGGGTTTAGTGAGGATACTTGGCAGCGTGGTTACTCCCTGCCTCACAACCATCCCAGTAAAAGGCGTGGTGATGATAGAAACCATTGGCTTTGCTGTGATAGGTACTGTGGCCGCATGACCAAACGAAGTCCTTGAGTGAAAGAAACCATGTTATTAAAAAATTCAGCGTGTGCTGTTAATAAGGTGAAGGTTCTGTTAAATAGTACTTGAGGTCTTCAATGACCCCTCCTATTCCATGGTTGAGTGTTGATGTTCAGTTGGAGACGATATTTCGGATGTTGGGGGATGTTTTCTTTGTGTAATCCTTGGTAAAGAGCTGTGCTGAAACCTCTGTTAAAGGTATTGGTCTACAACAGGAAGTGCCAGTCTAGGCTGGGGAATGGTGATTGTGGTTAAGGCTGTCTTCAGTGGTTGGAATGTAATATCAGACTTTTAGTCCAGTGCTTCTCAAAGTGGAGTAGGTGAAGCATAGCCAAGGGGTCTGTGATGATTTTTTTTATTATCTTTTAAAAATGCTACAGGGGAAATCACAGCAAATCATTATAAATGTATTATATTTATTATTGGATTCTTATAGTTATTAACCTGATAAATTGCTGATTTGTTTTGGTTTAATTCAAAACGTATTAACCCAGGGGATCCCTATGTTTTTGGCAACGAAGTCTTGCGAACATTGTGAATGTTGATTTAAACAGTTGGCGCCACACCCAGGTTCCCGCAACAGCCTCCGGATCAACGGCCATCCTGAACAGAATAAAGATTTAATGAGCAGGAATTAATGAATGAATGAAGGAAATTGCATTATCGTATTCTCGCTCATGTTTCATATAGTGAGTGATATGCTGCAGTACAATCGTGAGGCCCTAACCCGTGTCCTGATTTAAATGATTTCGATTTTCTCTTTACATCTCTGGCCTTTAAAAGCACAACCATGGCTAAAATAACGACAAGGTGTGACTACCTCGCAGGGCTCACAATATCCCACATGATATGTGCCAATTGGTAGCAGCTGTTTCCCTGGAAACAGACCACTTTTTTCATTAAGCTGATTACAGAGTCAGATCTGTATTTACTGCACAGTTTTGCACACAGACCCAGATATGCGCTAAATGAAAACATCTGTGCCATCTAAACATCATACTATATTGATGGTGTCATAAACCAATGTAAATACGTTTTATTCTAAATCTTTTCTATTAGATTTTTCATCATCCTTATGTCCTGTTTAAAAAAATACAAATTAATAATAATAATAATAATAATAATAATAATAATAATAATAATAATAATAATAATAATAATAATAATAATAATAATAATGTTTTATAGACATGTATTACCCTTTTTTGGCTTTCTATGTTACATGGCTTTGTGAAATATTTCTGGTTCAGATAATTTATATAAAAATTAAATACGGTGTGTAGAGTTCAAGCCACACCTCACTGATTTTTTTTTATGGATTTTAAGTGCAGCTAATGATATATGTCATGTGTTTTCCTGCACATAGTGTACACTATTACTAATTGTAGATTATATCCGGCCAATCAGGGGAACCTCCATGACTCAGAGCGTAAGGGCATCATTCCTCGCATCTCTCAGGACATCTTCGACCACATTTACTCCATGGATGAGAACCTTGAGTTCCATATCAAGGTAACGCAGACAAACCAACAAAGATCTCCTTTAAAATCCATAGCATTCTTTGCATTGTCTGTTGTTTGTCTGTCTGTCTATAGAGTCTATATTTATTTGTATATTTTTGCAGGTGTGTGTGTGTGTGTGTGTGTGTGTGTGTGTGTGTGTGTAAGAATGTTGCTGGTAGTTCTAATATTATTTTCTCTAGTGTAACACAGATTTGTGTGTGTGTGTGTGTGTGTGTGTGTGTACAGGAACATAGACACATGGTGTCTATATTGGCCATATGTGTGTGTCAACTCCAATAATATTCCATGTCACTGCTCTCACGCTGCCTCCTAATGGTCTACTAACACTAGCAGTGCTAATGTTCTGATTGACCCATCTTATCTTTTATTTTTGTATGAAAAAAAGGGAACAATACTAAAATTACTAGTGTACATGAAAATGTATTTTAAAGCATTTATAAAAGTTTAGATATCATTTTAGGTCATCTTAAGCATATAGTAACACCAAGAATAATGAGAGCTGTTGAGTATCTGTTCCCATGATGCTGAAGATTGAGGAGATAAAAATTTTATATACACTGAGATATTTGTAAATTGTAATGTGTTGAGATATACAGTATATATTGTGCAATGATTAACGTTTTTCTGTTTCTGTTTAGGTATCCTACTTTGAGATTTACTTGGACAAAATCAGAGATCTGTTGGATGGTGAGATTGGGCTTCATGTTGATTATTTAAAAAAAAAAAAAGTATTTATTTATTTATTTACATGAGCTATTATAGTGATGAATTTTAAAATGGGCACACGTGGAATATTTCATTAAGATTTATATTTCGGCTTGATTTTAGTTTCGAAGACCAACCTTGCTGTACATGAAGATAAAAACAGGGTACCATATGTCAAGGTAGGTGAAAATAGTTTTACTGCATAACTGAGATTGTTATTAAAGCACAAAATTCTGTACATAATGGGGGCACTAAGACCTTTATACACAAGAATCGGCACAGGTATGATATGTGTTAGTACAGTATTCAGTGCTGTAAAAAAGTATTTGCCCCATCCTGATTGCTTCTGTTTTTGGTGTACATGACATAGTAAATTGTTAGAAAACCACTGCTAACCCAGAAGAACAATAAGGCTGATCTGAATTTTGCCAAAACACACCTTGATGATCCTCAAACCTTTTGTGAGAATGTTCTGTGAACTTATGAACTGTTTGGAAGACAGGGGTCCCATTACATCTGGCATAAACCAAACACAGAATTCCGCAAAAAGCACATCATACCTACGGTTAAGTGGAAGTGGTGGAAATGTGATGGTGTGGGGATGCTTTGCTGCTGAACAGAATTTTGCTCAATACCAGAAAATCTTAAAGGAGAATGTCCGGTCCTCAGTCCGTAAGTTGAAACTGGATTATTAAGACAATGCTCCAAAGCCTGTTCCTAGAAGTAAGTGAAAGATATCTCCAGTTATCAGAAGCGTTTGGTGACACAAAGAGATTTTAAGTTTAAGGGGGAAATTATTTTTTCACATTGGTGTTAGGTGTTGGATAATTTTTTTGCTTCAATAAAAAAAAACTGTATTGTGTGTTTACTCAGGTTGCCTTTGTTTTTTGTTTTTTTTGTATTTTGTTTGAAGATCTAAAACTATTTAATATGAGACATACAAAAAAACAGAAGAAAAGACTTTTTCACAACACCGTATACTGTATATTGGCTCGTTAGATGTATTTCATCAAGTTAATATGACAATAGAATTTAGAAGTGCGTATATTGATTTGCTTGATTTTGCATTAATTTCTGCGATTGCGAAATTGTGAAATGAATAAACATAAAAACATTGTTTCAGTATTTTTTCTACATTATACTGTATGTTATTCACTGTTATTCCCTCACCATTGTCATTTTCCTTCTCTCTTGAAGTTAATAAACAAAATAACAGCTTTTCATATCAACATGACATTGAAGACTCTTTGCATAAATGTTAACTAAATGTCTACTTGAAGAAAGCTTCAAAATATCAGAAACTATATGATATGATGTGATGGGATTTGAAACTTCAATAAGAGCTGCTGTGATTGGAAATTAGTCAACACCTTCTGACCAATCAAATGTAAGAATTCAAAAAGCGCTGTGGTATAAATTAGATTAGAGATGGTGTATTATAAAAAATGTACAGTATGATAATCATAACATTCTTCTAACTTCACCTTTTTAATGAGAACGTCTTTGAATGGAATATCTTCAAGCAGCAGAGCGAGTGTTCAGTTATTTTGCAAAAATATTAGCTGTTTTAGCTGTTATCAGTTTATAAAAACTAAATAGAAATGCTATTCACATGGTATTCACATGTCCTGCTTTTTGTAAGTACAGCATGACATTAATGGACATAACTTATTTCATTTCTTTGTCATGGTATGGCACACCTACATACAATATTTCTATATAAACACAGTATGTTTCTGTGCATCAGTCATTATGTGTTTGTTAAAGGGCTGCACAGAGCGCTTTGTGTCCAGCCCCGAGGAGGTGATGGACGTTATTGATGAAGGCAAAGCCAATCGTCATGTCGCTGTCACAAGTGAGTGACCAAGATCAGTGCACTTTTAAATGTAATTTTTTTTTAATGTTGAGTAATTTTTATAACATTCCCTTCACTATTTTAGATATGAATGAGCACAGCTCGCGCAGTCACAGCATCTTCCTGATTAACATCAAGCAGGAGAACGTGGAGACGGAGAAGAAGCTGAGTGGGAAGCTCTACCTGGTGGATCTGGCTGGAAGTGAAAAGGTCTCGTTTATGCTTTTGTTTTTGTTTTTTTCCGGTCTGTCCTGGCTCAGATACGAGCGTTGTAATATTATAGAAAAGGGACAGAAGTTGGCATTTTGTATGGCATCAAGCTGACTTGGGGTGCACGTTCGCCTCACACCTCCAGGGTCCGGGGTTCGATTCCCACCGTCACCATGTGTGTGCAGAGTTTGCATGTTCTCCCCGTGTTGGGGGGGTTTCCTCTGGGTACTCCGGTTTCCTCCCCCAGTCCAAAGACATGCATGGTAGACTGACTGGCCTGTCCAAAGTGTCCGTAATGTATGAATGGGTGTGTGAATGTGTGTATGTGTTTGTGTGCCCTGTGATGGACTGGCACCCTGTCCAGGGTGTACCCCACCTTATGGCTGATGCTCCCTGGGATACGCTCCTCGTGACGCTGAAAAGGATTAAGCGGTATAGAAGATATGTGGATGGATGGATGGATGGATCAAGCTGACTTGGCATCACGTTTCTTTTGAAAACACATGCATACTGTATGTCATGACAGATAAAGCTTTTGCTAATGTATATTATACTGAAATTGCTGTGCTATATTAACTACTATAACATATATATATATATATTGTAGAAGTCAATTAAAGTGAATTTCAATTGAAATAAATAGCTAGCGATATTATGGTATTACTGTTAACTCTGTCTAATAACTATTGTGTAATTATATATATAATTTAAAAATGGAAATTAGTTGCTATTGGTATCACACTACATTTTTGGTCTATTGAAATAAACATGCTCTATTAGGCGTTTTTGTTTCTTCTGGTGTGAACTGTTTTACTGTCTCACTCTCTTTCTGCCTCCTGCCTTTAAGGTCAGTAAAACAGGAGCAGAAGGAGCTGTCTTGGATGAAGCTAAAAATATCAATAAATCTCTCTCTGCTCTGGGCAACGTCATCTCCGCACTGGCTGAGGGAACTGTAAGTGGTGTTGTTGTTTTTTCTCTCACTGCTCTGATCCTCCTATATCTATAGGTGCTGAAGTAAAGTGGGGAAAATCACAGCAAAAAGCATATTAGCTGTTCTTGTGGCTGATCTATGCCTTGCAATAAATTCTGCAAATCTCAAGAATAGTACTGGAGGGATGTGCACTGTTCTTCCAAAACATATTCTCTCAGTTGGTGTTTGCAGAGCGTGTGGTCTAATATACAAGTCTTTCATAAGGGTTCTACTGGTGTGAGATCTGATGACTGTGAAGCCCATAGAATGTGATTTGCACCCTTTTTGTACCCATTAAACCATTCAGTGAGCCCTGTAATTGGGGGCAGGGTCATCCTTGAAGAGAAAACACCCTCCCACTTGTTCCTCTGAGGGAACAAGTGGGACCAAAACATGGCAACAAAAATTCCCCCTCCAACATAATGAAATGAACAATTTCACATGAATTATTATTCTGAGGTACTCTGTTTTGGGGTTTTCCAGGGAAATATGTTAGTAGATTGTGCCTGGCTTCTTGGAGAATTTATTTATTTATTTATTTATTTTATTTTTTTAGATTAGTATTTAAAATGAACTCCTTTACACACCAAATACGTTCTCAAATAAAGGTACTTCTGGGGTTGTAGGTGGTGAAACTAGTTATCAACTATGAGTCCAGTTTGAAATGAGTGAGTGAGTCAGCCTTGGTTTTAACCTTCAGCATTCTCTAGTTTCTCTTTCACTTCCTGGAATTACTCCAGCTTCTCATGTTCCTGTTACTGTAACTTGGGATTGTCACATCAATCAGCACAGCTATTTTCTGCACCTTATCAATTATCTAGATGGTTGTCTGTTAATTGTCTGTAGCTGATGGTCTAGTGGATCTAAAATCGTGTTCTCTCTACCACTCTGTGCCTCTTCCCATTTCTACTTGGATGTGTCCAACTAGTCATTCTTGCATATGTTCCTTGGATGCTTGATTGTGTCTCTCTGTATATGATGTTCATCCCTGCATCGTAGATTTCTATATTTCTCAGAGGGGTCTTTTACCACTTTTCTGATGATACACCTCAGCTTAGATAGATCTAGTGTTGAATACCAGTTATTGCACAACATCATTATATTAGAGCCATCCTTTGATCCTTCAGTCTTGCCTTTATTGCTACGTGAAGGATTTTCCATTTATTCCATCATGGCACCTCCTCTATTTGAGTAATACTCACATTTATGTCTGTTAGAGGCTATATAATGTAATGGTTATGATTATGGGAAGAATCTGGATATTTAAGCTAAACATATCTGAGAAATCAACATTAGATATGCTATAATAATGAATACATAATTAAAATCAAATAAAGATCCTTAAAGAACACAAATACATATAGGAATAATAGGTGGACTATTAAAACGCTTGACAGGATGCTTCAGATTAAGGGCGTGCATCGGGACTGAGATCCCACAGGATGAAACAAAAAAGTCTGCTTGCTTTCATGTAATGCCTCGGAAGCCGGTGGGCATGGTAACCAGGATTAAGCCAAATTCCCCACACACCTACAGTATCTTAACAACTGCACAAACAGACTTGAAACTACACCAAAATGTTTGCGGATAGAAAAAGGTAGATACAGTACCCTCCACTAATACTAACAATGGGTCTTACCTATGGGTCTGGACTATGTGTTACCTCATAACCATGAGGAAGTCATGGTTGAACAATTTCCTGTATCCAGGTGTACTAAAAAAAGAGTAATATATTAATGGGAATTTACTTCAAATATATTTTTTCTCATTTGAATTCATAGGGGGAATTGTTGCACAGCTATATTTAAAAAAAGTATTTAACAAAGCCTACTTATATTTAACACCTATATATATATATATATATATATATATATATATATATATATATATATATATATATATATATATATATATATATATATATATATATTTATTTTTATTTATTTTTTGATAAACCTGTGTTTTGTTTGTAATTGTTTGAAATCCATGAGAGCAGAGTATTTTTGTGAACTTTCTGAACAAAAGATCAACAGGTTGAGCAATAAAGACACATTTTCACAGCCTTCTTTGCTCATATTTACCAAGGGTGCCAATATTACTGGAGGGCACTGTACATTGGTCTTCTTTTTCTCAGTTTTTGTCTGGGAAATGAGTTGTGCACATGCATCCTGATTTACAGTCTCTGCAGTACATGGATCCCAGTAACTCAGTAACTCAGTAACATGATACAAATACCAGGCACAGTTGTTTTTCTGCAGTGGTTTGTTTCAGTAGCCTGACTTAAGTGACTTTGTATTTGTAGAGCTGCCACTTTGTTTATCTCATGTCCACTTTGCACTGGGCAGGATACATGCGCACGGTGGCTTAGTGGTTAGCATGTTCTCCCCATGCTCCAGGGTCGGGGGTTTGATTCCCACCGTGACCATGTGTGTGTGGAGTTTGCATGTTCTCCCCGTGCTGTGGGGGTTTCCTCCAGGTACTCCGGTTTCCTCCCCCAGTCCAAAGACATGCATGGTAGTCTGATTGGTGTGTCTAAAGTGTCCGTAGTGTATGAATGGCTGTGTGAGTGTGTATGTGATTGTGCCCTGTGTTGGACTGTTACCCTGTCCAGGGTGTACCCCAAATTGTGCCCAAGGATAGGCTGCTTGTTCCCCTGCGACCCTGAACAAGGAGTAAGCGGTAAAAGATGGATGGATGCATGTTATTTATCATTCTTAAATGATCCAGTCCGTACAGTAGTGTTTGACTTTGTTGCGGCTTGATTTTGCTGCTGCTTCTTTGCACAATTTGCGAATTTGGATTCATTTTGCTGAGATTTTTGTGCTTTTTCGCAGTAAACTACTCGAATAGGCAAAATTGTGATTGCACGAAATTGTTTTGCACTTGCGCGGTGATGTTTGTTGGTAAAAGCGACCTTTTAGCTCTACTCATGTTCAACGTACGCGAATCGAAGGCGAACGTGATGACGTCACATGACTCGTCTCGGCCCAAGTCTGTGGGAAATCTGCTTGTCATTCTTCATTGTTATTGAAAGAAAATCTTCCTGGAACATAATACGGGTGTTATAATGAAATGCATCCCAGCTTGGTTTCAGATTTTCTCATCTTTCTGGACTGTAACCTACCCAAATACTTAAACAAATCTTATTTTCAAAATATTTGTAGATGGCTATTGGTGTCAACTACAAACAACGGTTCCCTGATTTGGGAAATATTTCATTGTTTTGATACACAGTTAGCTTGCTTACTCAGTCATATTAGATAGAAGATAGAATGATTTCCAGAAATTTCCACAGGTTGTCTGGTATAATATAATTATAATTCGAGAATGACAAATCACTTCCTTTTCCCCACTGTTTTCCAGTGTATAGTTGGTAGGGTTATAAAAAATGTCAAATATATATATTTTTTAAAGACGTGAAACTTTTGAGCACTGAACAGATACAGGTAATGGCATTGTGCTACATCCCTAATGTACAGCAATGGGGATTTTTTTTTTTTATCACTTCTTTGCTGGTTATCCTTGTCCTAACATGATGATAACGTTATGTGCATTATGCATATGCTCTTAGACACCTATAGGGTTCATTTATTATGTGTTTCAAAATCTGAAATGGTTCCAAGAAGCCTTAATTATCCAATGAATCCTTAAAAACCCTTACCCCCCTTTTTTTTTCTTTAAGTGCACTATCCATTCCATGACTGCTTGTATATTTGCATGAAATGGCTGCTGTTTTGTGTCTCTCACATTAACGTTACTTGGACATGCTTTCACGTCTGCAGAAGACACACGTGCCGTACCGAGACAGTAAGATGACGCGAATCCTGCAGGACTCTCTCGGTGGAAACTGCAGGACCACCATCATCATCTGCTGCTCACCGTCCGTCTTCAACGAGGCTGAGACCAAATCCACGCTTATGTTCGGCCAGAGGTGAAGGCAAACGCGATAGTTCTAGAGGCTGCTTTATGTTCGTTCATCAACTCTCAGTAGCTGCATTTAGTGCATCTTCATATCCGCAGTTCACTTTCACATACCATCTACAAACTTTCTGCTTTAAAATTTCAGTTTGATGAGACATGATAGTGTTTTAAATTTTAAAATTAAGACTTAGTAGGATATCATGTTTAGAAATTATAATTAGACAAACCTCTCTCTCTCTCTCTCTCTCTCTCTCTCTCTCTCTGTCATATGAATCAGCTTGTGTTCAATATGAGGTGCAATATGAGCCTCCTGAAATCAAATACATATTTCATGTCTCTCCACAGGCTTTCACAGAGAAACCGCACAATGGAACGGTTTAAAAAGCCTCTTTTCTCTAAATGTGCTATAATTCCTCTTGGTTCTGGAGACTGTGCTGCAGTTGAAAGCAAACACAGAACGTTGTTGTAATACCATGTGAACTTTCAGGAGAAATGGTACCTTTTGTACCAAAGGTGCACAGCAGAACTTAAGGCCCAATTATGTACCCTGAAGTATTTTTAATGGTACACGTTATTCAGCATTCCAGCTAAATGATATATACTCAACCTATAAACAGTAAACATTGAGGCTTTCACCCTAGCAACAAGAAAAGTTACAGTAAAGTCAGTCCATACAGGATTTTGCTGCGTTTTTGTTTGTTTGTTTGTTTGTTTGTTTGTTTTTTGTGATTGTTGTGCCCTCTGTGTCTTTCACAGTGATGTTTGTTGGTAAATGAGACCACTGATGTTCGATGCACATAAATCGAAGGGGGCTTTGTCTGAATACATGTTGCGATGTCGTCACATGGCACGTTGTGATGATATCGCATGATGCGTCTTGGCCCAAATCTGCAGAAAATCTGCTGTAATTTTGAAAAATTGCAAGTTCCATTGATTTTGCATTAATTTCTGCGATCCCACAATCCTGCAAGGACTGTTACGTCCCTTTTTCACTATTCACTACGTTTTCATTATTCTATTTAAAGTAATATTCATTATATTTACTTATCTTTGTCTGTATTTAATCTTGGATGTAGCTGTCTTTTTTTGTTGTTGTTGCCATTATATATTTGCCTATAAGTATGCAGATATACACATAGTCCCATGTCTGCAGTGTGTTCACATTTAGAGGATTAGAGTTTATTATTAAATATGATAATATCCAGTAAATTGACATCTTCTTCCTCTTCTTCTTCTTCTTCTTCTTATCAGTAACTACAGTGAAAAAATATTAAAGATATGTAGTTAAAAGAGTAAGTAATTTAAATTTGGACCAGATAGTGGGCTAAAGGGAGTAATCTATGGTAGTTAATCTCATGGTAGCGTCCTTCCATGACAGGATATTTATAGACTCGATGCTAACGCCTTTGGAGAAGTGTTCAGAGCTCTGGTTATTGTCAGTGAGACAGATGTGTGTTGCAGCTTTACTAAACCAGGACAGCACTGGTCATGTGATTACAAAATCAATTTGCCGTTCCTCTGTGCGTCATTAAGGCTTTCTCACCCACATTACGGTATCAAAGAGAAGTTTGTGACCATGCATGTTTTATTTTTAATTCCTTTGTTTTTACGTGTGTTTAGTGCAGTGAGCTTTAGTGCTCATTAGAGGCCAGTATCCATTTCAATGCTTAATTAAAGCAAAAGAGCCTAAAGTGCTCCAGTTCTATTAACACACTAATACTTAATTAGCTAGAAAAGGACAAAAGATATATGTAAATATATTAAAGAATAACATTATGGAACTCCATGTGTGTGTCTCTCTCTCTCTCTCTCTCTCTCTCTCTCTTTCTCTCTCTCTCACTCTCTCTCTCACTCACAGAGCCAAGACCATTAAGAACACAGTGTCGGTCAACCTGGAGCTAACGGCCGAGGAGTGGAAGAAGAAGTATGAGAAGGAGAAGGAAAAGAACAGAGGCTTGAAGGTCATCATCCAGCGGTTGGAGAATGAGCTGAAGCGCTGGAGGAGAGGTAGAGTAAAGGAAAGAAACATCTACATTCCCATGACAATTCTGGCAATGACATAAATGATATATAATGATAACCCTATACATTAAAATCAGGGTTTTTTTCTTACTATATCACATTATCCACCCCCACAACATTGCGTTTTAAATGTGAAAAGCCACATCACACTACTGCAACTGAGCATGTACTAAATTATTACATCAAGGACATAGCATAATGTTTCAAAAAATAATAGACTTCAGTAGAGTTTAGTATTTTATTTAAAAATATTCATGAAAATGTTTGTTCTTTTATGTCTATTGAAAATATTGTAGCATATACTGTATTAAGCTTCCAGAAATATTCCATAATCTTAAATATTTCCTTTTTATGAAATGCTATCATGTGGATACTTGTCACAACTCTAATATACAGTAATACACTAATACTAGAAATCTTAGACTTATACTATGATCATTTTTTTTTTAATATGGTATGGTGAAAAATGTAGTTTTGGTTTTGACAGATGTCCCACATACACTGCATGGCTAAAACTTTGTAGACACTTGACCGGCACACCCAAATGGAGTTCTTCCCCAAACTGTTTCCACAAAGTTTGAAGCACACAAATGTCATTGTATGCTGTAGCTTTATAATTTCCCTTCACTGGAACTAAGAGGCCCAAACCTGTTCCAGCATGACAATGCCCCTGTCCACAAAGCGAGCTCCATGAAGACACACTTTGCCAAGAATTAAGTGGAAAAACTTGAGAAACCTGACCTCAACCACACTGAATACCTTTGGGATGAACTGGAACACCAACTGCACCCCAAACCTCCTCACCTGATCTCAGCACCTGACCTCACTAATGCTCTTGTAGCTGAATGAACACAAATCCCCACAACCATGCTCCAAAATCTAGTGGAAAGCCTTCCCACAGCAAATGGGGGGATGAAATCTGGAATGGGATGTTCAACAGGTACATGTGGGTGTGATGGTCAGGTGACCACAAACGTGTACCTTTCAGCCAACCACATTAATCAAAATCACTGACTATAGTATAAAAAAATCAATATGAGTCTAACTTCTTGTTAAATATATTTCCAGTGCATGCTTTGGCCTTCATGTCAGAGAATTATAATGTTATGGTCAGATAACTATATCATTATAATGTGATCGTCAGACAAATCCAAAACATCAGACAAAAGCGTGGTCAAGCGATTGGCAAAGAGGCATGAATGAGGCAAAACCAGAATCAAGAATGAGGGCGAGGGCGAGAACGAGATCAAAACACATGAACTGATGACAAATGCTTGGTATACGGAAAACTCACGTAATACTTCACAAAGTCTAAATGCTCACAGAGTCTCTTTGATTCTGTGGTTGTGAGTGTGTGTGAGTGTTCTGGGAATTGCAGTCCATGGCGGCCATGTTTGTAGGCCGCCGTGCAGTATGGGAAATGTAGTCACTGGATTGCTGTGATATGAAAAACCCTCTCCTCAGCTGTATTACAGGATTGTATTCTGTCTCGCATTTAACTCGCTTAGAATAAATACATCTGCAACCAAAATCAATCTAATAATGATAACATCTGATGAATATACTTGATAGTTTATAAGGCAGCACAATGAAGATTTTCCAACAGAGATTTCTACAAATACGCCTTTTCTGTTCTTATGTAACTTGAAGAGATTTCTCAGTGTTCTTTGCTTGAATCTGAAGTAATTGGCCTACTTTCCTTGTTCTATACGCACACAACAGAGTAAACATTGTTATTTCAGAGAGTGCATGCCTTTACCCCATTCATTAATCCTACAGACATACAAAATTGTTACGTATATAAAGTGGTCCATGCTTGAATATGATTAAAGATGACGGTTTGTTTTCCCTCAAATGTCTTTAGACCCAAGTTCAAGTCCACTGATTTTCAAAAACCATAGGTTTATTTTGTTGTAGTGACATTTTTGTTGCTGAAATGACTAAAATTAATTTCCCCCTCACAATTCGGGGAGGGGAATTAGGGCAATAACATAATGTACTGATCTAGTGAAGATAAAGAATATAGATGAGATATGTGTGGATTGATGTTTATTGTACACACTACAGGCAGGTCCATATATTCCAATATTCCAATATTCGTAATTTTACCTTGTACATCACCACAATGGATTTGAAATGAAGCAATCGAGATGTGATTGAAGTGTAGACACCCAGCTCTAATTCAAGGGGTTTAACAAACAAACAAAGCAAAAAAAAAAAAAAAAAAAAAAAAAAACATGCATTAACTGTTTAGAAATTACAGCATTCCAAATGGAGTTCTGGTAGAAGTAGCAGAATGAATCCTGAATTGTATTGCACTTTCTGCTCAGATTCAGTCAAATGCTGCAAAACTGATGGGACAGACAGTGCTTCACAGTACAGATAGATAATGACCCCAAACGTACAGTGAAAGCAACCCAAGAGACTCTCAAGGCAAATAAATGAAATGTTCGTAAATGTCTCATGACCTCAACCCAACTGAGCATGCTTTTCAATTTCTGAAGACAAAACCGAAGGCAGAAAGGACATCAAACAAGCAGCAACTGAAGGCAGCTGCAGTAAAGGCCTGGAAAAGCATCTGAAGGGAGGAAGCTCAGCATTCGTTGATGTCCATGGGTTCCAGATTTTAGACAGTCATTGACTGCAAAGGATTTGCATCCAAGTATTAAAAATAATCCTAGTAGTTATGGAGGGCAATGCAAAAAAATGGCTATAATTCCTAACTGGTTAATGCAATATTTTTGTTAAACCCCTTGAATTATAGCTGAACGTCTACACTTCAACCACGTCTTGATTGCATCATTCTATTGCATCAAATCTATTGTGGTGGTGTACAGAGGCAAAATTATAAAAATTGTGTCGTTGTCCAAATACGTATGGACCTGACTGTACCTGTGAAAATGGCCACAACCAGGACCAAGACCCAAGACTATAGAAAATAATCAAGGACATATTCCACAATACTGGAAGCACAGGGTATATCCCAAATGCTTGCATGATGAAGTTTGTACTAGAAGACATTTTTTTTAAACCATAATAAAACTTTTTAAGCTTTTTTTTTAAAGAGCATGCTATATCTGTAGCCATTTATTAGCTTTAAAACTAATTTACACTCAGTGCATTGTGGGTAATACACACACCTCCAACACCAAGATGCTAGAACACATCGAGAGTTTGTTCAAAAAGACTTATTGTAGCTGTTTATTTTTCATAATGACTATTGAGTCTTTTTAGAATTTCATGTGTTCTCGTGTGTGGGCTGTTTCATAAAATTGCTGACATGCTAGTAAAAACATTAACCAGGACACGGCCAGAGACTCTCCCCAAGTCTCTCAGGGACTCAGAGATACAAATGATGGGGCCTGGCATACATGAAGATGACATACAGTTAGTTGATTGAAGCTGAGCATCTGAATAAAGAAGATCAGAACAACCGGAGAGACAGAGAGAAAAGACAAACAAGCAAAAATAGGAACATCTGTGCAGCAAAGTCCAGCCAGACAGCTCGTGCAGCTTCCTCAACTATCCATCTGGCCTATTCTTCTTCACCTCGCTCCTTCTCGTCTTTCTCTCATTACCCTCTTCTCATACTGTATGTCCAAATCACACACACATTTTTTTTATGTTAGTCTAATCTGCATGTACAGACATCATCTCTTGTTGATTTATAAATAGCTCATTCCCTTTTCCACCATGAAAAGTAAGCTTTATTATTAAATCAGCCATTTGGCTGACAGAGTTTCTTATTCTATCTGTGTACGGAAACAAGTCTCATATTACAGACGCTCCTTAACTGTTACTGAAAGCGTTTATAGGCAGACAGACCTGCTGTGTCTTAACTAAGCTTTGGAAATAAGCATGCATCCATCCATCCATCCATCCATTTTCTTCACTGCTTATCCTTCAGGGTCACGGGGAACCTGGAGCATATCCAAGGGAGCATCGGGCACAAGGCGGGGTACACCCTGGACAGGGTGCCAATCCATCGCAGGCATAATAACATACACACTCACACACACATTCATACACCTTAGACATGCCAATCAGCCTACCATGCATGTCTTTGGACTGGGGGAGGAAACCGGAGTACCCGGAGGAAACCCCCTCAGCGCGGGGGAACATGCAAACTCCGCACACACAGGGCAGTGACAGGAATCGAACCCCCGACACTGGAGCTGTGAGGCAAACGTGCTTATTTAGGAAGTATTTAGATGTATATTGGCTTCCCCTGAGTCAATGATCTTTAGTTTCAGATGCTTAATCAACCTTTTAGGGCTTTTTCTCCAAATGTAAATGTAATACAGAGATTTGAAAAAGATTGACATATTGCTGGTCTCAAATTGTCTTCAGCTATTCAGCTATGGATTAAAGTCTACCCTGGAAGGGTACCCAAACGTTTGCATATAGTTGAATTCAGCCAAACATATTTGCCAATGTTTGGAGTAATAAACTCCAATCTCTTTATCTCAGGTGAAGCAGTTCCAGTTGAAGAGCAGCAGAAAAGTAAAGAAATTAAGAACTCGGAGGCCACGCCCACAATCGACAGTCTGGCCCCGCCTCCCCAACCTCTTTGTGACACGGAGAAAACCAAGTACGAAGAGCTGATCAGTGACCTCTACCAGCAGCTCGATGACAAGGTATATACCACTAGTTCTTACAAATGAAGCAGTACATGAAGCAGAAAAGGCCTACAGATGTAGCATGTATTCAGGTCTCATTCATGTTTTAGAATAAGTTTTTTTAACTCTGGGCTGCATTCAGTTTGGGTCTGTACCGACTCCGATGTACCGACTCCGATATATATACAGTGGTGTGAAAAAGTGTTTGCCCCCTTCCTCATTTCCTGTTCCTTTGCATGTTTGTCACACTTAAGTGTTTCGGAACATCAAACCAATTTAAACAATAGTCAAGGACAACACAAGTAAACACAAAATGCAATTTGTAAATGAAGGTGTTTATTATTAAAGGTGAAAAAAATCCAAACCATCATGGCCCGTGTGAAAAAAAGTGATTGCCCCTAAAACCTAGAATAACTGGGTGGGCCACACCTTAGCAGCAACAACTGCAACCAAGCGTTTGCGATAACGTGCATGAGGCTTTTACAGCGTCCTGGAGGAATTTTGGCCCACTCATCTTTGCAGAATTGTCCTAATTCAGTTACATTAGAGGGTTTTCGAGCATGAACGGCCTTTTTAAGGTCATACCACAACATCTCAATAGGATTCAGGTCAGGACTTTGGCTAGGCCACCCAAAGTCTTCATTTTGTTTTTCTTCAGCCATTCGGTGGTGGACTTGCTGGTGTGTTTAGGATCATTGTCCTGCTGCAGAACCCAAGTTCGTTTCAGCTTGAGTACACGAACAGATGGTCGGACATTCTCCTTCAGGATCTCTTGGTAGACAGCAGAATTCATAGTTCCCTTTTATCACGGCAAGTCTTCCAGGTCCTGAAGCAGCAAAACAGCCCCCAGACCATCACACTACCACCACCATATTTTACTGTTGGTATAATGTTCTTTTTATGAAATGCAGTGTTCCTTCACGCCAGATATACTTGGACACACACCTTCCAAAGAGTTCCACTTTTGTCTCATCGGTCCACAGAATGTTGTCCCAAAAGTCTTGGGGATCATCAAGATGTGTTGTGGAGAAATTGAGACGAGCTTTGATGTTCTTTTGCTCAGCAGTGGTTTTTCTCCTTGGAACTCTGCCATGTAGGCCATTTTTGCCCAGTCTTTTCCTTGATGGTGGAGGCATGAACGCTGACCTTAACTGAGCCAAGTGAGGCCTGCAGTTCTTTGGACGTTGTTGTGGGGTCTTTTGTGACCTCTTGGATGAGTCGTCGCGCGCTCTTGGGGTAATTTTGGGCGGGCGGCCACTCCTGGGAAGGTTCACCACTGTTCCATGTCTTCCAATTTGTGGATAATGGCTCTCACTGTGGTTCGCTGGATTCCCAAAGCTTTGGAAATGGCTTTATAACCCTTTCCAGACTGATAGATCTCAATTACTTTCTTTCTCCAATTGTTCCTGAATTTCTTTGGGTCTCGGCATGATGTGTAGCTTTTAAGGATCTTCTGGTGGACCTTACTGTGTCAAGCAGCTCCTATTTAAGTGATGCCTTGATTGTGAACAGGTGTGGTAATAATCAGGCCTGTGTGTGCCAAGAGAAATTGAACTCAGGTGTGGACAACCACAGTTATAGTATGTTTTTAACAAGGGGGCAATCACTTTTTCACACAGGGCCATGATGGTTTGGATTTTTTTCACCTTTAATAATAAACACCTTCATTTACAAATTGCATTTTGTGTTTACTTGTGTTGTCCTTGACTATTGTTTAAATTGGTTTGATGTTCCGAAAACACTTAAGTGTGACAAACATGCAAAGGAACAGGAAATGAGGAAGGGGGCAAACACTTTTTTCACACCACTGTATATATATATATATATATATATATATATATATATATATATATATGAATGATAAGATGGCATTGAAATATAAATAGGGAAAAGGAATCTAATATGATGTCAGTATATCGCTGCATGAATTGTCCTAGTAACCTCAATTGTTATTCTGCAGCTCATAAAATAGCACTTGATCCAGCACATCCTATTATATAGCTTTTTTTTTTGCTTTTTTTTTAAACTATCTCTATAACAGTTAATGAATTGATTGAAGCCAAAAGATACTAAATCAAACTCGTAAACTGGAAGGGGTATAAGCTGTTTTTAATTACACTTTTAATTCACTAGATTGATTGAATTGTTGAATGAATAAAAATATATATATAATAAATTTTGTTAATGAGATTTGCTTAAAAAACCAGCATGCCCGAGGTTTAAATAGAATTGAGTATACGCATACATGTGCTTTACAAATCCAAATATACTATATTAAAAATATCCACAAAACACAAAACTCATCGAATGTAATCATTTGAGAAATGTTTGATCTCACGATGGATTTTCAAAACATTGTTGTCTTGATGCACAGCTAGTGGCTAGTTACTGCTCTGAGGTGATATTTACAAGTAGCTAATAGCAACATCAATATCCAGTTACTTCTGGACTGTTTTGAACTTAAACACGAATAAGCAGGACATCACCAACAGTCCACAACAGTTTAAGAATGCCTCTAGTTTTAAAGAATTGTCCCCAAATGCTAGAGATAAGCAGCATTCATTGATGATAGCTCTGTATTTTGAAATGATCGGTGCCAAAATCGTTAATTCCTGCAAATAGTAGCAAAATATGATCCTACTTAACCATATTATAGTAGACAAATGGCATGGTTAATTTTAATGATATGTAAAATAGTGCCACCTCTGGGTCAGTCTGGGATCTAATAGGAACTACAAATGTTATAAGTCATAGGATGAGGATTTCTTGTATGAGACGTATTTAACTCTGAGATGATCTGAGCGTAGTGAATTAGCCTAGCATGACTTAAATTAGTGATGTCCTTTCTTCTATCATTCCTGCATATTTGGTTGCCAGGTTTAGGTGCTTACTGTGCAATTTCTCTGGAAAGGTTGATACAGGTGGTCACTCTGTTTCTCTGACTATCGGTCTGCCTCTGTCTCTCTCTGTCTCTCTGTCTCTCTCTCTCTCTCTCCTCTCTCTCTCTCACACACACACACACATTCTTCCTGACCAGGACGATGAGATCAATCAGCACAGTCAGCTGGCAGAGTCACTGAAACAGCAGATGGTGGATCAGGATGAGGTGAGCTCACTCCATCATACACATCTAACACAATATTACGTCACAGAACATTTATAACACAAACATAACATGCCCCTGTCATAGCACTCATGTTCACCCAACCATTTATGTCATGGACTTAAATGGAAATGGTTGTGTTATGTGACTTAGTCATACATTATGAATATGTACGAGGTCTTTAAACGGGTCTTTAAAAGTGCGATCTAGTCCAGGGTATGATAGCCAACAATGAAAGGCAAAGTGGTAAATGGGAATCTTTTCCCATGAGCACCCAGACAAAAAAAAATTGTCACAAACTTTCCTTTGTTACTTCATTACACCTCTCTTTGCTTTGATGACAGCATCATATCTCTGGAGTGCAGGTAAAGATTCCACCAGTGACTTTAATCAGTTCCTGTTGATTATGGCTCACTCTTCCACTACCTGGCCTGCGTTAAATTTTCTATGCGAAATACATGTGTCAACTATAAGAAAGATGGCAGTTGATCAGCTTATTTAAAGAGGTAATTAAATGTATACATTCATCATAGGTATTTGATAGCAGTTCATAATATTAGTGAGTACATGATATAAGATAATTTCCTTTCAATGTGTCTTTTATTATAATTTTTTTTTAATCTGGGTAGCTTTCCCCATGCTGCATTGTAGGGCTCTTTGTCATAATGACTCAAAATGACTAGTGAAATAGCATAACAGTGATCTATTGCCACCTGCTGGTTAGTACTATACTCCTACAACTCTGATTAAAGTCTTAAGAAAAATACAGGATATAAACTGTAAATGTTCAAAACAAATATATAACACATTATTGTGTTGCCTTTTAATAACAATATCTATACATTGCAATACATATGCAGAATGAACTTAATTGTGGCATATATTCTATGTCAAGTATACACTGTAAAAAGTGTTTTTTTTTCACAATTTAAATTTGTTATCTAAATTTAATCTGATATTTAAATCCTGGTTAATATAATGGTTACATATTAACCTGGTTATCATCATCATCATCATCATCATCATCATCATCATCATCATCATCATTATCATCCTGCCGAGCAGTTCCTGTCAGATTCATTAAGGGTCTTTAAACCATGTTAAACACACAGTAAACATGCATGTGAATCATGTTGCCATGGAAACAGCTCTATATCATCCACCATCTGGCTTCTGTCCACATTTTAGCTCCAACATGGGTACATTCATATATTTTAATGTTAAAGATACTTGATAGTGAAATTCTGGTATCTACAAAAAATCACTTTCCACCCAAGATCAAAGACACATTGCCATTTTATTATGCTATAACCCTGAGCTGTCAGTGGTGACACCATTGTGCTTCCCCAGCTCCTTGTGCGAGAGAGTTTTGTTGCAGTTTGCTTTGCAGAATTCAAGGATGCTATAAATTATATAAGGGGGCATACGGTGGCTTAATGGTTAGCATGTACGCCTCATGGGTCCAGGGTTCGATTCCTGCTGGGGCCATGTGTGTTGCAGAGTTTGCATGTTTCCTCCGGGTACTCCGGTTTCCTCCCCAGTCCAAAGACATGCACGGTAGGCTGATTGGCATGTCCAAAGTGTCCGTAGTGAATGTGAATGTTATTGTGCCTGCAATGGACTAGCACCCTGCCCAGGGTGTACCCCGCCTTGTGCCCGATGCTCCTGGGATAGGCTCCAGGTTTCCCATGACCCTGAAAAGGAGTAAGCGATAGAAGATGGATGGATGGAAATTATATCAGGAATAATGAATGAAGAAAAGCTGAAATGAAACAAGGAGTTTGTTTTGTTTATGGTGACAGTGTTCCCATCCGTTACACAACGTGTTAGTACTGTATGTCCTAGTACTTGCTTACTCTTTTGTTACGCACTCAAAAGTATGTACTTTTTCTTTGCTAAAAGAGTACATACTTTTAGTACTTCGCATAAGTATGCCATTTGGGACGCAGGGTAAGAAACAGGGCAACTTAAATACACACAAGGGAATGAGACACAGTTGACTGCAATAGCACTATTAATAACACTAACAGACAGGTTGAACACAACATGAGCGCCTCTAGTGATCAAACACAGAATAGCAAGTCCAAAATCCTAACAAGGATGGAGCATGCACTGGTTCCTGTACAATTGATTAATCGCACCTCCGTGGTTGAGGTTTCGATTCTCGCCTTCACCCTGCGTGCATGGAGTTTCCTCCAGGTTATGGAGGAACATGCGTTGTAATCTGATTGGCATCTCTAAATTGTCTGTGATTATGCCCTACGTCCAAGATGTTCCCTGCCTTGTGCCCTGAGTCCCCTGGGATAGTCACCAGGCTCCTCACGACCCTGTGTAGGATAATCAGTGCAGAAAATGGATGGATGGATGGTTGCAACTGAACTGTTATTGTGCATAGATGAGAAATATCTGACTTCTACTTTCGTTGTGTAAAGTATATATTAATATAAGGACACTGTCTTAAATTAAACCTTAACCTTCACCAAAAATCACATTCAGAGACGGTGATTTTCCATGACACGGTAGAACTGATCAGGCATTTCAGCTGTGTGATACATATTATGCTGTGACTACATTATATCTACACTGTTCGCAGGTCTGAATGAGTTAAAGCATCTCAGTCATTGCATCTACATCATCTGTCCCCACAGCTGTTAACGTCGACCCGGCACGACTGTGAGAAGCTCCAGGAGGAGATGATGCGTCTTCAGCGTGAACATGACGCAACCAAAGAGGAGGTGAAGGAGGTGCTGCAAGCGCTGGAGGAACTCGCTGTCAACTATGACCAGAAGAGCCACGAGTTGGAGGAGAAAGGAAGGAGCAACGTCCAGCTCACCGATGAGTTAACGCAAAAGAGTGTGAGTAAGAGGAAGAGAATAAGGAAACAGGAGAGCAATAGTTACATTATACTTTTTACCCGTTAACCCGGTATTATGGTTTCACTGGTGTCATTGGCACGAGTATGTGATGATTTAAAAAGTTTGTACTAATAATGATTCAAGGATTCTTTATTATCATATGTCCTTGGTACAGTTAAATTCTTATTTTGTCCATTCCTCTCAAGACAGCAGGGTAAAAGGACATAAGGAACAATATAATACAATACAAGACTAAACACAATAGAATTGTACACAATACGCAATAATAACAATAAAAATAAGAAAATTTCACAGTATAATAAAGAAAAATGTAAATAGTAAATGTAAATTTGTTATTTTCTGGCATTGTTCAGAACCTCATTCTAAACACGGCCTGTCAGGCAGTTAGAGGTGGATGTTAAGGTGAAAAAAGGACCGAGGAAGAGATTCTGCACCACATATACAGGTGCATCTCAAAAAATTAGAATATCATTAGAGAAATGAGTGGAAAAGTTCATTTTCCACTCATGGAAAGTGGAACTTTCATATATACCAGATTCATTACACATAAAGTGAAATATTTCAAGCATTTTTTTTGTTATAATCTTGATGATTAGGGCTTCCAGCTTATAGAAATAAAAAAAATCAGTATCTCAAAACATTAGATACAAGAATTTATCATATTGAAATGTTGACCTTCTGAAAAGTATGTTAATTTATGCATTTGATACTTGGTCGGAGCTCCTTTTGCACAAATTACTGCATCGATGTGGCATGGCATGGAGGCAATAAATTGTGCAAAAGGAGCCATGATCAATTAACCTTTCCACGATATACAATTTTTTTGGAGATTCACCTGTACTTAACGGACAACATAGAGATGGTATTGTAGGTACTCCAGTGTAATGGCAGTGACCCCAGATGTGTGTGTGTTTGTGTGTGTGTTCCTGTTATAGTCAATTCTATCCACTGTAGAGAGGGATCTGGCAACACTGCAGGAAGTGAGTGGACACCACAAGAAAAGATCTGTAGAGATCTTCAGCATGCTGCTGAGAGACCTCAATGAGATCGGCACCGTCATCGGCACTAGCGACCTTAAGACAGTAAGAACTTCTGATATGATATACTCACACACACACACACACACACACACAGACACATACTTGCACAAATTCTTGTTTGGCATTCCATTTAATATATACACACACACACACACAGTGGAGGAAATAAGTATTGGGCGATTGGACTCGTCAACATTTTTTTCAGTAAATATATTTCTAATGAGGTTATTTACATGAGATTTTCACCAGACATCAGTATTAACTCAAGAAATCTGGAAATATAAAGATTCACAACAATAAAGTCCATAAATAAAGTTATGTGTAATAAAGTGGAATGACAAGTATTGCACACGCTAAGGAAAAGCAGTTCTCCAAGGCAAGCTAAGGAAAGGAACTACCTATAATCCATAAGTAATTATACCCATTATCTATTATACCTGCTATAATACTATATTTCAGCAATAAAACTATTCTTTATAACATTATATAGTAGTTTTTTTAAGTACAAGTATAATGGGTAGAAATCTAAGAAAAATGTATGTTTTAGCTTTCTGTACTGTATATGTTTTAATGAAATATTTTAGTAGTCCCCTCATGTAAAACTTACAATGATTACAGTGTTATATGGAATGTAATGATGTCCTTGATGAACTAGTATATCATTTGTAAGCAGATACCAAAATAAACCATGATATTTATTTTAAAATTGACAAAATTCTTTTTCTATCATCAGGCAACTTTTTTTTTTACAGCAAAGGATAAAAACCAAATGTGACTAGAGTTTTATTGCAATAGCAACAAAACACACCTGACTCTGAGTTTGCGTTAAAGAGATGATATTTGATTAAATGTAATACTCTATAATCTGATCACCCTTTTATTTCTTTTTTCTCCAGCAGACAGCGGAGGGTCCTGGAGCGATGGAGGAGGAGTTCACCATGGCGCGCCTCTACATCAGTAAGATGAAGTCGGAGGTGAAATCGCTGGTGAACCGCAGCAAACAGCTGGAAGGAGCCCAAGCCGAAACGGCTCGTAAGATTCAGGCAAATGAGAAAGAGCTCGCGTCCTGCCAACTTCTCATCTCACAGGTCAGTCATGGTTCAATCAAGATTCAAGAACGTTCAGTAACGTTCAGCGGGCCCACACAATGAAATTCTTGCTTTGTTTACTCTCTACTGTATGCTGCATAAAATTAAAGTGTACCTATTATGGTTTTTAAATATGACCTTTCATGTAGTGTGTTATAGAGCTGTTTGTGAATGTAAAAACATCTGCAAAGTTTCAAAAATCAAAGCGCACGAAAAGAAGGAAGCGATTCTGAACAGCTGAAACGAGTCGTTAGTGATTCCAGATTTACTTCTTGTAATAACCTACGTAGGTTTGAAACAAAAAGCCCCGCCTGGTCATTCGCGAACAGACGGAGCTGAAAGTTGTTATGATAGTGGCCGTTTCCTTTTCGATACATGCTGACAGCGGTAGACCAATCACAACAGACTGGGACATCTGACCAATCAGAGCAGAGTATGCTGTCTTGAGTGAATCTGAGTGAATCTGAGAATATCTGAGTGAATCTTTCAGAACGGATCATTGAACGAGTCGTTTATGTCACTGGGGGGGAAAAGGGTAATGCTGCAGTTTAAATGATGAGCACGTTAAAGTGTTTTTTGACCTTGGATGCATGTAAATCTATTGTATGAGACCTTTAAAACAAAATTTGGCATGATTTCAAAACCATAATAGGTGTGCTTTAAGTAAACTAGAAAAAAACACAATATATACAAAATATGCGAGAGAAATATATATATATATATATATATATATATATATATATTTTTTTTTTTTTTAAAAAGGTATAAATGGTCAATATAAATATTGCAGTGCAGCCATTCAAGTATAACTCAGACTGTCCAAGTGTAGTGTGTGGTGCTTAAAGAGTCCAGTGTGTACATCATTCTACCTCAGCAGTGCTCTCTAGTGGTAGAGATAATAGTCCCATAATCCCATATCCCAGGAGTATTACCACAGTATTGAAATAGTATGTAGACTATTCACCTTCTCTACAAAACTAGCCAAATGAGAACATCAGGAAGGGTAATGCAGGCCAAACCAGGTTGGATTCCCAAAAAAACAGATTGAGATCCATATTTAAGCAATATAGCAAAGCATAATCAGACCTGTTATTATCATAAACCTTCAATGTATATTAGGGCCACTTCACATTGTACACTTGCAGCACAGTCACACTTTCATTGTCCACAAAAAAAAGATAGCTAAGATCTTTTTTGTCCTGGTATGAAGAGAGCAACATGTAACTTTTACTCGATCTAATACTACGTTAATAATTGGTTATTTGACAGGACAAAAATACACAGACAACACCTGCTCTGGTGCAATCCATATTTGGGACAAAGCGATGCATGTGTTCATGGAGCTCGCTTTGTGCACAAGGGTATTATCATATGTTGGAACAGGTTTGGGCCTCTGGTTCCAGTGAAGGGAAATTGTAAGGTTACAGTACAAAAAGACATTTTATACAATTGTGTGCTTCTAACTTTATGGCTACAGCTTGGAGAAAAAACGCATATGGGTATGAGGGTCAGGTGTCTACAAAGTTTTGGCCGTGTAGTGTAGAATAGTATTAACTGGTTACCTATCCTATGCTGCTTAAAACTATACATTATATGGTTCAGGGCCTGATTTAGTTCAGTAGCTAAATATTAGGCCCTTTGCAGGCTCAATTATGTGTGTTAATGCAGTGGAAACACTAACGTGTACATTTCTCTGGTCCATCATGAATGTGACCCCACTGCCATGGTATACAGTACAGGGAATTTTGATCAGCTGCAGATGTGGATAATAGTAATGTATTAAAAGCAGAAAAAGCAAAGTACAAGAAATACTTTGAAGGAGATGTGAGATGCTGAAATCTGAGGCCTTACATGTAAACTAGCAACTGTAATATACTGTAATTCTCAGACTATTGAGCACACCTGAATATAAGCCACACCCGCTAATTTTAAAAAGAAAAACAATTTTGTACATATGTAGGCCGCACTTGTCTATAAGCCGCAGGTGTCCACATTGTAACTGTCACAATTCGTGACGTAAACGAAGCAGGACAGATGCGAGTGCAGTTAGGACGAGAGCTTTTATTGAAACGGAGGAGAGCAGACTCAAGAGAAACAACACAAAACATGACCAACTCAATGAACTAAGCTAACTAAACCAACTAACCTGAACATTAACCATGACATGAAACGTGACAATGTCTATGAACATGGAAACGAAACAAAGACTCTATATCTATACTCTATAAACCACTTCTACATCTATATTCTAAACTAAGTCTATACAACTGTAAGTTATACTATCCGCTACTAGGCTAGTATATACTAGCTATGCTACAAGTTACTAGGCTATAAGCTATGCTATAAGCTACTAGGCTACAGGCTAAGCTATAAGCTATGCTATAAGCTAACTAGCTTTGACATGAACTCAGACATGGACTATGGCTATGGCTAGGAGACATGAACAAGAACTAAGACACATGGCATGAACAAAGACTCTAACTATATTCGCTATCTAATTCTAACTCTATATCTAATTATCCGCGTTGTGTGTGTCATGGCTCCCGGTATATATACACACCAGCCGAACTGCTAACAGCTGCAGACAATAACAAAACACACGTGACTTGACAACACATGACAAGACGGGGCGGAGACATGACGAGGGGGTGTGCATGAAGAGCAAAACGACTGATCTGAAGAATGTAGTGTGAGCGCGTTAGATTTAATTCGAACAGTTTCATTGGTCCACTGTGACCTGTTGGGTCATTTGATTGGTCCGATGTGACGAGGCTAAAGGTTTTGGTGGCATGAAACTCGTTAGCCCGTAAAAATCCATAAATTAGCCGCATCATTGTTTAAGCCGCAGTGTTCAAAGCGTGTGAAAAAAGTAGCGGCTTATAGTCCGGAAATTAAGGTACTGTAGTTCATATAATACACTACTTGCTTCTAGATATTTATAAAAGTAATAAACATATTTTGACATTTTGACATGTTCTATTACTTGCCCACATGTTTTGGCAAGTATGGCCCATGTCTGCCATGAGGTCAGAATATCTGATTTAAACAGAAGCAATACGAAGGTTAGGAATTCATTTGCTCGTCTTTTAATTCACATGCAGAGTGTAATTTCTGTAGCATAAGTAAATGGTAAATGGCGCACTTCTATAGTGCTTTTATCCAAAGCGCTTCACACTGTGTCTCATTCACCCATTCACACACACACACACACACACACACCAATGGTAGCAGAGCTGCCATGCAAGGCGCTAACGTACCATCGGGAGCAACTTGGGGCTCAGTGTCTTGCCCAAGGACACTTCGGCATGTGGAGTCTCGTGGGCCGGGAATCGAACCGCCAACCCTACGATTAGTGGACAACCTGCGCCACAGCCACCCCCAAGTGGAGTGCAGTGTTCATCCATAAAGTCCATAAAGTCTCAGTCATGACCGGTGAAGAATCCAATAAAAAGTCTATTGATTGGGCCAGTTATCGAGTGTGTGAATGTGTCTGTGTCTGACTGATCCAGCTCCAGGCCAAGATAAAATCACTGAACGACTACATGCAGAACATGGAGCAGAAGAAGAGACAGCTGGAGGAAAGCCAGGACTCGCTGATGGAAGAGCTGGCTAATCTCCACGCTCAGGGTGCGTCTCATACTAATGTATTCATAGACACTTGGTACAAGGAATATTCTGAGAAATTCCTGTAAATAAAGAATAGATATGTACTGGTTACTTTATATCTGTGCGCTTTACAGCTGAAGATACAGTTATGTATAAATATGTTTTATGTCCTAATATATCTAGAGTCCTAGACACTAGATGATCTAGAATATTGACCTTTTTGATACTGTAAACAATACTTATTGTACTGTTGCATGTTCGCTAATCTAGGAAAGATGCATGAGGTGTCTGTGATGGACAAAGAGAAGGAGCACATGAACAAGATGAAGGATGCTGAAGAGATGAAGGTACAGAATAATGTTCTCTCTGCCACACATAACACCAAGTATAAATGCATTATATAGTGCAAGCTACAGCAATTACAGCAAGCTAAAAATAACAATAAAAATGAGTGATGATGACGAATGATGAGCCGCTTGCGGTCATTTGAGAGATTGTGCTTGTTAGGTCATGCTGACCAGAGGAGGAAAGTACATATGCTACTCCCAGTTAATTGAATAGATATATTTTTATTGTCTTAAAGACATTCTGATAAAGGTCTGTGGTGGAAATTTCTCAGACCGACGTAAATGGTAAAGCATAAATGTATTCTTTGCATAACTCTATAGGTGTTGTTTTAATTAATTTTACTGAAAAATAATAAATCTAAATAAACTTCTATGAACTGGTGTGCCCAGACGTTGAACTGGTAGTGTACTGTAAATACAGCAATTTGGATACTACCTGCATATAATTGAAAATGAATATACTTACTCATATACTCATTACTTTTACATGAAAAATCCACTTTTTTACTATTAACATTATGATTTAGATATATTGTTTCCACCATGGAAAGCAATACAAATAAAAGAAAAAAAAGCAATTGTGACTTTATATCTCTATCGAGTGTAAATATCGCAATTCTGATACTGTTTCTCTAAATTCTGACATTTATTCTCGCAATTATGAGTTTAAATCTTGCAACTCTGACTTTATTTTTCACATTTTTGAGTTTTGCAATTCTTTTTTTCTCACAGTTCATATTGCAACATTTTGATTTTATTTCTCACAATTACGAGTTTTACATCTCACAATTCGGACTTTTTTGTACTTGCAATTTAGCCCTCCACTTAACTCAGTACCTGAAATGTGACTAACTTCTGGGAACGAGCACACTAGCAATCGGTTTTCTTTGTCTTGACTAGCTGATGAGTGTTGTTCTTATGTGGCCTATTTATAGAAAATGATAAATGCTTTGATGTTCTCCCTGTGCTGCGGGGGTTTCCTCCGGGTACTCCGGTTTCCTCTCCCAGTCCAGAGACATGTATGGTAGGCTGATTGGCGTGTCTAAAGTGTCCGTAGTGTATGAAAGGGTGTGTGAGTGTGTATGTGATTGTGCCCTGCGATGGACTGGCACCCTGTCCAGGGTGTACCCCGCCTTGTGCCTGATGCTCCCTGGGATAGACTCCAGGTTCCCCGCGACCCTGAAGAAGGAATAAGTGGTTGAAGATGGATGGATGGATGGATGGATGCTTTGTCGCTGCATTCTTTGTAATTCACTAAATGTCAAGTGGACATCTATATTGCAAGAGCAAAAGTAAGAATTGTGAGATGTAAACTTGTAATTGCGAGAAATAAAGTTAAAATCACAAGCTATAAAGTTGCAACTGTGAGAAATGAAGTTGCAATTCTGAAATATAAAGTCTTATAAATTACCTTTTTTTTTCTCCGTGGCGGAAAAGGGCTTCCATATATAGACTTTAAAATATTATGACTCGAATATTTATTTGCTTTTTTCCTGTCTACTAATTCAATCAGTCACTTTTCTGTGCATCCAATCAAAATCCATTTCAAAGCATACCACAACCAATCATCTTTCTGCAAGAAATGTATGTTAGTCTCACTCACACTACATGTTAAAGTGACTTAATAAAATAAAATAAAAAAGCAAACTGATCTAATAAAACAATAGTACAAGTTTTAAGTGAGCAAGGGTGATGTGGTGGGATTTATTTCACATTCTTAAGAACAATGAAAAATAAATAAATACTAACATACCCCATCCAAAACATAAGCATAACTTTTCATACAAATTGAATTGCATGGATTGTTACAAATTCACAAGTGAGTTTATAAACATTGTTATAAAATCAATTCATTAAAATGATCTGCTCTTTATTTCAAATATAAAAACATCTTTTAACTTTTACTCAAACGCCATTTTTAATTTTTAATCGAGATTTTGACGCCTTTTTCGCACTTTCACTTACAGTGGATATAAAAAGTCTACACACCCCTGTTAAAATGGCAGGTTTTTGTGAAGTAAATGAATGACACACTGGTAAACCAAGACAGAACTTTTCCCACCTTTAATGTGAAATTGCTAAATAAAATACAAATAAAGTGGGGGGGACTGTCACCCTGTCCAGGGTGTACCCCGCCTTGTGCCCCATGCTCCCTGGGATAGGCTCCAGGTTCCCAGTGACCCTGATGAAGGAGTAAGCGGTAGAAGATGGATGGATGGATGGATGGATGGATGGATAAAAGGGGGGAAGAAAAATCCTACAATAGCCTAGTTGCGTAAGTGTGCACACCCCTAAACTAATACTTTATTGAAGCAGCTTTTGAATTCATTACACCACTCAGTCTTTTTGGGTTAGAGTCTATAAGCATGACGCATCTTGCCTTGCCAATATTTTCCCACTTGTTCTTGTAAAAACATCCTAGATCCATTAAATTGTGAGGTCATCTCCTGTGCACAGCCTGCGTCAGGTCACTCTACAGATGTTTTTTGTTGGAGTTGAATTTTTCCTATTTTTTTCTATAATTGTATAATATATAATTTAAATTTTTCTATAATTGTAATTTCACACCGAGGCTGGGAAACGTTCTGACATGATTTATCTTGGTTTCATTTCATCACATCAAAAAACTTTTAACAGGGCTGTGTAGATTTTTATATCCATTGTAGGCCTTATTTCTTCTGATCTTTTTGCACCTGTAGTGAACAACTTTATCTGCTCTTGAAGCGTCATTAGAGTGATTTTGTTTGCCATTTCTGTGAACTTGCTGTGTGTAGAAAGCGCTGCAGGAGCAGATGGAGAGTCACCGTGAGGCCCATCAGAAGCAGCTGTCACGCCTCCGAGACGAAATCGATGAGAAGCAGAAGATCCTGGATGAGCTGAAAGAGTTAATACATTTTTTTTTACTTATTGCAGGAGATATTTCATGCAAATGAAAAGAAGACCATCTCAACAGACCAGCATGGCTAACAAAAAATGTAGTAGTGCTAATATTTTACCTCTTTGGTACTTTTCCTCAGCCATTATTTATTTAGTACAACAGTGTTAAGATATTAAATTAAAGGATGTTGATCTTTGAACCTCATGAACAGAACTGATTGGCATTATTGTGTGTGAGAATTAGATTGTTATTACACTTTTACCGTGTTTTTACCCCTCAGTATGAACCAGTCTCTTCTGCTGGAGCAGAAAAAGCTCTTGTCTGACTACGACAAGCTCAGAGACGAGGAACAGGAGAAGGACGAGAAACTGCAGAAACTAATGTAAGTAGACTGTTGATGTTAAATAAAAAAATGAAAAATAAGAGTCCACGGTTCTGACTGACCGAAACGCTCATGTGTGAAAGTTTCAGTCGATGCCACACAGTGTGGCTGGTGCCATTTTGGGGATCGTCATCAATATTAACACAACAAAGAACCAAAGTCAACGAACAGTTCGTGAAGATTATTAATTGCTGCCATTTTCCCATCAATCACTCCATCCAGAAGCACAATAAATATGAAATAATATTAATAATATGATGTGCTTTGCGATTCTGCAGCTGATTTATTATTTAGAACTGTATTGTCATTACTCCTGTGAGAAGATCGAGGTTGATGTCACGGGGGACATTGCTAGCTAGCATAGTAACGATGCCATTGAAGTGGAGAACAATTTTCAACAATCTCAAAAGTAAGGGATAATGCTCAGGTTTCACTCTTACAAACAAATGAGCAACAGCTTGTTTTCTCAGTCACCATTTTGTGGCAACATTCCACATCATATTAGTAAGAAATCAGTAGGGGAGACTGACTACTAGGCATTGTGGGTAATGTAGAACACTATTAACCAAAGTGGAAACAGATTAATGTCAATGAATTACTTGTAAATAATAAAAAAAAATGTCTAAGAATTGAATTCTAGAATAAATATTTTGCACCATTGAAGAAGGGCAATTTGATGACTGTTAGCTAGCTAGCTTTTGTGGATAAATATTTACAGCTGCCTAGCAAACTAATGCTCTATGCTGTTGGTGATCTTTATTTTTTGCTAATGTTTCATGTTCAAAAAGACATCTGGTTTTAAATTTGGGTGGAAAAATATTTTAATATCCATTTGTCATGAAATGGACTTGCTCATAAAAATATTAGCAGTGATTTTGTGTGATTAGCATGATCAGCTTAGCCGAACAAGAAAGAGAGGTCTCTGTATAAGCCCATATAACCAGAAAGATCAATGTTCAGAGAGCAGTTTTTAAATGATGACATGTGAAGTGTTGTATTTGAGGAACATTTGTCTCTTGTCTCTGGGAATTAGTTTGTTAAATGAGAAACGGGAACAGGCCAAGGAGGATCTGAAAGGTCTTGAAGAGACTGTGGTAAGTACGCATCAGGAACTAACATTTACGTTATTTATTTTCATACATTTTAGCAATATAAACCTGTAATCAGAAGGGTAGGCAGAGTTAAAAGTGTGCTTTTATTTCACCTGACTATAGTAATATGGCTAATAATTCAAACATTTTTAATGGCATTATTTGTCCTGCTTTCCCAGACAAAAGAGCTCCAAACTCTCCATAGTCTGCGCAAACTCTTCATCGATGATCTTAACACACGTGTCAGGACAGTAAGTATTACGACATATTGGCAACCACTTTCTGTTTTTCCATTGTTATTTGACTTTTTGTAGCTTTAGTACTCTTACATTTCCTATTAATCCGCTGAGAATTTGGGTGGGTCTTCCAGCTGACTCATCCTCCAGATGTGCTTTTGGCTTCAGGTCTGCGTTTTAGGGCCATCAGCTGAATGACTAATGAGGATGTACATGCTCTAACAGCAAGACAGAAGATATTTCCATTAAGCTCAGGAAATGGTGTCAGTAGAAGCTCTGAGTGAAATGTGAAGTAAACGCATCATTGCCTCATCCAGTTGATGATTAAGCAAACTCTTAAGAATGAATCAGTGCTCTCGCAGATGTGCCTTTTCCTATCCGTGTTCATGCTGTTGAAAGATTCAAATGAAACTTCAACAGTCATAATGATTGACATACAGGTGTCTGTGTTTAAGACTAGATCCTGATAATGAGGTACATTATATATATATAGCACTTTATTTGACGTACTTTATTTAATGGACCGTCAGTACCACTGTGTCCTTTTCAGGAAGCAGCGACCTGTCAGAATGACATGCTGTCTATGTTGTACAGTATTAAAGAAAAATATGTATATTTATTATAGAATGACACTTCGTACTTTTGTGAAACAAACATCTGCAAAACTAGTTAGTTTCTCTTATCACTTGCGTTATAGTAGCTATAAACTGTTGTTCCCTTCCCGGCCTCTCGGTTTCTTTCTATTGAAGTGAATAAGACAAAAATGAAAGGACAAGGAAATGTGAAGTCCATCCATCCATCCATTTTCCATACCGCTTATCCTACATGGGGGTGTGGAGCAAGTTGGAGCCTTTCCCAGGGAACATAGGGCACAAGTTGGGTGACACCACCTTCAGGTCACTGTGGCAGAATCTTAACCACTGAGACAAACTTTTCTGTCTGATAGAATGTAGAGTTGGACTCGGACGAGGCAGGAGGCAGCCTGGGTCTGAAACAGAAGATCATTTTCCTGGAGAACAATCTGGAACAGCTCACCAAAGTCCACAAACAGGTTTGCACTGTACTTTACTTTGACCAAAAGAAACCCAGAAGAAACCAAAGGTGGCATTGTATGCAGACTGCATACACCTTTCACAATATGCTTAGACTTACACACTTAAGGTATAGCATACTGTCCAATATTTGGTATAGTATTGATATATAGGCTTGGTATGCACATAATATATGCGTACAGTGGCAATGAAAAACTTTCTCCCCAACTTTTATTCTGTCACATTTTCTCTATAGTTGGTGCGTGACAATGCAGAGCTGCGCTGCGAGCTGCCTAAGCTGGAGAAGCGTCTTCGAGCCACGGCCGAGCGAGTGAAATCCCTCGAGATGTCATTGAGAGAGGCGAAGGAGAACGCCATGAGAGACCGCAAGCGCTACCAGCAGGAGGTGGAGAGAATCAAAGAGGCAGTCAGGGCAAAAAACCAGGCCAGGAGGAACCACACAGCACAAATCGGTCAGTATCTTATCATACCGCTTATCCTTCAGGGTCGGGGGAAACCTGGAGCCTATCACAGGAATCATGGGGACAGGGTGCCAACCCATTCACACACCCATTCATACACTACGGACACTTTTGACATGCCAATCAGCCATGTCTTTGGACTGGGGGAGGAAACCCCCGCAACACAGGGAGAACATGCAAACCCCGCGCACACACACAGGGCATTTTTGGGACTCGACACCCCAACCCTGCCTGTGTGAGGCAACCTGTGCTAGCCACTAAGCCACCGTTTGCCTGTGTCTACCTTGTCTACTTTATTTCAAACAACCAAAGTACCAAACTATGGAATGATACTGTATTTAGTTGTTAGTGCTATAGCCAGAAGGGGGCGATACTTTCCCATTTATTGGGAATTTAGCAGTACAAGACGATTTCATTTTTATTATAATTAAGAATTGCTTTGGCTGAACCACCAGAGTCAGTGTTGTCATTTTCAGTTCCGCAGTCATGCATACTGATTTCAGATCTATAAACTTGTACTCTTATCATCTGATCATCAGAAGTTGTTTTGTCTCTTCAATAAACAGAGATCAGAATGGTTCCGTGTAACATGCCATGGTTGGCATAAAGTCACCCATATACAGAATAACTCGGGAATGGACTGATTGGGTATAACCCAATATAACAATCTGAAGAAATTGAATATGGCATATTAAATTGCTTAGGTCATCGCTAGACTAAAAAGGTTTATACTCCGTGGTTTTACAACCCAGCATATTTCAAGCAATACAGTCATGGATGAAAGTATTGGCACCCCTGGAACTTTTCCAGAAAATGCACCATTTCTCCCAGAAAAGTGTTGCAATGAGAAATGTTTTGGTATACACATGTTTATTACCTTTAAGTGCATTGGAACAGCACAAAAAATCAGAAGAAAAAAGGCAAATTTGACAATACTTTCGTCCATGACTGTATAACACACCTGAGTTTAACCTTAACAATTTTTTATTAATATAGCATATCCTCAACAATACAATACAACACAATACTACTGTCCCAAGTGTTTACTCAACATTTTCCCCTGTATGTCCCGTAGCCAAGCCCATTCGTGCTGGACACCATGCTGGACATCACCCAGCAGCCTCTGGCTCACCAGGTCATACCATCAGAGGAGGAGGGGTGCAGAGCCCGCGACGTCATCACTACCACCAGATTCAAACAGCTCAGCAGCACTACCACCACAGCAGCAAATAAAGTATGGTATGATCCAGTAGTCAAAAAATCGTGAAAGTTTGTGAATCTTCATAATTAAAAACAGATTTGGCCGATAGATTTGGTGATTTAAAAATAAACTATAAGCTGGGGAAGAAAGTGATTTTGGACTGAAGATAACTGCTACTGTTTTAGCTGCTACCATCTGATCTGATACCATATGACAATTAATGTTTAACTTCGCTAATTAACTACATTGAAAGATAATATGAAAACTGTTGACCACCATATTGTATCACAGTGTACAGTGTTCATTTCTCCATATTCTTTCATTGTAATTAATAGAGTCAGGGGTGTTAGTGCAGTGGAAACATTCCACTGTCCACCCTGAAGTGGATTTCAGACTGTGTAAACAGGCATATTTACAGCTGCCTCAGCTCTATACCATATATTAATGGGCAAAGGTCAAGACAACACTTGCTGATTTATGTCGTAGGTGCCCCTTGAGGTATTTTTGGATGAGACGTTTCGTCCCTCTCTGTTCACAGATGCAAAAGGCCCTTGCTTTAGATCCAGAGAGAAAACCAAGAAAAAATTAAAAATGTTGCGGTGGAAGTTTCCCTGAAACGTCTCCTGCAATGCTCACAACCATCTTATCAGTAGACTTTAATCACTGCTAACAAGCTAGTGGAAGCTTATAGCCTTCAGTTTAGTATTGTACTAACTGCATGTCTAAATCATGACATGTCTCTTTGGCCCAATTAAACCATCTGCACTTTCAAATAGAGCTATACCGGTATCTCAAGAAATTTTAATATTGTGGAAAAATCCGGTTCTTTTCGAATAATTTGATTCAAAAAGTGGAACTTTTGTATATTCTAGATTCATTACACATAAGGTGAAATATTTTGTAGTAATCTTGATGTTTATGGCTTACAGCTGATGGAAATAAAAATCCAGCATCTCAAAATATTAGAATAAAGAATTTATAATACAGAAATGTCGTCCTGAGAAGAGCTCTGATCAGTTAATTAACTGAAAACACCTGCAAAGGTTTCCTGAGTCTTTAATCTCTCAGTCTGGTTCAGTACACACAACCACAATCATGGGGAAGATGGAAGTAAATTTTGCATTTCATTTGGAAATCAAGGTCCCAGAGTCTGCAGGAAGAGTTGAGAGGCACAGAAGATTTTAGAGCACTTAATGCTTCCAGCTGCTGACAAGCTTTATGGGGATGCTGATTTCCTTTTCCAGCAGGACTTGGTACCTGCCCACAATGCCACAACTACTAGTAACTGGTTTACTGACCATGGTGTTACTGTGCTTGATTGCCCAGCCAACTCGCCTGACCTGAACCCCATAGAGAATCTATGAGAGACACCAGACCCAACAATACAGACGAGCTGAAGGCCGCTATCAAAGCAACCTGGCCTACCTCAGCTATGCCAAAGACTGATTGTCTCCATGCCACGCCACACTGATGCAGTAATTTATGTGAAAGGAGCCCCGAACCAAGTATCGAGTGCATAAATGAACATACTTTTCAGAAGGTCGAAATTTCTGTATTATAAATTCTTTATTCTAATATTTTGAGATATTAGATTGTTGATTTCCATCAAGGCTGTAAGCCGTAATCAAGATTAAAACAAAAAAAATGCTTGAAATATTTCACTTTATGCGTAATGAATCTAGGATATATAAAAGTTAGAAAATATATGAAAGTTCGAAAAAAAATGCAACTTTTCCACGATATTCACATTTATTGTAGATGCACCTGTATAAGCCTCAATCACGTCACATATCGACTTCAAATCTGAAGGCGACACTCTTTCTGTATGACTGTGTGTATATGATGACTGTCCTACTTAACATTTAGATGAGAAGTGGAAAGAAATGATCCCTGGTTACTTCAGTGTTGTCCTGTATGTTTATACAAGTCAAGATGAATGGTTTTGTGCTAACAACCACGGCTAATTAAGTTTCAGGAGCATGGTTGGAAAGTCACAACAACTGTAACAATAGAAAAAAAAAGGTACAAAAAGGTTCTGTGTCCTCAAAAGTGAAGAAAGCTTGGGAAAATGGCTGAGACCAGGACATTAACTTCAACCATTTGGCCTTTTCTAAGGAGCACTAGGCATATATGGATTGAGGCTTGGCGTCGTCTCCTCACAGTTACGTAAACAGGAGTCAGTTTGGGATTGTTCAAGGCTAGAAAAGCAATGTTGACTTGTTGATTTGAAGTAGATTCATCTATTCCCATTCCCAGTAGTGTACTGTCTGTGTGTGACAGTGGTGGCTTAGCAGTTAGGGTTCTGTTCTAGTTGAAATATTGTGAGCTGAAATCCCAGCACTGATGGAGAGCCAGGGTTTGGACCTTAACTCATTTATGCTGACTGTTGTGTGTGTTTTGTTTCTGCCTCGCTTGTAAGACACTTTGGATTTAGGGTGTAAAGCAAAGCTTGTACCTGTATCTGTATCCGTATCTGTACTCAGAATATCTGTATTCAGAATGGGTGTGGCCTAAACAGACTTCTTGCTCAAACCTCTCACTCACACAAAAACTTTTATTTTTGTTTTGTTTCTGGCTTTCTGGAAAGTTGCCTTAAATAAGAAAAATTCTATTTATTTAAAACATATCGTAAATAGCCACTAAATCGATTGGTCGAGCAGCATTCATGTGAAAACTGTAATGAATTTCCTGGTTACACAGTTCCACTTTTTGACCATGTGGTAGTACAGTTATAGAAGGAAACTGTTTATATTCTGGTGTTACCCAGATGAGGATGGGTTCCCTTTTGAGTCTGTTTCCTCTCAAGGTTTCTTCCACATGTCTTCTCAGTGAGTTTTCCTTTCCACCATCGCCATTGGCTTGCTCATAAGTGATAAATGCATACATTTAATATTTATATCCTGAATTTATATATTTCTGTAACGCTGCTTTGTGAGCAAACTGAATTGAATTGAATCTATGTCCACTAGTGGAGCAATTATTAGTGGGCCATGATAGAGAAGGGTCAATGGGGGAATTTCGCCAAGACACCAGGGTTATACCCGTACTCTTTTACGTGTCCTGGGATTTTTAATGACCACAGAGAGTCAGGACCTCGGTTTAACGTCTCATCCGAAAGACAGTGCTGTTTTTACAGTATAGTGTCCCCATCACTATACTGGGACATTAGGCCCCACACAGACCACAGGGTGAGCGCCCCCCTGCTGGCATCACTAATACCACCTCCAGCAGCAACCTTAGTTTTCCCCAGGACGCCTCAACCCTACTTAGAGAAACCAGGCGAGTACTCCAGGGAGATATGGCTCCGATGCTGAATATCAGCACAGCTGTGATTTAGCGTAGACACGAAGCCCCAGGCTTCAGTATAACTGCAGTCTTGCTCATGCAATATTGCATAATTATCTCTTCATTCCAATTTTTTTTTTTAATTCATTTTATTCAGTTACATCCCTACTTTGGACCACCGTGCTGTATCTTTCAAAGTAATATGTAAATGTCACTTTCTTGATGTTTTGCCAAGGGAAAATGCGGTGAATTCCACAGTGAATCCTGTAACATGATCTGCCAACCTTTTCTCTCTGTGTTTTGTTTCAGTCAGGAGGAAAAACAGCATATCCCGAGCTCACTCAGACTTTCTTTCCATCTAGACTTCACCTGTCCATGAGATCACCGTCCACGTTTTTGTAGTTCTGGAAAACCAACACAACCGCTGAAGCCTTTGATCACGTTCAGAACTGGATAGAAACTCTACATCCTTATCCTGTGGTGGACTGGTTTTACGTACACACACACACACACACACACACACACACTCACACACACACACAAACACATATGAAAACAAGGAGCTGCCTGTTATATTCAACTGAGCACAATTAGTGTGAGTCCCAAACCTAGAGGGTTCTTTCCTGCTAGCTAATCATGTAATTAGCGGCTCGTATGAGTCACATGAATCAGCACATGCAGGTAAATCCTGACAGAAAGCACAGGAACACTAAACACACATGACCTCTGGCTACATGTTACACCTCACAGAGCTAATTTCTCTTTCATTGCACAATCGTTAGAATGTTTGTTCTAATGCGTGTTCCTCAGTGTTAATACTGCTGAGTGTATGTGTTATGGGTAAGCCACTGCAGCTCCATCATTTAAACACACTTCGAATTAAATCTGTATGTTCTACACTTTCTTAATATAGCTGATGGTCAAGTATTATCCGGACTAGCATCTGGGTCGTCATGTTATTTTGTTTTGCCAAAAAATTTACCAAAAATACTGATCACCAAACTATAAATAATAATGGAAATAATGGAGCCATGAGAATCTTTTCAACCCTTATGTGTAACTCGAGGGCTTTTTCTGTAATTCTTAGAATTGGCAGTAGCTCAGTAGGTCTTTAGTTTTTATTGCCTACCTGAAGCATGTAGAGACACAACAGGGAATGTAGTTTGCTTTAGAGCTCGCACTGTGTTGTTTTTAAAAGCAGGAGACTTCAACTGCGGTCCTGTAACACCACAGTCCAGCACAGTGTGCGTGTATAAGTGTGTGTGTGTGTGAGGAAGTGAGAGAGATGATCACATTGTGCTGAATTTCTTAATTGATTTTCTTAATCAATTCATTTTTGCTGTATACTATTTATTGTTTAATTTCTGAGAATTACCACTGTTTGGTTTATATATATATATATATATATATATATATATATATATATATATATATATATATATATATATATATATATATATATATATATATATGATTATTTATTTTCTTGAATTAGCTAAAGTGTTCATATTTATAAAAATTTTTGTCATATGTTCTGATTATATATTTGATATTTTGATTTAACGTTTCTAACATTGTATTTGAATGTACACAAGACATGATTTAATGCTGGGAGCTAATAATCTAATTTAATAATTAATAATTTAATAATTTAATGCTTTTTAGCTAATAATCCAATCATCATTAGCTAAAAAATCACGAACAAAGGGAGAATTATTTTTAGACGATTTACAGTAAATGGAGAGAACAGGATACGCTCATGTGTACAAGATCTGATTAAACAGTTTTGATTACAGGTGACAGTGTGAAGACAGTGACTGGCACTGATCTCACTGACTGTACAAACTAAAACATATAATAAGCCACGTAACAGTGTTGAAACGCACACATTCAAACGCAAACCTACAATATTTTGTATGCGTGACAAAATAAAAGAAGGCGTGATAAGGTATATAATTTAATGTAATCCTTTATGAAAGTTAAGAACTGCATATAACATTTGAAGATTTCTGGTTTTGCTTCTTTGGAAGGACCATAAAGAAATAAAGGTGTGTCTCAGTTTCTGGTGTTTGATAGAAAAGTCAATTCAAGTAACAAATAATGGTCACCAATAGAACTAAAAACATGTTGATTAAGACACTGTATGTACATGCAGTGTCACAAAAGGCAAGTTGGAAAAGAAAACACCAGAACTTTGCACCTTTATATCCTGTAAGATAATTGTTTTATTAATATCCATCCATCCATTTTCCATAATGCTTATCCTACACAAGGTCGGGGAATATCCCAGGGAACTTGGGGCACAAGGCCAGGGAAATCCTGGACAGGGTGCCAATCCATCGCAGATCACAATCTCACACACACTCACAAAACCATTCACACAGTACAGACAATTTGGAAATGCCAGACAACCTACAACGCATTTCTTTGGACTGGTGGAGGAAACCAGAGTACCCGGAGGAAACCCCCAAAGTACGGGGGAGAACATGCAAACACTGCGCACACAGGGTGGAGGCTGTTTTATTAACAGTTAGCGTAAAAACAGCATTTAAAGCTCTATCTCTAGCTACAGAAGACTACTATTCAATAATTATTCTAACTCACTTCAGAAACTTGCCGATCTCGAGCATTTCTGAAATATGAAATATAAAAACGGAAACTGAGATAAGTGAAAACTGAAATATACTCACAGTGCATTATGGGTAATAGGTGTAATTCCTTAACAACTGAGACTACCATATATGAGCAATTATATATTATAATTTAGAAGTTTGCATGTTCTCCCCATGCTTCGGGGATTCCCTCTGGGTACTCCGGTTTCCACCCCCAGTCCAAAGATATGCGTTGTAGGCTGACTGTCATCTCTAAATTGTCCTTAGTGTGTGAATAGATGGCTGAATGTGTGTGCTTGTACCCTCCTTGTGCCCACAGTTCCCTTGGATACGCTCCAGTCTCCCCGTGACCCTGTGTAGGATAAGCGGTACTGAAAATGAATGGATGGATATTATAATATATTTTTTAAAGCGCAGATTTTATGCCTCCTAGCATTTTTGATATTTCTTAAAATGTGTGACATGCTGATAGAAACACTAATGAGGTGTTTCCGATGCAAAGGGTTGTCTTAAAACTTTTTGATCAGACCTTGTTAGTCAGATTTGAGGTTCCTGCACATAAAATAATTAAGGAAAGAGCCAATTCACTACTACATTTCATTTTTAGAAGTAGAATTTTTATTTTGTTTTATTTCTGTGTCGATGCTGATCAGCCACTCAGTCCATCGAGCAGTGTTCCAGGCAAAAGTGCAAAAACATGAATCATATCATAACTACCTCATGTACATCAGGATGCATAGAAGAGTGATTGTATTCCTTTAATGTTCATGCTGACTAATCAATCAGCATCTGGCTATAGGGAAGACGTGATTATTATTATTTTTTGTACTTAATAAGTTGTACATTTTGCATTTGTAAACTTTATTATAACACTGGATGTTTTATTAGATTGCTTGCTAATGCTTAACAAAATGCAAGATTGTGAATGAAAGTAATTGTAACCCCTCATATTCAGGCAGTGCTGGAAATTAATGGTGGCCACACAAAATATTGACACTTTGGGCCCAATGTGGACATTTTCACTTAGGGGTGTACTCACTTTTGTTGCCAGCGGTTCAGACATTAATGGCTGTGTGTTGAGTTATTTTGAGGGGACAGTAAATTTACACTGTTACACAAGCTGTACACTCACTAATTTACATTGTAGCAAAGTGTCATTTCTTCAGTGTTGTCGCATGAAAAGATATAATCAAATATTTACAAAAATGTGAGGGGTGTACTCACTTTTGTGAGATACTGTACATGTTACACACAGCTTAGGATTCAACACTGATCCCCTTTCAAATAACAGTCCCTCCAGGATTTTGCGATTGCAATTTCAATTTCACCAATTCAAGTAGTTTTGAACTTGAAATAAGAATAATACGGATTGAAATTAACTTGTTTTGGAGTTGAAAATTGTTTTTTTTTTATTTTTTTTTTTATTGTTTTCATAAATTATTGAAAGTTTAAATCAAACCTCTTGATTCACTTCCATCCATCCAAATGACTGAACCATTGGTCGCTCCAGTGTTATTTGTCATTTTGGCGTCATTCTCTTTGAAATGCTTACAAAAGTTGTAAGCAAATATTGTGACCATGATATTGGGCAGCATATAGTTCCACTTGTACAATAAAAGATATCCTGCTCATCACTTATCAGTATCCACACAGACCCACAGTGTTTACAGCCATAGACGACAGCAGCGGTCCCCAACCTTTTTTGCGCCACGGACCGGTTTAATATCAGACAATATTTTCATGGACCGGCCTTTAAGGTGTAGTGGATAAATACAACAAAATAAAATTATATGACCGGCATAAAAACTGGGGTATTTTAAAATCTAATAATAAACGTGAATCCAATGTGAAATCGTAACTTTATTAGCAGCGTCCTCGTAACATCCTCTCTCCCCCCTAACGCTCTCTGGTCTCTATGGTAAGGGTTCAACGTATCACGTGACCGAGACAAGCGTCTTGACGTGCGTCAAGAGTGAGTCGTAGAAGGATGTAACGGAGAGAATCCGCTCATTTTTCAGATCCAGATCATAAATAAAACGGAAATAATGTAAGTTATTTATTCTTTCTGTGCGGCCCGGTACCAAATGACCCACGGACCGGTACCGGTTCGCGGACTGGGAGTTGGGGACCGCTGTACATCTAACAACAACACACTTGTACTATACTATCTGTATTTGTTCAATATGGACACGTGGTGTGATGGATCACAGATCCATTTTGTTCGAGTAGAATTTGTTATAAATATGTCTCATAATGTCTGTGTTTCTAGTTGCAAGTTGTTGTGCTGATAAGTTAAAATGGCTTGAGTAAACAAGCACAGAACGGAAGGAAACTCCGACTCTGTGTACAGATGTCCACGTTACATCATTTCTGACGGTGCTTCTAGGAGAAATCAGTGATTAACAGTGATGACTTTTTTATATTATGTCTACTGAGGACTGACGATTTGTGTGACACTCCTCCATGCTCTGTCCTGTTGATTTTATTTCTGAGGCATAAAAACTAGGACGTGTGCACAGGACGAGGCAGTGGTCCGTATTGTGTATAACTACATGTTGCAGAAGGAAAAAAAAATAAACCATCTCAACTTTACTAAAGTGTCATTTTGTTACAGTATATCACGACCACGTGACGCCCTCAACGAGGATGAAACCACGTCCACGTCACAGCATCTCTTATCTTGTTTTGATTTGGCCACGCCCTCTTTGGACCTGACTTCGACTTTGATTTGACCACACCCCTTTATGTCTTCGCCCCGCCTCCACGTTTCATGATTCTGTCTAGCTCTCATTCTGTTTTAGGCTTGCTTTGGTTTCGTCTTTGGATTTTTATTTATTTGTTTATTTATTTTAAAAATTGTTTGAATTCAGAAAACACACAGGGGGACGCTTGAAGTTTTCAGTCGCACCACAAAAGCTCCATTAAGTCAGGCATCTGTCTCCAAGGTAGGCTTATTTTATGCTCATTCATTTTAAACAACTAGGATGTGAGAGTGTGTTTAGGTTGTTTATAGGCGAAAAAGCACGCGCGTGAGCTTTTACCGTTAACAAGCAGCAGGTAGACAGGAAACTGTTACTGTGATGCGCACGTGTCACGTGTCCGCATTTATTCCACTATCTATTTATTCGTGGGTTACCGTGGATTTCTAGAATGAAAGAAATGCACGTTAACGAATTAATGTCACGTTTAAACGATTTAATGCGCAAGCGAATTGTTTTTCTAAGCGTTGTATGGCTTTGAAATAAGAGCGTCCATTCAGCTGAATGCCTTCTTTCACAGCCCATGACAGAACACGGTCATGTGGGGACCGTGTGTGTGTGTGTGTGTGTGTGTGTGTGTCCTCACAAGAGGTTCTCCATGAGGAAAACTGCAGCTTGGATTAAACAAACAAAAACAACAACAATCATTTTGGTTAATGAGGTTAAGGCTAGTGATGGCGCTGTATGTCAACAGTAGGTCCTCATTAGGATAAGAAGTGCGTGTGTCCTCACAAGGGAGTCCCCACAAATAGAACTGGTTAGTTTACTGTTAGATTTAGGTGTAGCATAGAACTGTAACAATTATGTCAACGGTAGGTCCTCATAAGTATAAGACAAACACACGTGTGTGTGTGTGTGGTGTGTGTGTCCTCACAAGGGAGTCCCCACAAATAGAACTGGTTAGTTTACTGTTGTATTTAGGTGTAGCATAGAACTGTAACAATTATGTCAACGGTAAGTCCTCATGAGTATAAGACAAACACACGTGTGTGTCTGTGTGTGTGTGTGTGTGTGTGTGTGTGTCCTCACAGGGTCTCCATGAGGAGAATTGCAGCTTTTATTAACAAACAAACAAACCATAAAAAACAACAAAATGTTTTTATTTTGGTTACTGAGGTTAAGGTTAATGATGTCAACAGTAGTTCCTCATAAGGATAAGACAAGTGTGTGTGTGTGTGTGTTGATGCTAAGACCAGTGTTACCAACACATACCCCCTTTAATTGTGGTCCGTAACATGGCTGCAATGGTGTGTTCAAATTCCCAGAAAATCACAGAAAGCTCTACCTGTCACACGACATCAAATTCAAAATATTCAAATAAAAATCGTTTGTCTCTCAAACACACACAGTAGGACTTGTAGTGAAATGCTTTTTACGACTGTCCGTGACCTAAAATAGAAATTATTTACATAAACCAGAACTTATTTGTATACAGTTAGTAAAGGGAAGTGTTTAAAAAATAATTAAATATATATTAAATGCACGGATATAAAGATGGGTGGCAGCAACAGTCTGACTATAATAAAGTGCAGATATTTTCATTACTGCAATCCATCATTCCCAGCATCAGGGCAGTGATTGATTTTTATGCACATGTTTGAATTTTCTCGAGATACAGTAACGATATTTAAATGTTTGATGTCTCTTTTAGCTGCTTCGAGCAATTCCTTTGGGTGTTCTACTTGTGAATGCACCTGCTTTTAAAAGCAGCTGTACAACAGGTGCACGGTGCAAATGGACAAGGACTAAATATCCAAAATGGCCTTTGGGGTTAAGGGCTGTTCGGGTTGCTGTTTCACACCTACAACTGATGACAATCGGTTATTCGTTTGTGCAGTGATCAAATATATCTGATAAGAGCTTTAAACTTGCCAACTTTAAAAGCTCAGAAATCCAGGAGGTTTTCCACACCTGTTTGCAACTTATTTCCCGAAAAGAAATCCAGCAGAAATGTTTCCGCTTCATGTACTTGTAACAAAATAACAACAGAACAAAAGTGTTGATATGTTGAACATTTTCTGGTTAATAAAGATAAGTTTAAATGAATCACATGAAAATTAATTACATGTAAATGAATCACATGCATGAATATGAAATACATGAAAATGAATCATACGTAAATGAATCACATGTAAATGAATCATATGAAAATGAATAAATAAACAAAGGCAAAAAAATAAAAAATAAAGATAAGTCATGAATCTTAATGGAAGCAGTGTTGATTGTGAATGTGTTTACATGTACAAAATATTCTGCTTAAAAACATATCAACAAACACGTTGATAACATGATCTCGCGATAGTCATTACAATTAAACATGGCGACGAACCTCCAAGATCTGATGAGTGTTGGCACAGTGATTTCAGTTGCTGTGGTAGTGTTTAATAGAAGGCGACGAGGGCACGTAATGCATGTAAACATGGAAAGGCAAGCCCCTTTATACCTGGCAGCGGCCACGTATCCGGGATTTCTGGGAGATCATAGTCCGCAATGATTTTACAGAGGTCCTGTGGATTCAAAACCTCAGAATGACCCACTTATCATTTGACCAGTTATGCACCAAATAGGACCACTCGTGGCCCCTGCCGTACGAATCATGCCCAAGGGAGCCAGTTCTGAGCGAGAAGTGCATATCCATCGCTCTTTATAAACTGGCTTCCTGTACAGAGTACAGGGTAGTAGCTGAGACCTTTGGTTTGAGCAAAACCACTGCCATGTCATGTGACCTAAATGCGAGAAATGTGTTTCCATTTCATTTTTTCAAAATACTGCTTTGTTGAATTGTCTGAAAAATAACCGTGTTTTTTTTTTTTCGAAATTCACGCGTTTCCATTACCTGTTCTTCAGTTCGCAATTATGTTTTCGATTCACTTGGTTTTGCCTTGAAAAGATTTCCAAATTGTTGCACAAGTAGGTGTTTATTAATTGCTCTGGAATTTGGAGAGCTTTGATGGCACATTTGGTTTTAATTAAAATGATATTTTTGCACTATAGGTCTTGTAAAAGTATTTTTTATTAGAGGAACGATCAAATACTATTAATTCTTGATATGTTTTATTCATAGCTAATGAAGTGATTTTGGATTAGATTAGACATTACATGCAATAGAATTAAATGCATTTTATTTCTTATATTGCGGTGGTCTTAATGTTTCAGTATTAACACCAAGAGCAGTATGGGGGATTTTTGGAGAACAGTTGATGTCCATCATCTCTATGCATGTACTTCTGTAAGCTTTTATTTGCTACCACAATGCTTTAAAAGTTATTAGAGCAGAACTTTACTGCAGTGATACAAGCTCTCAGTTTCTCATTTTGGCATTGGATCAACGGAAAAAACGTGAGCACCAAATTAAGCCATAATTCACATGGATGAGGACGGAGGCTTGTGACATTTGCCGGACCAGGGTTGAAAAAATACGTATGGAGTGAAGGTTGTATAATATAGCTCAATTATTTTAGACTGAAAGTACTTTGTAAATGTAAAGTAATGTTTAAATGTGTTCAATTATAAAGTGAAACCTGACTTGAAATGTTCCCCTTACCTACTCATATGTACGAGTCTACTAACGCAGCTAATGGACGCCAGAATTCCGTCACCGACATGATTTATTACACCAGTACTTCTCTACCTCCAGTATCGCCACCATAACCATGTACATCTCCTTCCCGAGATCTCCTTTTACCCTCTGTATCTCCCTCCATCAGTCATTTTTGCGAGTGATGAGAGGCGAAGCGGAGCGCCTCCTCTCCTCTTACCTCAGCTGTCAGTGTGGAGTCGCTCCGTGCCGTTTGGAGATCACAGGCGGCCTTGTTCGCTTTGAAGTTCCCCTATGCTTGCACAGATAGCTAGAGAGAGGGAGACTCTGATATGAGGGCACTTCCATTAGCCTGTCAGAATGCACTCTTGCTCTCCAAGCAATCCTCCAGATCACATTCCCCCATCTCTAGCCGTGCAGCGCTGTAATAAGTGTAACTGTCATTGCCTGGGTGAGACGCAGCTGAAGGTGTTATGGATGTGAGCTCTAAGGTGTTCCGTTGTGTATTTAGACACTTGCATGTGTTTGAACGCCTTTGCTCGCTCAGAATCAGGTTAAGAAGAGATGAAAAGTGAAGATTGCATACTGAGATGAAGGGATCATGAGAGTTAAGGAGTTTTTGCAACATTTTCTTTAGCGTAAACCCTCAGCCGAGAGTAAAGTAAGGATATCATAATGTTTTGGATTAAATATGGCAGGATAATTGCTTTTATTAAACCAGTGTTTTTGTCTCACGTTGTCTTTGAGCTATCAAAATCTAATTTGACCTTCAGTCATTTATCCTTGAGCCTTTATTTGTCTATAGGGCGTCATTGACTTGTTTAATTATAGCAGTACAATATGGACCCTTAGAATAATCTTGCTACTCAATATTATAACCATTATTAAGGACTTTTAATCAAATAAATTGGATCAGACTTTGGATTGGATCAAGCTTTTCTTTCTCTTTTTCTTTCATTCTTTTGCGTCTTACTCAGACAAGGTCATTAACTGCATCTGCTCCCGTCAATTCACCTCTAGCCAATTACTGAGGAATCTGAGGAATGGTCACGTACGGCCAATTAGCTTCATCACTCGTGCAACCGACTCTTGTTCGGACATTGGCCTCTTTGCATTGGTAGAAATGTCCTGCTGCTGAAAGTTCCAGGCAGACAGCTGGATGGAGAGGAAAGTGTATATAGGGAAATATGGTGAGACCGTAGAGGTCCAGAGAGAATAGAAAGCTATAGAACTTTACTATATCAAGGTCCAGGAAAGAACCTCAGAACACTTTTGTCATTCTTTTTTTTTTTTTTTTTTTTTTGGCTGGAATTAAGAGTTTGACAATAATTACCAGTTTTAGTGCTGTGTTCGGTTGATAGGATGATTTATACTACCAAATGTCCTGGATGATCCCTGCTTTTTCCGTTTTGGCAGAAAGCAGCTCTGGATCTTTCCGAAGGTTATTTCCCTGCCTCCTGCTTGGATGATGCACACATACTTTTGCTAAGTAGATGTTTGGATCCCCTTTAAATAGAGGTTTGCCCCTCGCCTTGAAGTACCATGCACAATACCTAACCCCTCAGCTATTTACACTTATCAGAAAGTAGACTATCATTATACCAAGGCAAGAGCTCCTTTACTTGGCATGCCATAATGACGTGATTTAGGAGGCACTGTATTTAGAGTTCGGAGGTGGGTCATGCCGCAGGGTAATGTATCTGTCTCAGGAGTCTGTTTCTGAAATGCTGAGGTTTTGGAAAAGGGATAGGATGAGATGGCATGAGGCATTTTGTGAAAATGGTGGCATCTGTGCTACTACAAAATAGTTCTTCCCTTTCTTAAAGGCTTCTCCTTGAAACTTTATCTGAAAAGGAAAAAAAAAACTAAGGGTTCTACAGCCTTTAATGCCAAATAGTTTCATGTACCAGTTTTACTTTTAAGGGTGTAGGTCAATGTAGACCTTCACTCAGGCCTCCAACTTTTACAGGTAGTGTAATGTGCTGCACTGACACAGTCTGCCGAGATACAGGTAGTCATGTGTTCCCTGGGTGACCACTTCCATCTTGGAAGTATTTTTTTAATGAGGACATCCAGTTTAAAAAAGATCTATTAATCCATACATCCATCCATCTTCTACCACTTACTCCTTCTTCAGGGTCACAGGGAACCTGGAGCCAATCCCAGGGAGCATCGGGCACAAGGCGGGGATCTCCATTAATATATAAGCAAAATGTTACTGATATTACTTGAAAAGGCAAAAGACCAGCATTGTATTTAGGAGGCCATGGAGAGAAGTGAATGCGTGTTTGTTCAAGGCCAGTGCCCCAGGCCTATCAGTGCAGGTGATAACCTTTGACTAGAGTGACTGGGGAAGCTTGACCGTACAGATAAGCACTGAGCTGAGGCCACTGTCCAACCCATGAGTATCAATGTATCATTAAATTGAACAACAAGGGTGGGTCAGTCACCCTCGGCTTTAGGGCTACAAATGATCTGAAGACAATATGGGATGCTCTGGTCATTGATAAGCTGCACATCCTCTGTCTTATCTAAATGTGAGAAGGAGAAGACCGAGGCGATTCTAGGGACTGTGGGAGCCCCAGGCAGAAAAACAAAGGTGCCATCTTGTCTTTATTACCTAGTGCTTGCTTAAACTAATCAGTTAGATAAACCATTGTTATATCACGTAGGCTACAACAGAACGTCTTTGGCAAAGTGTGGCTTTTATACTCTGTGTTTTTTAAAGTCCAAGCCATCAAGACAATCTTTAAACCAAGCACCAACTGCTGGCTAATAGCCGGCTTGCCAAACTGATGATGATGATGTTTTGAATATATTGATTTGTAGATTCTATTTCTATTACTTACCACAGTTCTACTTCCTCTTGTCCTCTTCTTCTTCTTTTCTCTTTGGCTTCCATGCAGGTAAGTTCTCTTCATTTTGTACAGCATGACCGTTAAAAAATAAACTTGTGCACGTCCCACATGTTCGGGAGATTGGGCCCCCTTTAGGAGGGGTTCCTGCTGGTATGAAGTTGAACATTACCCATCTTTTAGGTTTTAGGAGAAGGTTGCCCTTCTAGATTTGACATATTTTCATGGACTTGGTGTCGGCTATCAAGTGGCCACCTCAAATCTTGGGGGTTCTAAGAAATTGCCTGCTTTGTTGGTCTTTAATTTATGCATCATCTTTGGTACAACTGGGGGAAAAGGGCAATAGTAGGATCTTATAGGTACTAGCCTTATACGAGCGATAATTGATTATATGCTACATTGCAGTGCCCTGGAATGAACTGGCACCATCCAGAGTGTATTCCCGTCTCATGACCAGTGTTTCCAGGATAGGCTCAACATCCTCTGCCATGCTCATCATGAATTAATTAATATCTTGCAACTATCAGCATACACAACGGAGGTAGGCAGACTTTTGTGACACTCCTACAAACAGAATAGTGAAATTCTTTTCTTTCCCTATTATCATGGACTCTTCGAAATATCATAACCTATTTCAATTCTGGAGGTGGCTGACTAATATCGATCTCAAGATAAGATCTGTCGTTAGTCTGATTTGGCCATTTTGGAAATTGAATCGAACCTCTGGAGCCCATTGCGCCTTCTATCACATGCTGTTTGGCCCGGGAGTTATCAGAGCCCTGTGACAATCAACACTGCTGGCTCACATCCTATGATATGTGAGAAAGCATGAGAAGAATAAGGGGTTACTCTGCTCTCCCACACTGGATAAACATTCAGGAATCTCTGTTGAATTACCTTGGCTGTTGTCCCGGGTGAGACAGCTAAAGGCTTTTATTTAATCTTAACTTGACAAGGCTACACAGGGATAGAACCCAATCTCTCATCATCTAGAGAGATTAGATCTGCGCTGTCCCAAATCAGCAAGCGACAAAAGCCCCGCCAGAAGTAATAGCCACTTGCGTCTGGGCTTTCTGCTTCATTTCGCGTCAACCAGGACATTGTGGCCAGTTAATTAAAGAGACAGCCTCTTCCAGAAGACCTCTGGAAATTGATTGAGCGGGGTCCAGACTAAATGAAAATAATCAACCCCAAATTTCACCAAGTTACACACTCAATTAAACCTTTTTACTCCAGTGTGTAACAGTGAAGTGCTTCGCTTTATACTTTCATATTAGGTTTGTGGTGAGGTTTAATTATGCAGCTTTAATGTCATCACCAAGATAGATGGAGGTTTCTGAAAACACGGCAAAATAATTAGAAAATTACCGAATATTAGAGCTTTTGTATAGGAACACAAAGAGCTTCTGTGTTGTTTAAAAGATTGAAACATACTTTGCCAAAACTACACTCATTTAGTATTTTGTGAAAGATTTGGATTGGGATTTGTGAAAGGCTACACTATTTGGTCCCGCCAAGAATTTGCAAAAATGAATGAAAAAATCAAGGAAACGCCGCAATATTCACAGGACCTTGCAATTTTTCAAAATTACCACAGATCGGGCTAAACTATTTTGTGCAATTGCGATTTCACCAGTTCAAGTAGTTTTCCGCAATAAAAGCACAAAAAAACTCTGCAAATTGCATCACAAATAAAATCTTTAAAAAAAAAAAGAATACATTTTAAAAACCACAGAAAAATCAAGCATTTTTGGAAGTAACAATCACAAATAAACTTCTGCTAAATCCTGTACGGACTGAGTAGTAATCAAGGAGTAGTTAAAATTCATGAAATCATAGTTGGATATTCCTGGGTCAGTGAATGATCCATGTTTTCAGCTCATAAAACACAAAGGAGATATCCACCTTGAAAAATAACATTGTGTTATTGCCAAAAAAAAAACACACAAAATTGTCCACAGCTCAGTATATTTTTTTCATTCAATTAAATGCTGACAACATCTTGTGTTTATTTGAAACAAATACAGACCATTCTGTTCGAATGTCATGCCCAGTGACGACAAAGTTTTTTTTTTTTTTTTATGTACAAGATGGACATTAGAGACCAGGATAGAGAGCATCTATCCCATAAGGTTTAGGTCTATTTGTCCCGTTTAAATGAAGTTGCTGCAAATCAATGCAAAGTTCTTTTGACAGATCATTATCCTATAATGAAACATTTTCTATCCTGATGGATATCCCATCCACAGGGCAGGAGGGCTCACTGAATGGTTTGACAAACTTAAAAATGATATAAATCATATGCTATTTCCTTCACAGTTGCCTGATCACAACACAATTAATCACCTTTGGGAGAATTTGGAGCTGTGTTACAGTGCTCTCCATCACCATCATCAAAACACCAACATTTTCAATCAGCAGGACCCGATATGACGTCAATCAAAGGTGCTAATCTGCCAAGGACAAATCTGTCAGTGAAAATAATTGTTAGTACATGCTGGCCATGGACTTAGGAATTTGCTACGCTGGAACCTTTTTTTTTTTTGAAGAATCTCAAATTGTGAGGGCCCGGTTCATCTTCTCAGCGCTGACGTTAGTGATACCTGAGCCTAGTTTCTCTTGGGGCCTCTTCTAGCCCTCTCCATGGCCTCTGAGGCAATGGACAAACTCATCTCTATTTCCCAGCCAAGTGAGCCGCACAAAGGGAGGCCTTATACTGGGATCGTGATCCTTCTGAACCCATGGGCCAGTGAACAGGAGGGCCTCTGAGAGACTGATGGCGGAGGAGGGGAGTGAACTCGAGGGTGTATAGGGTGTAATCAGTTGGCCAATTAAACAGACCTTGGTCTCTCACCCACATGTAATGAGAGAGCCAGTGAGTGAGGAGTTAGTTTCTTATAAGAAAGTGACAAAACTTGTGAGGTCTGCAGGCAGCCAGTGGCTTTAATCCGATCTCCTGCTATCATTTTGGGCATACTGTTATATGACCACTCAGATTCTTATTGTCATGTGTTATAGAAGCTGACTTCTGTGGGATTCATGCTGTACTGTAGAGCTCTACTTGTTATTATAAATGAATAGATTATATCAGTCCGTACAGGATTTTGCAAAGTTTTTTTTGTGATCAAGCCAAAAATGCTTATTTTTATTAAGGCTTAGTTTATTGATACTTTTTTAAAAAGGTTTTTTGTGCCTATTTTGCAGAAAACTGCTTAAATTGGCGAAATTGCAATTGCACTAAATTGTTTTGCACGATGATGTTTGTTTGGTAAATGAGACAACTTTCGACGCATGTGAATCGAAGAGCAGTAAAAAATCTGTGGTAATTTTGAGAAATTGCAAAATCCTGGAGGGACTGTCTATATACGTTTTCTCGCTCCCTTCCTGAAGTGAGCTCTTGTTCATGTCTGGCTGCACAGAACTTTAAGGGACAGCTTAGCTTAAAGCTAAGGTTGTTTATTTAGTACGTGATCATAGACGAAATGGTATGCTCAAGAAATGGTATGATCTTAATCAGCTTTGAGGTTTCATGTACCAACAAATACCCTGAACATGGCAAAGGCCATGCAAGAACTCCTAGTGCATGAAGTGAAATGTGAGAAATGTGTAATTTTACCAAAATGCTTGTTGGCCTTTTTAAACTCCATGATGGAGGATCTGCTGGGAATTTAGCCCTTTTCCCGGTTCATTGCAGGGACCAAACAGTGTTGAATTATGCTACCTTGAACTAGGGCTGCACAATTAATTGAACATTGACCTCGATTACACCCATGATGACTGCCCATAATTACATGACAAGGGTTTGTCCTTCGCTCATAGAAAACTCTGCTGCAGATAAAATCATGTGCTTCCTAAACTCACAGCCAATCACCGTAGATTGGCGTGGGGATGACGTCATTTTGTACAGAAAAACCCGGAAACGAGTTAGTATTTTAGCCCTTCCAGTTCCATCCCAAAGTCAGTGGGTTTTTTTAGTGGGATTTTGGTTAAAACCCTGAAATAAGTTCTGTGGTGAACACAAGCACAAACTATTTTCACGTTTTATTCTATGAAATAAAATACACCAGTAAAACCCCACTCATAGTAATTATTTTTATTTTTTTAAGCTTTTACATGTATTGAAAAAGGCGATTGCTAACTGTGACGTAATGAGGGTTTAGGACGGATGCAAGTGCAGATAAGAGCTCTATTGAAGAGAGGCAAACGAATCCAGAACGTGCGACAATAGTGTGGTCAAAAACAAGCAAAAGGTCAGGCGATCGGCAAACGCGTATAAACAAGGCCAAACAAGAATCAAACAACGAGGTCGAGAACCGGATCAAAACTATGAGACATAAAACTATGAGCAAAAGCTTGGTACATGGAAAACTCGCACTAAACAATCAGACACGAGGGGTTTAAATGACGCACGTAATTAAGGGTGAACACAAAACAGCTGAGACTGATAACAACACATAAGGGAACAACCAATGACAATAAAGAGGCAGAAACAGGACAGAAATCATAACAAATGCACATGTAGAAAGTAAACAAAGTCTATGTCATTAAGAGTGCGCTGCATGCTACAGCGCTTTGTGCGAGGGGAAATCATGACACTAACAAGTTGCTAAATGGGACTACAAACGTTGTCGGGGAGATTAAACGTCATCATGCTGAACAGTAAAAAAATGTCGCAGATGAACTGGTTCAGGTGTGCTGTCTACAATTAAAAAAACTGTGGATGAACATTCATCCACAGAGTAAATCCGTATTATGGAAGATGTTTTAAATAAAGTTTGGAAACGTTGTGGGAAGCTTGGTGATGGTGACGTTGAAGTCGAGAGACCCTGGTGCAGTTCGTTTATAGGTGTACGGTTAGCTGTTTATTTCTGGAGATTGTATTTAGGCTTCAAACTCCATAAAAGTTGTGTTCATTTGTGAAAATGATCTTGATGGATAAAACGTGTTAGTGTTGATCAACTTATGTTGATCACAGAGTTTATTTTTTGCAATAATCCAAAAGTCCGTGTGAAAATCCTATTGGGTTTTTGTCGAGGGAACCGGTGTAACTTCCGGGTTCGGGTACAAAATGACATCATCCCCGCGTCACCGCTCTATTGGGTGATTTGGCTGCGTCTCTCCTCCTGTAAACACTGTTATTGCCTTTTCTGCATAGGACTAAATTGTTTTTATTTAGTTACATATTGTTATATTTGATGCATATTTTCATTTGCTTGATGGCATTTTTATTTTTACTTATCCTATATTTTGGATACGATTTTATTCATAATTTGCTTCTACGAGATGATGCACTTTAAGGACCGGTCTAATTCGATGCAAAGATTTGTACATTAGCAGGAATGTAGCACAACATGGAGGTGAAAGCAGCGGTCTGTTTATTTAAATGCGAAAGTGCAATGAAAATATGTTCTCCCTAAAAATCAATGAATAATCGTGAGAAATAATCGTGATCACAGTATTGATCAAAATAATCGTGATTATCGTTTTGGTCATTATTTAGCATTTAGGCTGAACTGCTCAACCCTTTTCTCTCCTTTTTGAATACTAGTTGAATACTTCAGTATAGCATGGAGGTTCTTTTGACTGATTTATCCAGTTTGCAGTGCATCCACAGGAAGAAATGATGGGTGCTGTGATGTAAAAGCCATATTACAAACCAATTTGTAAGCCATTCTAAGTCCTGAAATAATTTCTTGGTACAGTCAAAGATATACAACAGGGTTCTGCCTTGATCATAATTCAAAATGCCACTCTTGCCAAACATGCCTGAAGGGAGTAAAGCAATCAGGATTTTCCACCCTCAGCCTATATAGACGTACCAAGACCTGATCAGATAACAGCAAGGCTTTATGCTCACAAATTTATTGCCAGACAACAGTGTTGTATTTCCCCAGAAATGCCCCCAGGCAAGTGAAAAAGCAATTTTATGACCCTTAAATACACAGAGGTGGATCAAAGAGGAAACAGTAGGAGTTTTATATAATAGTTTGGAGAGTTAAAGTTTTAGCTTTTAACAATATGGTAGTATGACCAAGAATAAACAGTCTGTGAGCACAGAAAGTGAAGAGTACTTAAGACATTTAAAAAAGAGAAAAAGAGAATGAGTAAAGTGGGGAATATGGGGGTAAAAATGAGAGAGGATACCCATGTAAAAAGCATGAACAAAGTGTAGAACATACGCTTGAAGTTTCATAATAGGTTTGTTTAAAAGCACTGTTAACAAAATCAAGTTTCTGGTTTCCTAGTAATCTTGTTGTTGTTGTCTCCTGCATACAATATATGGCAAGAAGTTTCTGGACACCTGACCCTCATATGTGGTTCTTCCCCAAACTGTTGTCTTCACAAATTTGGAAGCACACATTTGTCAAATGTCTTTGTATGCTGTAGTGTTACAGTTTCCCTTTACTGGAACTAAAGCAGCTTTTCCACCGAAATGACCTGGAACAATTAAGCCCAGGAACTTTTTTCAAGGGACCATTTTGTTCCGCCAGACCTCTGTTGTTTGCGTTTCCATCGTGGTTTAAAGTACAGTGAAGATTCGGCAAATTGGTCCGGTGATGTATGACTGCGTGCGACAAGCCCTCGGCGAGGATTAGGGATGTCACGATATCAGAAATCTAGTAATCGGTACCGATACCACCAGAAGTACACGATACTCGATACCAAAGTCAATACCAAGGTGTGGTATTAAAATAAAATAAAAAAAGAAATAAAAACTCACCTGGAGGACATCCTCCTCTGGCTGATACTGGCAAAGAGCGAGAGAGAGAGAGGGAAGGGTGAGGTGGGGGGTATTTTAGTTATCAAACACTGTCTGACGATGAGTCTCCGGAGGTGCACTCCTAAACATGCACATTATACTCTGAATGCAAGCATTAGTTTAAATTCACTGAAATGGTGGCAGGCCAAAACGATTTATTAAAAGCATGAACCTTTGAATAATTATTAGTGACATTAGGCTACATTTACCTGACAGGACACGGGCTGAATGGCGATGCATGGAGGCCCTTTCGGAGGTAGTTTATAACATTGCAATGCGTTAGCGTCTTTAACAAATAACTGGCTATCGCAAACATTACATGGAGCATAACGTTAGCTGGTTTCACGGCCACCATGCCAGCTGCCTCAAACAAATCTAATATAGGACCGACTTTCAGGTGCTTCGCCTGCACACCGGAAACCGATACTAGCTTTCCTCTCAACGTGTCAGGGCGCAGCTAAATTTGTTAAGCTAAGCTAAACTTCTGTAGTTTTTCCCGTGTGCTTGTAGGCGTTCCTCTTCTTCTTCACCACTCGTGGACCGACCAAAACACTTGCGCGTATTTGCAGTCCACTTCAGGTCCGGAAGAATCGCAACCTCTGTACTTTCAGTACTTTCGTTAGAAACGGTGCTAACGCTACTGCAGAAAAACAAGTACCGTTCACGTTTTAGGAATGTTGGTACCAACTTGGTACAGAACTATCGGTTCTTGTGACATCCCTAGCGAGGATATGATGCCTCGAAGTATGCTACAATCAAACCGATTATTGACACAAAATAAGCTGATTTTAATTATGTAATAATGTAAAATGCATGCTCCGCTCATAAAAACAGGCGTAGCAGGCGCTGATTGGAATAACTTCTGAACAGTAACAAGAGTTTGCTAAAACCAAACGGGTGGTTTAGTGGTTGGGATACAGCGCTCTCACTGCCAGGTTCGATTCCAGGTTCGAAACCTGTTCCAGCATGACAATGCCCCTGTACACAAATCAAGCTCCATGAAGACAAGTTTGGAGTGGAAGAAATCGAGTGTCCTGCACTGAGCCATGACCTCAACCCCATTGAACACATTTTGGATAAACTGGAAGACCGATTGCACCCCAACATCAGTGTCTAACCTCACTAATGCTCTAGTAGCTGATTGCACACAAATCCTCAAGTTGTGAGGTAACACCAAAATACGTATAATAAATGTGCATGGCATGTTTACCCAAGCTAGTTACGGTAAACAAAGCCAAGTTAGCAATACTTTAATATTAGTGAAGACCAAGAGAAAGTTGAGTGTCAACAAAAAATCCCATTTTCTTGTCTGTAACTGAACTTGAAATGGTGTTTCACTGGACGTAGAGCAATGCCATTATGTTGTACTCTATGTAATGAGTAAATATACAGACCAGGAAGCTTTTAGGGATTTAGCAGGTTTTTCATGACTCGGAGGTTGGTGGAAGCACCAATAAAGTAGCATACATCCCCAAATTCAACACAGGTGTTTAGCTATTGTACCACGCACCTGACAGTTATAAACTGACTCAACTGCCTTGTATCTCTAGATGTGAAATAGTAATTCATTTAATATTTATATTGTGTAAAAAGTATGTATAGTCTTTAGGGAAGTTGTACTAAAACAAATTACAAGATCATGTATACCTGAATTATGAGACCAGTTTTAAGAATGCTAATGTATCTAAAGCAAAATTTATCCCTAAAACTGCGTAAACGTACTTTAAAAAAAAATAAAAAAATTCTCAGTTGCTTATGAAGCTGCTTCCTGTGCTACTTTATCTCCATGTCTTTCTATTGAGGACTCTATATGTGTAACTTCTCATCAAGGTCTTGAAGAAAACTCACCTTATCTAGAACAGTACAGGTCATCTTAAACTGCTCTCAGTGTAGCTGTTGGTACGAGTACATTAGCAAAGCTCCAATCATATATTCAGCTCTACTGTTCATTCCAACAGAACCTTAGGAGGTCTGGATTCTTGAGGCCTTCACAGCAGGGAACCTTCTGTAGATCCTAAATGTTTTGGGCTTTTTTTTTTCTATTTATTTTTTTTATTACTCTTGTATTGTCCTCAGGCTCTTGGTGCTTTACAAGCTGAGTGTCTGTCTCCTGACTTGGTCAGCGCTGACAAATAACAGAAAATAGTACCACTTAGAAAGGGGTCGTAAAAGCGACACAAAAAGCCCTGTGGGTTAACATACTTTTTATTTGTAAAAGCACTCACTGGTTGACATTAACAGAGGGAGGGAATATAAGATGACTAAAAGAATTTAGTCATCTTATACTGGAAACCTATGGAAATCTACCACAGAATTCCAGACTTCATGGAATTTATTAATCGTTTATAACCTGGTAATCTGGACAATTGTTTACAGCATATTACAACAGAATTAGTGTTTTTCTGGGTTGTTTTTAGTGCTTGGGTATCTATGTTAAGATACACACACACACACACACACACACACACACACAACACACTACATCATATTGAATGATTAATTGCCTTCCCAGAGTCCTCAGTACTCAGGAAGATGTGGGTCTGCGTGACAACTCCTTACATTCTCTAGAATCAGAAATGCGATCTTGATCCCTCTCGCTGTCAATAAGGGCTTCCCATAACAAGTGCACTTGAGTGACTGTTGAACCTCACACACTTTGAGCTGAGCAGATCATGCAGGCAGGTGTGTTTCCTCAGTCAAGCTCTTACGTTACACCATTTATTTAAAAAAAAAAAAACACACCAAATAAGAGTTTTATGTAATAAAAGTATGTTGCTTAATGTACAGGGAACGCCAATTGATGCCTCTTCGATTCCTCAAGAATTCCTCAATATAGCCTGTGACCCGGAAATGTCCGGAAATCTTAAATGCTTTGCCTCAAAAATGTCCTGGCTTCAGCTTTTATACTAATACAACCATCATGTTTTCATGAATGAGATCACTAACTAGCTGATTCTCAACAGTGTCCCTGGGTCTACTTTGAGTTTCACATTTAATGACATTGCATGTAACTGGAAAATGGTGAGTGGTAAAAGAAGTACTTTCTCTTTTGTTTTTAGGAACTAACAGATATTTGTTCCTTATCTCATGTGTTTGAGATCACTGATCCCACCCAGCCCCCTATTAAACGCAATTATATCTGCACTATATCACAGGAATAATGAAAATACATCACCATCCACCCAACCACATCACTAATATTTCAGTATAATATATTTAACATGACGTTTACCTTACACCTTGAGAGTTGGGGGTTTGAACCCCACCTCCGCCCTGTGTGCGTGGAGCTTGCATGTTCGCCCCGTGGGGTTCCTCCTGGTACTCCGGTTTCCTCCCCCAGTCCAAAGACATGTCCTGAGGTCTGATTGGCGTTTCCAAATTGTCCGTAATGTGTGAATGGGTGTATGAGTGTGTTTGTGATTGTGCTTGCGGTGGATTGACACCCTGTCCAGGGTGTCCCCCACCTCATGCCCCAAGTCCTCTGGGACAAGCTCCGGGCTCCCCAGGACCCTGTGTAGGATAAGCGGTATGGAAATGGATGGATATTTAATGTGGTTCAAGGTGGACTTTTCCTTTAAGACCCTTTCTGTTTACATAGAACTTCAAAAAGCCAAAATAGACTAAGGAAATATGTTTATTAGTCAATAACAGTGTGTCAGTCGAGCCCTAGCGTCTGCCGTTGCCAGGTGAAACACATTTTTGTCTTTTTTTCTTCTTTTCCTGTATAACCAGGGCTATAGATTTCTAGCAATCAAAGCTGTAAATCCCTCATTGGTGTCACTTACTTTGCTGTCAATGTGAACTAATACTCAGAATTTGCTGTCATCTCACGGAGGTTGAAAACAAGTTGACTTTGTCATAAGTGAGTGTTCTTTGTGTAGAAAGTTACAACGTGTGTGGCCACAGGAAGACATTTATTGTTAAATAGCACTGAAGTGAATTTTTCACAGCATAGCGTATTGGTTTTGACGCCCGCCCACCTAATCTTCTTCATCCTGTCTCTGGCAGAGTTCTATTTATGCGCGGAATCTTCACATAGTTAATCATAAGTTCAACCCGAACTGAGTGAACAGCCATCCAACAGCAACCTCGCCGCTGCTGTAAACTATAGTTAAGCCTTCAGCTCATGTATGAATTACACCGTGTGACATCAGGGATATGAATATTTCCACCAAGGATCGACGTCTCAATTTCCCTCCTCACTTTGTTCTCTAAAAACCTGTCCTGAATAATCGCTTATTGGTTCATAACCTTAGTTAGGACTTGCTATTGCTAACAGGTTGTTCAGGCAAACGTTGTTCATCTTGTGAGTATGTTTTCTGGTGCTTACATAACGTTGAAAGTCCTTGAAGCAGTGATCGAACAAGCAAAAGCTACCTATAAATTACATTACAAGGCTGAGGGATTAAACCCTGGTATGTAAGGATGTGGTTTCAGACCCAACAGAGGGATTAAGATAAGCACTTCGGTTCAGGAAACAGTATAGCTGAGGATCCTGTGCTATCTAAATGAAGTGTGTTATTGAGACTTGTACCACAGCACTGCTGAATTCTCAAAACTGATTAATCAGAAGGTGTTGATAAATTTTCTGTAAAACCACGACTCTAACAGTGATGCAGTGCTGCAAGGTTTAGTAGTGCAAGTGCTCGATTACTCCAGGAAACACTCAAATGCCAAGTTGTATATTTTAAGTGAATGTTTTATAAACCGTACGCATGTGCAATTAATCTGTCCACAGCTACAGAATTCTTTTAGGTCATTAAATTGCCTTTGTATGCTATCAACAGTGCATTTCCCCGTAGAAGAGGTACAGCGATATTCTCGCACGTAAATGAGTTCATATCTAAGCCAGTCCTTCTGTAAGAGGCAAACTCCGAGTCATGCATACAGGGAACGATGCATACTGATGCGATCAGGTGTGCTCTGGGATTGTTGGGCAATATTCTTTTTCGGTATCTTTCTTGAAACCTCTCAATATAATACAGTTTGGAGCAGTGGTGGCTCTGGGTTACTGATCGGAAGGTCAAGCCCCGGTGCTGCCACTGTTGGGCCCTTGAACAAGGCCCTTAAACCTCCAGTGGTGCCGTATTATGGCTGAACCTGCACTCTGACCCCAGCTTGCTAACAAGCTGGGATATGCGAAGAAAAGAATTTCCCTGTGCTCTCATGTACAGTGGTGTGAAAAAGTGTTTGCCCCCTTCCTCATTTCCTGTTCCTTTGCATGTTTGTCACACTTAAGTGTTTCGGAACATCAAACCAATTTAAACAATAGTCAAGGACAACACAAGTAAACACAAAATGCAATTTGTAAATGAAGGTGTTTATTATTAAAGGTGAAAAAAAATCCAAACCATCATGGCCCTGTGTGAAAAAGTGATTGCCCCCTAAACCTAATAACTGGTTGGGCCACCCTTAGCAGCAACAACTGCAACCAAGCGTTTGCGATAACGTGCAATGAGGCTTTTACAGCATCCTGGAGGAATTTTGGCCCACTCATCTTTGCAGAATTGTCCTAATTCAGTTACATTAGAGGGTTTTCGAGCATGAACGGCCTTTTTAAGGTCATACCACAACATCTCAATAGGATTCAGGTCAGGACTTTGGCTAGGCCACTCCAAAGTCTTCATTTTGTTTTTCTTCAGCCATTCGGTGGTGGACTTGCAGGTGTGTTTAGGATCATTGTCCTGCTGCAGAACCCAAGTTTGTTTCAGCTTGAGTACACGAACAGATGGTTGGACATTCTCCTTCAGGATCTCTTGGTAGACAGCAGAATTTATAGTTCCTTTTATCACGGCAAGTCTTCCAGGTCCTGAAGCAGCAAAACAGCCCCAGACTATCACACTACCACCACCATATTTTACTGTTGGTATAATGTTCTTTTTATGAAATGCAGTGTTCCTTCTACGCCAGATATACTTGGACACACACCTTCCAAAGAGTTCCACTTTTGTCTCATCGGTCCACAGAATGTTGTCCCAAAAGTCTTGTGGATCATCAAGATGTGTTGTGGAGAAATTGAGACGAGCTTTGATGTTCTTTTTGCTCAGCAGTGGTTTTTCCTCTTGGAACTCTCCCATGCAGGCCATTTTTGCCCAGTCTTTTCCTGATGGTGGAGGCATGAACACTGACCTTAACTGAGGCAAGTGAGGCCTGCAGTTCTTTGGACGTTGTTGTGGGGTCTTTTGTGACCTCTTGGATGAGTCGTGTGGATGAATGCGCTCTTGGGGTAATTTTGGGCGGCCGGCCACTCCTGGGAAGGTTCACCACTGTTCCATGTCTTCGCCATTTGTGGATAATGGCTCTCACTGTGGTTCGCTGGATTCCCAAAGCTTTGGAAATGGCTTTATAACCCTTTCCAGACTGATAGATCTCAATTACTTTCTTTCTCAATTGTTCCTGAATTTCTTTGGGTCTCGGCATGATGTGTAGCTTTTAAGGATCTTCTGGTGGACCTTACTGTGTCAAGCAGCTCCTATTTAAGTGATGCCTTGATTGTGAACAGGTGTGGCAATAATCAGGCCTGGGTGTGGCTAGAGAAATTGAACTCAGGTGTGGACAACCACAGTTATAGTATGTTTTAACAAGGGGGGCAATCACTTTTTCACACAGGGCCATGATGGTTTGGATTTTTTTTCACCTTTAATAATAAATACCTTCATTTACAAATTGCATTTTGTGTTTACTTGTGTTGTCCTTGACTATTGTTTAAATTGGTTTGATGTTCCGAAACACTTAAGTGTGACAAACATGCAAAGGAACAGGAAATGAGGAAGGGGGCAAACACTTTTTCACACCACTGTATGTGTGACCAATCAAGACTCGTGATTATTATCAGTATTTTTTTTTATAATTATGAAAAATGTGTAATGCATGGTATCAAAACTATTTTGTGCGTAAGTATTTTAAGTGAACATCTGTTATAAGGATGCTTCATCGTTCATCCTAGGAATTTTTTTTTATTATTATTGTCATGGCTTATTTGAGATTAGAAACTCACATTTACATGTGTCTACTTAAAGGACAAAGAAAACCCTTTATGCTCTTTTACCTTTGATGAACATCCTCTGCCTGAGGCTAGTAGAAGTGAACCCACTCTTTTTGGTGTATTATCCAGTCCATACAGGATTTCATGGTGTTCTACTTTGATTGTTGCACCCAAAAATTCTTGATTTATTTATTTGTTTTTTCTGTGGATTTTTTCCAAATTTGCGATGTGTGTGTGGAGTTTTTTTTTGTGGAAAAGTACTTGAATTGGCAAAATTGCATTTGCACAAAATTGTTATGCACATTCTTTCACAGTGGTAAATGAGAACTTTTAACTGTACTCATCTTCGACCCACGGGAATCGAAGGTGGCTTTGGCTGAATGCGCGTTGTGACGTACTTACACACTATCCGTTGTTACCCAGATGAGGATGGGTTCCCTCAAGGTTTCTTCCTCATATCATCTTAGGGAGTTTTTTTATCGCCACCGTCACCACCGGTTTGCTCATTAGGGATAAATTCATACACTTAAAATCTGTACCCTGTGTTTATATGTTGCTTTTACAGTGTCCATTGTTAAAAGCGCTATACAAATAAAATTGAATTGAACTGAATTGAATGTCACATGGCACGTAGTAATTCTGAACAATCGCAAGCTCCTCCGAATTTTGAGACGTTTCTGTGCTTTTGCGTTCATTTCTGCGATTGCCCAGTCCTGGAGGGACCGTATTACAGGATTTTAATAGTAAATGCATATTTATAAAGGAAACAGTTTGCCTTCATTGTATCAATATGGTTTAGAAATTTTCTCTGATTTTAACATACATTGGGATCCAAGAGTCCGAGACCACATTGGAAATCTGGGATTTAAATTTTTTTTTAATTTAAAATGAGCAATAAACGGTTGAAGATTAAAACAAAGAAAGTACATGTTCAATATTTCGAATGTTTAATACTCAATATTCCGCACTATGTCCAGGTCCCTATTTAAATGTAAGCAAATGTGTGATATTGATCGGCTTAACTGCTTTGTACAAAAGGTCAGATTTTCCTCATGTCTAATCTCTTCTAGTGAAGCACGCGTTCAGGCGACTCTCCGATGAGATTTCGATCTAAAATGGATCATACGGTTTTGCACAAACTTGTGGAGTCCATGCCCGCTTGAGTACACAGCAAAAAGGGAACAACCCATATAAGATTCTAGTTTTCACTCGCGTTGTTGTCATTATCATCAGGTGCAAGTTTTTTTTTTTGAATTGGCAACCTGACAAATCAGTAATCACTCATGTGGGGTGTAACAGCATGAACACAAAGCACTTGTCATGTGGTGTATGAAGTGTGCAGCCAGGTGCTCGCTCCTAAAACAAGGTCTCCGGAGCTGGAAGGCCATTAAACCTTCCAAACACGGACCCCTCCTGCTGGGAGTGTGCTTAGAAGCGGTTGTAATCCTGGCTGCCTTCTTCCTCAGCCGTCATGGGAACCGGCATCCCATAACCTTCAGGGAATCCTGGGAAAACTGCTAAATTACTTCCTGATTTCTGTTTGACGAATGGAATGTTGTCTAGGTGTTCGTCGTAGCAAGACGGTCATTATTGTAAGTAGAGCAGATTAGCAATTTGCTCTAGGGTGCTGTGACACAAAACAGAGTTAGTATTAACACCTGAAAGTCGATTCTTTCGAAGGTGTTTTATTCCCCTTGTACAACAGCAATTCGCCAATAATTCCGTTTTTCGTTTATTAAAGAATGACCGGTCATGCATTTTATTCCTTTATAGTGCATCTGCGAACTTACCTTATAGCAGCTATAAACAGTCTTTTTCTCACAAGCTTCTTTTTTTCCCCCCGTCTCTTGTCATTGTCTCTTGTTACTGAGAATCATCTCTGTCCTGAAGATTCTCCTATGCAAGGAAACCTCAAGCTACAGTTTTACCTCTGACCGTTACAAGGTGCTGACACTGGATTCTCCTTCAGCATATCAGCAGTTACGTGTTTTTTTTAATCCGTTAAAGTGGAGCGTCCACAATACAAGTCCCCGTGTAAGTTGTTATTATAGGAAACATGTTAAAACGGGCACGCTTAATGGAAAGCGGTGATTTGCCTTCCGAGCGAAAAGCGAGCACGCTAGCTTGCTACTAACGTGTGTGTGTTTCAGTTTTGTTTCTGAAGTCAGGGTTCAGAACTTAGTCGGTGACGACAGCAAAGATGAAAAGTGAAGTGGGTGTAAGCTCTTTTAAATTGGAAATCTTTTTTTTTTTAAAGCATTTATTTATTCATTTACATATGATACATTTTCATGTGATTCATATTCATGCATGTGATTCATTTACATGTAATTCATTTTCATGTGATTCATTTACATATGATACATTTTCATGTGATTCATATTCATGCATGTGATTCATTTACATGTAATTCATTTTCATGTGATTCATTTACATATGATACATTTTCATGTGATTCATATTCATGCATGTGATTCATTTACATGTAATTCATTTTCATGTGATTCATTTACATATGATACATTTTCATGTGATTCATATTCATGCATGTGATTCATTTACATGTAATTCATTTTCATGTGATTTCATATTCATGTGAATTGGAAATTTGGAAATATTTTAACATAAATCTGGTTTGAGTCATACTGGAAAATACATACAAATGATTTCGTTCAGAGTCTTTCCTGCTCAGATTGGATGTGGAGAAAGAATCTCCTCTAATGCTTGTCTGAACAACGCCGTGTCAGAGTTCCCCGATTTATACTTATTATGGTACGCCACCGTATTGATGTATTGTTACACCGTTTTGCAGGAACGCAGTGCGTAATCAGGGCGAAACTTGTTTATACACCGTGATTAAATAAGCCGGTTGATCCCCTGGACTTCCCTAGTTGTCTCAGCGTGCCCTTATGAGTTCTCACTGCACTCCTAAACTTGCTTCCATGATTGTGATGTAAAGTGGAATGAATGTAAATCGAAATAAAACAGTTATGTAATTTAGTAAACAGGTGTCGCTGGAAAACACTCCCTTCCCCGTTGTGCATGTATGTGTGATAATCACCTTTACACTTCCTCGCTGAATTCACACAGTGTCCCCAGGCTGCTGCTAAACAGCTTCTGCCATCCGATTCTCCAATCCCGAGGCTGCTTTCTCAGGATGTCGTGGGGTCAGTGATTCCTTTAGGGAAGGGGCTACAGAGGAAATTGGCACTCAGACGACGACTCCACCTCCCCTTCTTCAGACAAACAATCTCATTCCACTCTGTCAGACTAATCCCGAAGTCCTCAGAGTCAGGCCACTTTTGTTTCCATGAGCTTTTAGTTCTACTGCAAGGTAAGAATTTACTAATGACAAGACAAATGTATTGCGTTTCTGATCCTTGATCATCACAGCAGGGATGTAAAAAGTTGTTTCTGAGTTGTTTCTGAGTGATTGACGTGCTACGGCGTCACTATGTTGCTTACTGTTTTGTGACCAGTTTATGTTCTCTGAAAATGTGAAGTTGTGTGCGGATACAGTGATTCACCCAGGCCTACGATATTGTCTTGAACATTTCTGCAACTGTTCTACAGGCGTCCAAGCTTCTCTCGCCCTCTGCCGATGTGCAATCTTTAACCGAAACCCAGTATCCTCCATATTATTCATATAAGTGAAGTATTAGCTAAACCCCGAAAGCCGTTAAAGCTCACAAATCTGTCCTGACTCGCAGAATGTTCGTTTAGTAAGAGATAAGCAGCAGGGCGCCATTACTTGTTAATGTGTAAATAACGTGGGTGTCGATCCGAACTGCTGAGGTGGAAGGATTAGCACTAAAAACCGTAACACGACTTCTGACTCAGCCATCAAGGCACCAGTGTGTGTTCTGCATTCAATTCAATATCAAGCTTTAGAAAATCTTCTATTGTATCTGATGTTGCATTTGTGTGCAGAGGATTCAAGCATGCTTTATGTGGCATCTTTTATTAGGTCTTATTTGTAGAGAACACAAAGACTGGTAATGTGGCTCTTGTATCCTTCTGACAGGATTTGTGTATCTCTGAAGAGAGGAAACATAGTCTCAGCGTTCGAGTATATGGTGATATCTTTGGACAAAAGGAGCTGTGGGTCCTTATGCTGTCGGTGCTCGCCACATTGACGCTTAACTGTGTTTTAAACTAATACCACTGCTGCATTATCAATCACACCATATAGGTTTACGTGGCCAGTCAAAAGTTATTTATTCAACTCCTCCTCGGAGAAAATAACGACAAATCAAGGAAACCCCGTATTATCTGCAGTAGCTTGAAATGTTTCTAAATTACCACAGAATTTCCGCAGGTTTGGGCCGAGACGCGTCATGTGATCTCACAAGGCGCATTCAGTCAAAGCCCTCTTCGATTCACGTGTGTCGAACCGTTTGTTTGCGAATAAACATCACTGCGAAAGACTGTGCAAAACAATTTCAAGCAAATTTGGCCGCAACAATCGCGAAATCCTGTATGGACTGATTTATTAGTCACTTATTAAATGAGGGATAATCAGACAAAGCTTTGTCTTTTTTTTTTTTTTTTTTTGCCCGTTGTTTCAAAATTCACTTTCTGTCTTACAATTGGACCTTGTTGAACTGTAATGGTAGAGGACAGTACATTTGCTAACTTGGTGGTCAAAACTCTAATGACCCATTTATTGAAACGGCTATGCCAAGGTGAAGACTTGTTTTAGAAAGAGATCAGAAAGAGATCAGATGAAACACTTAATACATTGTCCTTCTCAGTCGGGAAATTTAAACGCATAAAACTTTTCACGTATGACTTTTATCTTTAAAACCTAGTTCACACTTCAGACAGACACCAAATAACACCATCAGCCATGTTTGTCGGGTTTTGTCAAACCAGCGTGTTAACCCTGTTGGCCTCTGTTTTCTCTGACTGATCATGTTTGTACATGGCTGAGCCGTGTGGTGCGATTTTTCGATCCAGCAAACTCTGATGTGATCTGACCTGGGCCTGAACCGTTGCCATGATGATGCACGCGGTCCTGAAATCTGCATAGAAATGAAAGACCATGCGCTAGGCACGCTAAATTGTTGTTTTGGGGAAAAATTGCAGATTTCAAAACATTTGAACGAAGACTCCTCTGGCTGCAGTTCTTTGCGTACATTTAATGATACTTTATTAATCACATATACGTTACAGTGAAATTGTTTTATTCGCATACCCCAGCATGTTAGGAAGTTGGGGTCAGAGCACAGGGTCAGCCATGATACAGCGCCCCTGGAGCAGAGAGGGTCAAGGGCCTTGCTCAAGGGCCCAACAGTGGCAGTTTGGCAGTGTTGGGGCTTGAACCCCCGACCTTCCGATCAGTAATCCAGAGCCTTGATTGTCAAGCCACCACTGCCCCAAGGAAGTGCCCTGTCTCTCAGCGCAACAACCAATCTCTTTAATTTCTATCTTTATCTCTTCAGGCGGCGAACGACATGTAAAGACACTAATAATAGTACAATTTTGATTGTGGTAAAAGGATCATCCATTTTAAACCAGTCTGACTGTCTGCAAAAATACAATAAAAACTAGTTTGTTGGTGTCAGTTGGGGCAGGGTGAACATGACAGTTGTGTTTCCCACTATTTTAAATCCAACAGCCAACCTTCAAAATTTGGTGTTGGTTGGCGTCGGTCGGGGCAGTGTGAACTACAATTAAGGAAGCACACAATTTGACCAACTTCATTAACAGTAGAAGGAACTAACCAGTAAAGCCTCACAAATATATCATATCATGATACTCGATTTCCACAATATATGATATTTATAACCGTATATACTTTAGGTGTGCTAACAAAGACCAACAACACAGTAGTGGTGCGTTAATAACTGGTAATATGGATGATGTATTCAATTAATATTTACAAAGATGAAATATTTCATGCTGAATAGAAGAGAGGGGGAATAATTGTTATTTAAAAGTTATACTAAAATGTCTTGATACTCGTGATATCTCACAAAGTCTACTATGACACGATATTGATATTATATCATCATTTTGCTCAACCCTACAAACGACTGCATAAATCATAACTTTCCTGTGAGCCTGAATCTATGAAGGGTTCGGTTTAGTGCACGTAGGCTTGCCTCCATCACTGTCACTCATCGGAATTTCTCTGTAAGAAACGTCGATGTGCTCAGCTTGAGCAGGTTATTTATTCAGGACTGAGTGGAATGTGGGAACACCTGAACTCTCACTCGTCCTGACGTAATGTTACGTGTGAGAAACGAGTAATCTCGGCTCAAAGGCGAACCTTCAGGCCTGATTGCAAGCGAGCATTAGTGTGGAAACTCGCCCAGAATAGTAGTTGTGCTCAGCGTTTAATGGTTAACCTTCGGGGTCACCACACACTACTGCTCCTTACTAACACCCAGTAAAGAGACATTTCACATCCTTGCTTTTAGCAACACTTGGCTTCAGGCAAAGGAGACTTTTTATTTTCCTCTGGCGTTTCCCCTTTAATAATCGGAACAGGGTTTTAAGTTTAAGCTCGTTAAAGTGTTGTGTGCTTATAGTGAATGTCCTGTGAAAGTTGCTATTAGCGTCTGTTTAGTCAGTCTATTTAAGCACCTTAAGCAAACACAATCTCAACCAGCTGATGGAGGAGATGTGGTTTTATTTGAACGTGACGGCGTTAGAAAATCTCCAAAGCTATTTTTGCGATACGTTATCGGGTCCCTTTTAACGTGTTGTTGACTCGGCATATTTGAATTTTCTCAAAGAAAATCAAGTCATCCACGAAGGCAGCTGAATGAAGAATAATAAACATGGTGTACTGATGTACTATGCATTGAGGCCATGAGACCGCTGAAGTGCAAACTGAAATAAATGATTGATTTGCACTTATATAGCGCTTTTATCCAAAGCGCTTTACACTGTGTCTCGTTCACCCATTCACACACACACACACCAATGGTAGCAGAGCTGCCATGCAAGGCGCTAATTTACCATCGGGAGCAACTTGGGGTTCGGTGTGTTGCCCAAGGACGGATGTGGAGTCATGTGTGCCAGGAATTGAACCGCCAACCCTATGATTAGTGGACAACCCGCTCTACCACTTGAGCCCAGCCGCCCGAGCAATGTGGATTTAATTGATTAAGGATCATTTAACATGATACAGAGCTGAGATCCAGAGGTTATAAAGATGAACATGAAATTGAGTAGGGATGGGCGTGAAAATTGGTCAGATTGATGTGGAGCCGAAGTCGACTTTGATATAAATAAATATTTCAGCCGATCAAAGTAAACACACCTGTAGCAGAACTGATTAAAAATGGACAGCTCTTGTGTTTTATACAAGAACTGGCACGGCCTCTGTAGCAGATGCAAATATGTAGCGTAGCTCATTGAGAAATCCATCCATTTTCCATTCCGCTTATCCTACACAGAGTCGAGGGGAGCCTGGAGCCTATCCCTGGGAACTCGGGGGTACAAGGCAGAATTACTTATTAAAATAATTACTTATTACTTAATTCTTGAGAGAATTACTGTTGTTATTTTTAAGATATTTGAAATCACAGTCTGGGTGAAAATCTCAGTATGTTTTCATTCCAACCTAATGAAAAACTGGAGTGTAGATTATGCCGGGTGAAGCCGAGCACAGTTTTATAAGTGCGATGAAAAGCCTTTTGCAGCTTAGATACAATTGTATGCTGAACAAATTACCAAAAAAAAAAGCATTGTAGGTCATTCACAGCTGTGATTGCAGAGTGAAGCACACACATTAGATATCATTTTAAATAAGTGATTAATATTCCAGCCTCTCTCTCTCTCTTTCTCTCTCTCTCTCTCTCTCTCTCTCTCTCTCTCTCTCCCTCTCAATTAAAAATGTTTTATGCTTTTAAAGAATGCAAAAAGTACATGCTTCCAAACAGAGTCTGTGTTCGTTACTAAAGAGCATTTTAATATTTAAGAAAAGAGAAAAAAAAATCACAATCTCCACGTGACTTCCGAAAAGTGCATCAAGACCTAATCGCCGTGTTGCTCAGCCCTGAGTGTGCACCGTGTGCTTGTTGGTTAAATTAGAAGTGGTGTTAAGGACATACCTGTTCCTCCCCTGCCTGAAGGGTGCACTTTAATAATCTTCATGGCAGGTAAAGTGCTCTTTGTGTTGTTTGGTCTCGACTGTCTTTTTCACACTGCTTTCATTCACTAAAGTCCTTATTACTCAAGTGGAGGGTTGTGCTTTCACCTAAACCTTCTGAGTTTCACTGTGAACTCCTATTTATTACAGTTTCTTAACTTGATCATTAATGTCATGAATAGTTTTTGTTTGACGGACATTTTTTCTTTTCTTTTCAGTTCAGCTGCCCCCTTTAACCCAGGTCCTGAAGGATGGCTGTCCCTGTAACCTTGCACCTCTTGGTTGCCTCCAAGCTGTTTTTGTCTGTAGTGAAGTGTGACAGCATCAACTTCTATAATATCAGGCCTCCTGTAGATGGTGAGTGCTTTTTTTTTTTTTTTTTCGGTCATAATGTGCAGCAGTTCTTTATCCGTATTCAGCCGGTCGTTTTGAGCTCCTGTACCAGAACAGCGGGAGAAAAGGTCGACGGAATCCTTTAGGAGAAATTTCAATTTGAGATTTTGATACGAACGGGTTATAATTTGACAAACGGACATTCCAAATGATTCGGAATTCCTGGGATCGTATGACGTAGGTTGTCAGGTGCTGACCATCCTCAAGCTTCATGATGGATTATGAATTAGGAATTGTATCCAGCACAGTATCAGGGATATTCTACTGTTTTTTATCTCTAACATGGCCAATCGTATGTGTGCAGCGACTCCATATCCCAGAAGCTTCAAGTGCTTCACATGCGAGCAAGCCTCCGACAACTACAGTTGTAATCGCTGGGCTGAAGACAAGTGGTGTCCTCAGAGTGAGTGCTCCGTATCTTCATAGAGAATATCCTCTCACACCACATTCCACCTGCATTCATGAAAATATCCTTTTCATTCCTATACCTAGGAGATGAAGAGATGTAGTGTCCAGAAATGAAGCTAAATAGTTCTTTTCAGTTGGTTCTGTCATCGATACACACGTACCGCTCCATGAGTGTATTTATGCATGCATCATTCCTAAGCACACCGGTTACTCCCTTCTGGCATACTGAATACCAACCACAAGAGATCTCTAAAAGAACTTGAACTCAGTGTTTGCTTGTGCTGAATAATATAAAACTAGCGCATTCATTATTCCTGTGATTACAGATACACAGTACTGCATGACCGTACATCATTTTGGTCGACACGGAAAAACAAAGTTTGTAACGAAACGGTGCGCTTCATTCGACGACTGCAGCTCGACAGGATGCCGACATCACGTGAACACGCACCACGCGGTGAGCCCACACACCCACAGCTCCATGTGTATACGTTGTTTGTTTATGCATGTTAAGGTTGCTCGCTTCTCACAAGTATTTTGAGTACCAAAATGAAGCATGAAGATCGCTCCTGTTGTGTTTTTCTAAATGTCCTGTTTAAAAATCATTACCATCGTGTTCCTGATGCTGATCTCTGATTATCGACCTCTCTCAGGAGTGCGTGTCATGCTGCGAGGGCATGGCCTGTAACGTGGAGCTTCCCACGAATCACACCAACGCCGTGTTCGTGCGGATTCAGGATTTCAGCTCCGCCGCGACACGCAGCAGCAGCAGCTGGACTCGCATATTTCTACTAACTGCAGCTCTCGCAGCGCTGTTACCTTTCTGACAATATCACAATGCTGCTGAGCCTTCAGAATATCCTGCTGGAATACCACTGGCACATAGCTAAAGGGCTACCGGGAGTCTCCAAGAAAGCCGAAAGTTCCTCCTCGGTGTTGGACGTATAAAAGCAGCCAATCGTAATAGCAAAGCTGTCACACTGACGTGACCGAATGTCCAGCCAGTCAGCGCAAACCAAGAAGCCATGGAATCAGAGACTTTGCCAATGCCAACTGTTTGCCAATGGCATGCTAAATAGGATGGACAAAAGGAATCATTTAACTGCGAGGATGTTGATTTCCTCGAGTAATGCTTCATTGGGTTTGTATTGACCCTGTTGAAGGACATATACAGGACTGAGGGATTCTCTGATGGTGGGACGACCTCGTCCGATGGCTTGGAGCCCGGAGACTGTCCCAGAAAAAGCCTAACAAAACTCCCAAACCACGCTCTTACACAGAACTCGCGGGAAGAGATCTGGCAGTAAGGCCTCGAGAAAGTGGACAGACTTTTTAATGTTTAATGGTCGCATTTTGCTGTAGAAATCTCACATTAAGAAAACATGTGACTAACAGTGTTAGCTGAAGCAGCCAATCAGTGGACGCGTCGAGGCATGCAATTGAACAGATATTCATAGCAGTATTCGTGAATAAAGAACCAATAAAGAATAAAAACCATAATGAAAGTATTATTCTTATTATTAGTGGTTATTATAGTGGTTAGCACGTTCGCCTCACACCTCCGGGGTTCGATTCCCGCCGGGGCCATGTGTGTGCGGAGTTTGCATGTTCTCCAGGGTGTACCCCGCCTTGTGCCTGATGTTCCCTGCGATAGGCTCCAGGATCCCCGTGACCCTGAGAAAGGAGTAAGCGGTAGAAGATGGATGGATGGATGGATGGATGTTGTTAGCGTTCCACATTGTTCCATAATGCATTTTATTTAATTTCTCAATCGTTTAAATTTCATTTCATTTCATTCCTGCGATCTTGACTATATTGACCAATACTACATTTGTCCCTGTTTTAGACAAAACAGTGAAATTTGAGTAAAATCACACGATTTGCCTCAGTAGGCTTTCAATTTCTTTTGTAAAAAATCAGATTTAATTCCATTCTAATAACAAAGGTGTTTTGGAGAAAGAATGGTGTTAAAAAAAAAAAAAAAAAAGCTGAGTTACATAAAAGATTCATGAATCAACAGATAAGAGAACAGTATAAAGATGTTTAAATAACTATAAATAACATGACTCTGAATTGACACCAGACCAACACACACTTATGTCACAGTTTATTCCGTTTGCATCAGTAGCATTTCCTCTTACACACACTTTCATGTATTTTCAGTTTTTGTCATGAGCAAATTCAGAATTCTTTGTGCTGGTTTTAAACTTAAGCATTTGAGTCTATATGAAATAAGGGGCCTTGTCTTTCTCCTTAAATCTCCGTCCTCATTAACTCCCTAAAGACGCTGATGCTGCTGAACACAAAGCCATGGGCCATTTGTATCTTCTCAGTCTAGACTAATGGGATTGGATTTGTCTGACTAAACATGACCTATGGCTTTTTCCTTTAAGAATGAAACGTGTGTGTTTTTGACTGATGGTGTTGAAGTGTGTCAGTATGTGTTAGACATACCCCTTGGTGAGTGTTAACATGTCAGTGAAACTTTGAGCCACCATTCAGCTGCCTGAATGAATTCGGCTGGACGGTTGAAGATTGACCGATTCTCTTAACCCATCTCTGCATTGTTCTGCCGCCACATGATTGGCTGTTTGGATAATCTTGGAAATGAATGTTCAATAAATTTTACACTACACAATTTTTTCGATCTTGTCCGGTCGCCTCGGCTGCATTGTCTCATCGTGGTTGCTTATCTAAAGGCTTGTAAAGCTTAACATCATGCACAAGGGGTCAGAGTTCATAGCGTTAATTGGTAGCAGAGTCTCCGAGAGATCCTGCTTTCTTTGTTATACCATGAGTATCTGAACGACTGAGAAACTCCTGATGGATTACTGATGGAATTGCGACGTGGCCACCCTCGATATTTATAGAGCTCGTAAATCTTTGAGTGCAAAGATTAGGGAACGAGTGCAGACCCTTTTCAACGAAAAGAAGCCTAGTATAGTTAGCATGTACAATTATTCATTTGGAACCATGTTAGGACAAAAAGGTTAAGTCGAGGACCCTTAACGGTTGCTTCCATTTGTTGAACCCTACAACATAGAGAAACACTATCGGAAAGGATTCCCTCATCAGTGAATATTTTGTCGATCAAATACATCCAGGCCCAGTTGCCCTTCACTTATATTGGCACCCTTGGTAAATATGAACAATGAAGGATGTGATTTTTAAAATTTTTTTTAGCTTTCCTTAAACAATCACAAAAATACTTTGCTCACATGGATGTCAAACAATTGCAAACACAACACAGGTTTATCAAAAAAAATTTATCTTTGATAAATGTGTGCAACAATTATTGGCACCCTTTTAGTCAATACTTTGTGCTACCTCCCTTTGCAAAGATAAAAACTCTGAGTCTTCTCCTATAATGCCTGATGAGGTTGGAGAATACATGGCAAGAGATCTGAGACCATTCCTCCATACAGAATCTCTCCAGAATCCTTCACATTTCGAGGTCCACACTGGTGGACACTGGTTCAGACTGTTACTTCGTCATGTTCGTGTCATAGCTGTAGTAAAAAGCTAAAGATTTTAAAATATAGAAGTGTAAGGAGTTTAAAGTTCACTTATTTTATTTAATCTTACTATAAATATAATTATTACTTGATCATGGCTGGTTGTAGAACTGCTAAACCTACATTAATATATGCTTTCAAATATGATAGTCATCAACTCGGTGTATCATTGGCTATCTTCAGTGATTGGTTCCATACCACTTGTTACTACTTCATCAGTCATCAGCGAAGCCCTGCATGTGTGAGCTGTTTGCAGTGTCCAGCTGATGACACTGGCAAACAGTTTCACGCATGTTAGACTCATTGAGCAACCATCAAAGGTCTAGTTTAGGTGCAGCAGGAAGGGTCAAGAAGATGGCACTTCTTTGAGCTTTAGATCGGTCGTCCCCTGTGGTGCTGTGTAAACATGAGGCTCAGAGGAGACGCTCATGTTCCTACAAACAAGCTCTCTGATCTTTCAACACATCTTACAGCAGGAGGGAACTCGGAGGAGCTGTGTGACCTGCACCTCTTTGTGTACATAAGTGACTGCATTTTCATTTTTGTTGGAGAAAATGTCAAAGAAACTTGTGGCCTGAAAAGTGGCATACAGTGGGGAAAATAAGTATTGAACGTGTCGAGTTTTTTTTTTTTTCCAGTAAATATATTTCCAATGAATCTATTCACATTAAATTTTCACGAGACTTTGGTATTAACTCCATACATCATCAAATCCGAACATTCAAGTCCATAAATGAAGTTGTGTGTAATAAAGTGAAATGACCCAGGAAAAAAGTATTGGACACGCTAACTGAAATTTATTTAATACTTAGTGGAGAAGCCTTTGTTTTTAATAACAGCTTCAAGATGCTTCCTGTATGAAGAAATTAATGGGCCGCAGTATCCAGGTGTGATTTTGACCGATTCTTCTAGACATATTGTCTTTAAATCTTGCTCAATTGGATTCAGGTCAGGTGATTGCCTGGGCCATTCTAACACATTGATTTTTTTTTCTCTGAAACCAATTGAGAGTTTGCTTTGCTGTATGCTTTCGATCGTTGTGCTGCTGGAAGGTCCACCCACGTCTCATCCTGGTGGATGGAAGCAGATTCTTCTCAAGAATCATAAAGGGCTCCATTCATCCGTCCTTCAATTAGTTGAAGTCTGCCAGTACCATGTGATGAAAATCAGCCCCACACCATGATGCTTCTACCTCCAAACTTCACTGTGGGTATAGTGTTTTTAGGGTGATGTGCAGTGCCATTTCTTCTCCAAACATGGTGTGTAGTATGACAAGCAGAAAGTTCAGTTTTGCTCTCGTCTGACCAGACTACACTCTCCCAGTATTTCATAGGCTTGTCCAAATGAGTTTTAGCAAACTTTAAACAAGTTTCGACATGCCTTTTCTTTATTAATGGAGTCTTGCTTGGTGAACATGAATGAAGTGCATTGCCTATTGTTTTCTCTATGACGATGGTACCTGCTGCCTCCAAGTGTTTCTGGAGCTCTTTCCGAGTGGTCCTTGTCTCTTAGGCTACTCTTCTGGCTATTCTTCTGACTCCCTGGTCAGAAATCTTGCGACGAGCTCCTGTGCGTGGCCGGTTGATGATGGAATTGCTTCCAATTGTGGACAATAGCCCCAATGGTGCTTACTGGAAGATTCTGACGTTTTGAAATACATCTGTACCCGATTCCTTCGATATGTTTCATAACATTAAAGTTGTGAAGGTCTTGGGAGAGCTCTTTGCTTTTACCCATCATGAGCTGTTTCTTGTGTGACACCTTGGTAACGAAAAGCCTTTTTCTAGACCATTAATTTACTAACCCAGCTGATATTAATTTGCACAGATAAGGGGTATAATTACTTTCTAACTACTTATGGATTTCAGCTGGTTCCTTGACTTACCTTGTCTTGGCGAACTGCTTTTTCTTAGTATGTTCAATATTTTTTTTTCCCCTGTCATTCCACTTTACTACACACAACTTTATTTATGTACTTTGATCTTGTGAATTATTTATCAATACCAAATTGTGGTGAAAATTTCATGTGAATAACGTCATTTGAAATATATTTACTGAAGTAAATATTGACTCGTTCAATACTTGTTTCCCCCACTGTATAATTGGATAAGCCAATCTGAGAGTTTTCAGCACATCAAAGTTTCTACAGGTAAAGCAGTTATAGAAGATGAATGAATGTAAGTATACTTGAATACATTTTATTTGCTTTCTTATTTTATATCTATCGTCTTACTTTTACTCTATTGGCATCTACCGACTTGCTCCAAATGATATCTCATTGTACTTGTGCAGTGAAACAAATATCTGACCTTATCTCATCTATTTCACTGCATCTCACTATTCGGTGTACTTGTTTTGAGGATCAGTTCTGGCCTTCGGTAAATAAATCATTTTCACAATTAAAACATAAATGGTGTTTTAAAACAATTTTAGTACAGTAGAACAAACCTGTGTTTTTTTTCCCTCTCCCTCTGGTGTAGCACAGTGTAGTACAGTCAACTCAAGAATTATTGGCACCCTCCCTGGAGGGAAAATTATTTTGAATAAAAGTTACAGGTAATATTTTTAATTTCTTATATCCTCATTTTAATATCCTTTACTTTAATATCTGATTATAATACTTGTATCTCATTTGTTTAATTTGGTTCTCTTTATCTTGTCTGAAAATTTCATCATGTTTTAGTGCAAATTTATGCAGATATATAGCTAATTCTAAAGGGTTCACAGGCTTTTAAGCACCACTGTATTTAAGTTGCTATAGACTTCCTGTCCGCTCGGACCAATCTGGCTGTTTTCATCCACAGAGCTGTCACTCACTCTACAGACTATTGTCACTCCCTCCTTGATCGACGAAACTAACGCAAATCAAGAAAACCGCTATAATCGGAGGAACTTGCAATTTGTTTAAATTACTGAAGATTTTCCACAGATTTGGGTCATGTGACGTTATCATAATTCCACATTCTGATGTTGGACGGGAACATTAAGCAGCAGAGTTTAGACATTTATACACCTGAACTTATACACCTAATAAATGGTATCCAGATTCTGTCCCTGCTTCCAGTGATACATGGTTTGCTACACTGTGTCGAATTTCAAGCTATAAATGAGAAAAGGTCGGGATTTGTGGTTGATTTTCAAACCACAGATGAGCACAGGGCAGCATGACTCAGAAGAGGTTGTTGTTGAAAGATGAAATGACTACTAGGCAGAAAAGCATCAAAGCATGAGACTAATTTAGGGTTGGGAGAATGGTTGTGCCCTCTTGTTGATTAAACTAGTGGTAGTGGTGTGAGTGTTTGTGCAGCAGTTTAGCTTCATAGGAGGAAATAGTACAATATATTACTTCTAAATGGATCTGATCTCAGTTTCATTACAGTTGTAGAGACAACGTAGTTTACCTCTAACATAAATCATTCTCATAAGAATTCTTCTTCTTTATGGTATTTCCCTAAAAAGGAATATTTCAAATTAATGCAAATAAATAATAATTTTTGGGGGGAATTTTTTTTTTTTTAATTCTCTCTGTGTCCAGAAAATCTGTTACTCATTTTCTGTCCCCATAATGAGTAAAGTCAGATGGTATTATTAATGCTAATAAATAATAATAGTAATTATAATAATAATCACTAGTAGTAGAAGTAGTAGTAGCAGTAATCGTATTAGTTGTAATATCATTGTTGTTTGTTTATTTATTTATTTATTCATTTATTTTTAATAATATTTTTTTTGTTAGAGGAAAATTAAATTTTTTTGTTTTGGGGTTTTTTTTTTCTTTATGGACATTTGAATAATTGGGTATAATTTCATCCATCCATCCATCCATCTTCTACTGCTTACTCCTGCAGGGATCACGGGGAACCTGGAGCGTATCCCAGGGAGCACCGGGCACAAGGCGGGGTTACACCCTGGACAGGGTTCCAGTGGGTATAATTTCATTTTTGTAAAAATTATTGTTGTTGTTGTTATTGTTAGTGTTATTATTATTATTATTATTATTATTATTATTATTATTATTATTAATTATTCATTGTTTTGCCTTTTTGTCAGTAATTCTGGACTTGACTAGGAACAGCGCAATATTCCTTATCACAGTATACTCTCACAGCAGTGCATCCTCATATGCCACATCATATCCTATAAGGATGAACACAAACAGTTGGCTCTAAAAATATAAACATTTCGCTTTTTTCACATTCCTTCTGATAATCAAATGATAAAATCATTTTTTACTATTTGTTTATGAAATTGTTTTTAATATTTTATAATCGTCAATATTATTGGAGATGCTATATGTGTATCATCCATCCATCCATCCACCCATCCATCCATCTATTTTCTCTACCGCTTATCCTACACAGGGTCACAGGGAGCCTGGAGCCTATCCCAGGAAACTCAGGGCACACGGCACGGGACACTCTGGATGGCGTGCCAACCCATCACAGGGCACAATCACACACTACGGACATTTTTGAAATGCCTCTCAGCCTACAACGCATGTCTTTGGACTGGAGGAGGAAACCGGAATTCACGGAGGAAACCCCCAATGCATGGGGAGAACATGCAAACCCCAGAGGTCGAGGCAAATGTGTTAACCACAAAGCCATCGTGACCCCCTGTAATGTATATAATGCAATGTGGAAAGGTTGACATACTTGTAAAGGCCTTTTTTTCCTCTGAATACAGAGGATGAGGAAAGGCAGTAGATCTGCACTCTCACTGACTGTCTCTCTTTCTTTTCTTTTTTTTTTTTAAACCACTTCCAAGCTTACACACCCTGCATAAACACACTGCATTACATTCAGGCCATGTTTAAAGGTTCTCATGAGTTTCATTTCTTTCCCGGGTCTAATAGATCTGCTATTGTTTCATTTAAGAATACAGTGCATGGATATTGTAAACCAAATAGCATGATGAGGTGTGCAGTGAAAGAATTCATTCAGGGTCTTGAAAGTAAATTTTAAGGGGTTTTATGAGTCTAATCTGCGGTGAGTGACGTAATGTATGCAAGTAGATCCTGTTTTTCAAAGGGTGCCTGTCCATGGACATGCAGGGAATGCACTTAGACCTTTTTTGCTTTTAACTTTAATGGAGGGTAAGATCTGGTGTCTGTCGTGCCATCGTGAAAGGGCCTCTGTCTTCTTCCTTGTGCTCATCACTGTTAGTATTGTCTCTCGTGATGGACAGGCCTGGGGCTGATAATCTGGCTGAGGATGACCCATAATGCACTGAGATGCTTTTAGCAGCCATATACATAGATGTAGACTTTATACCTGGACATTTACAACCACAAGGGATGGTGGGTTGTCGGACAGCAGTGGTTATGAAGCAGTATTATCCTTTATTGGATTCTACAGGATTTCATGTGTGAATTTGTGATCAGGTCACTGACTAAGCAGCAGTTGTACAGGTTTTCTGTATATAATATTTGTTACTTTGCTACTGATCAGCTACGCGATTATAAAACCCAACTTATGAAATTTATTTGCAGAAATATGGAAGAATAAGGGCGCACAGTGGATTAGTGGTTAGCACGTTCGTCTCACACCTCCAGTGTCGGGGGTTTGATTCCCACCTGTGTGTGCGGAGTTTGCATGTTCTCCCCGTGCTGCGGGGGTTTCCTCCGGGTACTCCGGTTTCCTCCAGCAATCTAAAGACATGCATGGTAAGCTGATTGGCGTGTCTATAGTGTCCGTAGTGTATGAATGGGTGTGTTAGTGTGTATGTGATCGTGCCCTGTGATGGATTGTCAACCTGTCCAGGGTGTACCCCGCCTTGTGCCCGATGCTCCCTGGGATACGCTCCAGGTTCCCCGTGACCCTGAAAAGGATGAAGCGGTATAAAGGATGGATGTATGGATGGAAGAATATTTTAGATCTCTGTTCAAGCCTGTGGTTCAGAGTCACTAAAAATAATTCACATTGTTAGTTTCTTGAAGTTTGACTTCAAACATTGTGGGGCATGCTGTTATAGGAACATAATCAATGATGCAGTGGTGGAATGCAGCCAAAACTGAAGTAGAGTTGTTATTTTCCTATAAGTTAGTTCTTGTTATTACTTTTATAAGTTATAAAAGCTATAAATATCCATTCCCTCACCAGCCCCTCTCGCTTTTTTTTTTTTTTTTTTTTTTTTTGTCTCTCTCACTTTTGAAATTAACCACACCGCTTGTTTCTGAGAAACTGCAAAAGCCTTCCTTCCTGAAGACTTTCCCATGCTGGATAATTTAGCTAAAGCTTTTTCTCAGACTCTGACAAAGCGCTGACACTGGAGACTCCTTCCAAACATGCACAGTGAATGCCATCTTGCAGAAAACATTATCATTTCAGCAGTTACACACGATGATTTTATTCATGTGGAGCGTCTGGCATACAAGTCACTGTGTAACACGTTTTGACCTATCAGATTAGAGAATTCAACAACTCTGTGATATAAAATATTTGCATTTTTATTACACAATATTTATTATATACCATCTGTGGGGCATCCTCAAACGGAAGGTGGAGGAGCAGAAGCTCTCCAACATCCACCAGCTCTGTGATGTCATCATGGAGGAGTGGAAGAGGACTCCAGTGGCGACCTGTGAAGCTCTGGTGAACTCCATGCCCAAGAGGGTTGAGGCAGTGCTGGAAAATAATGGTGTCCACACAAAATATTTACACTTTGGACCCAATTTGGACATTTTCACTTAGGGGTGTACTCATGTTTGTTGTCAGCGGTTTAGACATTAATGGCTGTGTGTTGAGTTATTTTGAGGGGACAGCAAATTTACACTGTTACACAAGCTGTACACTCACTACTTTACATTGTAGCAAAGTGTAGTTTCTTCAGTGTTGTCATGAAAAGATATCATCAAATATTTACAAGAATGTGAGGGGTGTACTCACTTTTGTGAGATACTGTATATTTGAACAAAACCACACGAAAAAATTAGCTTTTTCAATCATTTATTCAACAGAAATATCAATAGATGTGATTCTTCTGTGGAAAAAGTAAGTACACTCTTGGCCTCAGAAGCTAGTATTGCCTCCTTTGCCAGAAATAATTCTTGTAGCTGTTTCGCGTAATTGTCCACCAGTCTCTGATATCGACTTGCAGGAATTTTTGACCACTCTTTCGTGCAATATTCTTTCAGTTGCAAGATGTTTGAAGGTTTTCTTGCATGTACTGACTGCTTCAAATCCCCCCCCACCACATTTCAATTGGATTCAGATCCGGGTATTGACTAGACCATTCCATAACTCTCCATGTCTTCTCTTTAAGCCATTCCTTCGTGGATTTGCTGGTGTGTTCAGGATCATTATTCTGTTGAAACGTCCTCTTTTGGTTCCATTTTTGGACAGATGGTATCAGATTATCTTCAAGCACTTTTGATACAGAATTCATAGTTGTTTCAATGAATGTAAGCTGTCCAGTCCCTGAGGCAGTGAAGCAACCCCAAACCATAATATTTCCACCACCATGCTTCACAGTTGTTATGAGGAGCTTCTTCTGAAAAGCTGTCTTTGTTCTGCACCAAATATGTCTGCTGTTACTGTGGCCAAACAACTCTATCTTTGATTCATCTGTCCAGAGCACGTTATTCCAATAGGCATGCACTTTGACACCAACAGTTGCAAGACTTACTTTCAGATCCTGTGATGAAATTTTGGGATTTTTGGAGACTTCTTTTTGCATCAGACGGTCTGCTCTTGGGTTAAATTTGCTTGGAGCAGCTAGTCCTGGACAAATTGGTTGTGGTTTGATATCTGTGCCATTTGTAGATTATTATCCTTACAGTGCAGTGAAGTATTTCAAATAATCCGTTGCCTGACTCGCAGTCATCCACAACCTGTTTTCTGAAGGCCTTACAGAACTCTGTAACATTGTGGCATGATGACACCACACACCTCAATAGCAAAGGGAACAACAGACATTACATATACGATGTGTACACAACCCCAATTCCAAAAAAGTTGTGATGCTGAGTAAAATGTAAATTAAATCAGAATGCAATGATTTGAAAATCTCATAAACCCATACATTATTCACAATACAACATAGAAAACATATCAAATGTTTAAACTGAGTATGTGTAGCATTTTAAGAAAAAAAATAAGGGAATTTTGAATTCCCTGGCCGCAACACGTCTCAAAAAAGTTGGGACGGGGGCAACAAAAGGCTGGAAAAGTAAATTTTACTAAGAAGAAACAGCTGGAGGTTAATTGGCAACAAGTTAGTAACATGATTGGGTATAAAAAGAGTATCTTAGTGTGGAAGAGTCTTTATTATATAAAGATATATAATTATAGATGGGATGGAATCTGGATGGAAGAATATGTTCCTCTAAAACCGGTATATATCTTTCAGCATTGATGGTGCCTTTCCAGATGTGCAAGCTTCCCATTCCATAGGCACTAATGCCCCCCATACCATCAGGGATGCTGCTTTTTGAACCGAGCGCTTATAAAAAGCCGGATGGTCTCTCTCCTCTTTAGTCCTTTAGTGCCATAAATGTAGGGGTGTACTTGATTTTTTTTCCCATGTGACTGATCTGTTGTTGTTGTTTTTTTTGTTGTATTTTTTTGGTTAATTTAAATTGCGTGAATTGCTACAGAATGTCAATATTATGTCATTTGACAGAGTGTATCAACTTTATTAATAGGCACTGTTTCAAAGATTGAATTGAATGTATGCTTTTCCAAATGCGTCAAAAAAGCCAATGATTTCCATGGGGTATACTTATTTTTTCACATGACTATAGTTATATCCCAGATTTATGAATCTTTATAAATATTATAAGTATATTAAGGTTAAATTTTCAATTCTTAACACTGGAAATTGGAAAAGCCATTTTATTTAAGTTTAAGGCTCAGCGTACATGCAGGATTTGATCCGCTTACATGAGAATCTAGTTACGACTCGCATCATAGAATTACTCTCTGGTATATGATACAGTATTCAAGAAAATGAATCCCCAAGCAGTCGTGCTGATTAACTAATCTAAAAGATGTTTATCTATTACTGCTCTGAAAAAGTAAAGGTTACTTTCAAAGAATATGTCAAAGGAATGCATTCCTTTCCTTTCGCACTTTAGCTCAGTTAGTTGTTGATGGATACATATTTAACTGTATATATTTTTGTTAGTCAGTCAGTATCTCTCTCTCTCTCTCTCTCTATCTCTTTCTCTCTCCACTCAACAGTTCGATTCTGATCACTCTCTTTCTTCCTGCTCTGGTCAAATTATCCTTATCTCGTCCCTTCATTACGTGAAACTGGATCCTGTAGCAGGTTGTAATTGTGGAAAACGGGCCGAATTATAGATTTAAAACTTTTAAGCGGAATTCAGTGGTGCGTGAAACTTCTACATGGTCCTGATGGTGCGTTCACGCAGGACAGGAACTGTTAATCCAGATGTGCTTGTGGGTTGTTCTTTAAGTCCAATGAAACCTGTTTCGATTTGGTAAGCACATGGCAAAATTATTACGAAAGCTGTGTACTTTTTGATTTTTAGACCTCATCAATGTTTGTATTATGAAATCCAAGCATTTTGTTTGTACGTTATTTTTACTGTATATATTTTAGGCACACTTGTATATTATTGGGCATAATTTTGTACACCATATGAAAAATTATTATTTTTAAAAATAATAAATCTTACGTAGATGTGGGAAAAATGCTACACATTATTGTTGTTGTTCGGTAGTAGTAGTGGTAGTACCTCTGAATTATTAATAAAGAATATGTGGAAGAAACCCATTACATATGGAATAAAACACTTCAAGGTGGGCTGCTATAAGAAAATAATCAACAACTAGGAGGTACGATGCAGCTTGACGTAAACCGGTGTTACTGTTACCACCCCAACACGTCATACCTGTGGAACAGCACACCCAAAGTGTTTTATTCCTTTTAAACCACAACAATTTGACAACAAATGTTGTTGTTTTTTTTTAAAAATGAAAATATGACATCGTATTTTTCTGTCTATTGCTACCTTTAATTTTGTGGAATGTCTGCAAAACATCTACCAGCCAACAGACGTCCCTCATCAGCCTTTCTTTTCCTTTCAGTCTTAACGGGAATAATATAAAAAATCAAACTAAATCAGCTTGTCATGTTAGTAAGACGCCCGAAAGTGCAAAGATCAAATCTTAACACCAAAAAATAGTAATAAATATACCCAAACCAGGACTGAAGCATGTTAAAGGTATAAAAAGAACATTAAGGAAAGATATACAGGTTATACTGTAAGAAGACAATAGGGTTAGTACTATATTATTCTCTCTCTCACTCTCTGTCTCTCTCTCTCTCTCACTCTCCACAGTCCGATTCTGATCTCTTCCTCTCTCTTCCTGTCCTGGTCAAATTATCCTTATCTCGTCCCTTCATTATGTGAAACTGGATCCTCTAGCAGGTTGTAATTGTGGAAAACGGGCCAAATTATAGATAAAAAAATTTTTTAAGCGGTACTCAATGGTGCGTGAAACTTCTACATGATCCTGATGGTGCTTTCATGCAGGACTGTTAATCCAGATGTGCTTGTGGGTTGTCGCTTACTGTATATTTTAGGCACACTTCAATATTTGGATATATTATTGGGCATAATTTTGTGAACCATATGTAAAATAAATTGTTAAAAAAAAGTATAACGTACATGTGAGAAGAATGCTACACATTATTGTTGTTATTTATTATTATTATTATTAGTAGTAGTAGTAGTAGTAATAGTAGTACCTCTGAATTATTAATAAAGAAGGAAAGATATACAGGTTATACTGTAGGAAGACAACAGGGTTAGTACTATGTCATTATAGGCTGAAGTTCATCCTGCCTATTAATATTAAACCAGAAGATACCAAACAGACTGAAAATTCTGGCACCCTGGGGAAAACCAGCACATCCTCACATCTCACATCACACACACAACACATATCCTTTCTGAATGCACACACATTCCACTCGGGTGCTTTGAAGTGCACATTTCAGCAGTCAGGGTTATGTGCTTCTGATGGATTTATGTACTCTGTATATAAATGTGAGCAGAGTAGATTTTTCCAGTGGAAGCTTTCTAAAAATACTGTCATCGTACAACACGCTGATGAGTGGGAAAATGTTGCTCATTGTTGTGGATTTGACCAAAAAAAAAAAAAAGGCTATTTATAGATATTTATAGACACAGCCACTTAACGGGATATTCCAAGGAATGTATTTTTTTAAAGCAAATTTAATTGGTTTAACAAAACAGATTTGCACTATATGGCTAAAAGTATGTGAACACCCGATTAGCATGCTCCCATTCCAAAGCCATGGGCATTAACATGGAGTTTTTCATCCACGACAGCAAAATGTGTTTGAGAACTGTATCGATTTAAATAGCTTTGAAATTATATGACTGTACATATTTGAAAACAGTGAAACATAATATTTTAATGTGCTATGATTCACGTTTAAAACCTAAACCTGCTATTTTTATTTGTTTCGTTGGTGGCTTGCTGGATTGACTAGAGGTCATAGAAACTAAAGAAATGAATAGTGAAGTGGGCCCTGCGATGGACTGTCACCCTGTCCAGGGTGTACCCCGCCTTGTGCCCGATGCTCCCTGGGATAGGCTCCAGGTTCCCCACGACCCTGAAGAAGGAGTAAGCGGTTGAAGATGGATGGATGGATAGTGAAGTGGCACACCCAATTAATGGAATATTCCAAAGAATATATTATTTAAAGCATATTTAATGGATTTAACAAAACAGATTTACACTATATGGCTAAAAGCATGTGTCCTTTCCAAAACCATAGGCATTAACATGGAGTTTCCTCCTGTAGTGTTCCTTCAGCTCCAAGAGCATTAGTGAGGTCAGGCACTCAGTGTTCCAGTTCATCCCAAAAGGTGTTCAGTGTGGTTGAAGTCTGTGCCGGTCACTCGAGTTCTTCCACTCCAGCCTTCACAAACCATGTCTTCATGGAGCTCGCTTTGTGTACAGGGACACTGACCTGCTGAAAAAGGTTGGGGCCTCTTAAGGGTAATTGGAATGCTACAACATACAAATACATTCTATATAAATGTGTGCTTCAAACTTTATGGCAACAGTTTGGGGAAAAACTAACTATGGGTGTGATGGTCTGGTGTCCACATACTTTTGGGTCATTATTTCTGCATTAGTTTGACAGCTAATATTCGAACTGTAGCCTAGCAGTCGCTACTTTACTTACAGCATCACTTTCCTTGCTCTCTGTATGTTCTCACAATGAGATTAAAATGTTATACCGAGGAACGATTTGGTGAAATGAAGGCTAAACATAAATACAGAGAGTATTGTTTAACAGGATAATGGACAATTCATGGTGTAAATGGGATTAGTGCCTGGAATTGCCTTTGGATATCCACTCGGTCCACAAAGAGTATTGATGGAAGGATAACCAAACAAAAGCAACTCTATTTCAACAAACGATAGTGGCTGGTTATGTTTTTATTCCTAGTTATAAGATACATACTGTAATAGGAACCTGCATAATACACAATTCAGCAATGTCTTTTAAGTGACTTCTCGACAGAGATCATGCTTATTAGTCCTAAACTAAATCTATAGCATGAGTATTCAATTATTCAGTTATTGTTGAGATATATATATATATATATATTTTTTAAAAGTCTAAATCTAACATAAATCCAGCTAAAAATGGTTAATGCTCTCCTGAAGAAGCTGCCTACAAAAACCTCAGTCAATAGTGTGCACTGTTTAAGATACAAGATACACTATTTAATTCGCAGGTGAGTCACTCACGGTGAAAGCGATCTTTAAAAGTGCATTCCTAACATTTTTGCTTTAAGTATAAAAACCCACAGTCATTTTAATAGCCTAGGAAAAGTTCTATTCGAAGGGATAACCGAGTTCTTGGGTATGCTTTCTTGAGGTGGCTAATTAAGCTACTGGTAAATTAACTTTAGAGTATTGAAAGGGAGTTGAAAACTTGCAAGAGCTCCAGGTTTCCTTTTCTTTTGGCACATAGTTGTTTTCTTCACTCCTTTTACTTCAAATCATTGAATTATGATTAACGTCTTGCAGGTTAGCAACATTTCTGATGTTTATTATGTTAAAACATACACATTTTTAAATCAAACATTTTTTTTTACATTTTCGACTGTGCCATTACAGCGATCTTTTTATGCTTACTCGTCACACTGTACAAAATCTCCCCCCAAAAAAACCCCAACCCTCAGAATTCTGTAACAGATAACGTGATAATGCAATAACGTGCTCTTCGGGTCATATTATGTGATGAAGATTCCTCTAAGGAGAGACCTACGACGAAAGAAAATGACTACGTTGTTCTAGGGTCACATCAACAGAAACTAATATTCAAAGTGAGCTTGAGGTAATAAGGATATTTTTTTCTGTACATTAGTATGTTTTGTTTATGTTTTGCTTATAACCTGCACCACGTAAGTGTTTGCGGCTGTTCTGTGAGTTTCGTAAAATCCTTTGCTGTGGCTTTTAGATGATACGAGCACTAGGAGAGCTCACATTCTGAGATTTTAAGCCAAAGGATTTCGGACATGTCATGTGTCTTTGTCACGTCATGGCATCTAAAATCGGCGATCTCAACTCCGAAACCAAAGAATTATTTTACGATCTGCGATTTTCATCCACGACAGCAAAATGCAGTTGAAAACTGTATGCCGGAAAAATCATCACTGAAATCATTGCATTGAACTACACTGCTCACGAACATCAGATTTGGACTAAATCAAATATGCCAACCAAGTACTTTTTTTTTTGTTGTTTACACCCTGGTGAGAAACCCCCCCAAAACAAACAGAATAGAAATCCTCTTAGAATCTGTAATGGTTCTAATGCGAATTGTATTGGTTTTAATGGAAACTTTAATGGTTCCTGTGGGTCTCTACTGGTAATTTGTTGCCGTCTATCGGTGGCATGTCATGTCTAGTGGATACCATTAAGAACCAATAATAGTAATTGTTTTACTGGTTAACAGCTCATGATTTTTAACGGCATTTCTTAATGGAAACCA